>JAKJMR010000810.1:84862-151843 GCA_024449315.1 Daboia siamensis
CTCTCTCTCTCTCTCTCTCTCTCTCACACACACACACACACACACACAGACACACACACACACACACACACACAGAGAGAGAGAGAGAGAGAGAGAGAGAGAGAGAGAGAGAGAGAGAGAGAGAGAGAGAGAGAAGGGGGGAAAGAAGGAGGCAGCACTCACCTTTACAGCAGTCCTCCCGTTTCTTCCTCCGCTGCAGCCACGTGCAATCTGAAGGAAAAAAGTGGCTTGTGGGCAGTTCCACAAACAGCTTGTGGGCAGTCCCACAAACCAAAGAACTTCAATCAATCAATTCAAACTTAGGAAGGGTTTTTTTCCGTGAGAAATTTGAATAGATTGGTTGAACTTTTTTAGTCCCACTTTTATTTTTTGGACTGGATAGATTCATTACAGTTGTATGCATGTGTTTACTTATTTGTCAAATTTATATGGCCACTGTACTCACAGGGGAGTTTAAAATGAAGCACACTGCCAACTGCTTAACCAGCTTTAAAGCAATATAAAAGTAATCTTAGGATAATTTACTTAACATTAGTGTTATCATAACAGCCTATATCTCCAATTCCAAGATCATCAGCCAACATTAGAATGATATTTGGCTTAGAATCAAGAACTGCATCCATTCTACAGGTATGAAGCAATATAAGAAAAACCAACAGGGTCACCAAGTAGATTCTGAAATCAAAATTAAGGAAAGCAAATAATATTTGTAAAAAGATGTCAAGTAGACACATACAAACACCCTAGAAAGTAGGTTACATGAGAATTTAGGTTTTGGCAAACCAAAATTTATTTTAGTTGATTAGTACAATTAGTTGATATCTGCAGTTAGTTTCAAGATTCAACAACAGATACAAATATGGATGCTACCATATGCAAGTAAGACTTTGTTAAAAAACCATATAACTCTTTGAAATATTTTCAGTATACAGTAAGATGCCCATATATAGAATCAAATGAATTTTGTAATACTTTACAACTGTCTTTTAACAACATGAATGCCTGTTAAACAAGCAAGATGCAAGTACTTGTTCAATTTAACTATTTTTTTCTCCCTAATCTTTACTTATTTGGTTACATTGATAGCAATAGCAATAGTGATCTATTAGGTTATAAAATAGAAAGCATTATGAGATAAAATTAGAATATGTTTATCTATTTACTAGGCTTATTTTAGATATTGTAATTTGTGTAAAGAAACAATGGAAATTTGTGTTATGGATGATATGGATGTTAAAGATTAAATTTGAATACTTTAACTAAAAATTAAGAATTAGATAGAATTCAAAACAGAACATGGATATGCATAAGTAAAAATAGGCTGACAAATTTAGCTTATTGTATTAGTAAGCTGTGATGTATCGGGCTGAGAAACAGAAATGTTTATGAAGTAAAACTAGAAGTTACCTATATAGGTATTAGGTTTATATTAGATGTTATAAATTTTGTGTAGTGAAATAAGGACATTTGGGTTATGTATGCTATCATGGATGTTAGAGGCTACATTTGAATACTATAATCAAAATTAAAAATTAGGAAAAACTTTAAAACAGGATATGGATATGTATAACTAAAAATAGACTGATAATTGTTTTAACTGAGCTTGTTAGAAATTTTCTAGTTTAAGCATGTTATATTAAATGTTAAGGGAAATAGAGAAGGATGTTCTGATAATGTAACATGAGATAGGTACTAAAATCTCTGTTATTGAACCTTTGATTATACATTCACCATAATGCTTTCTAAATATTTTGATGTTAAATTGGAAAACTAATAAAACTTGTTTTTAAAAAAGCCATATGCCATGCATTTAGTCTGACTGAGGTAATGAGGTAATACGTGTGTTACAAGGATTGACATGAATTTCAGATTTCTGTTGGCAGTAAAGACTGTCAGAGTAGGCTGAAGAACCACACTAGATTTGGAGGTTAACAAAGTAATCTTAATTATATAGATGTAGATATGTGATGACTTCTGTAATTCTCAGTATACTTTCTGTTCACAGAAAGGTGCTTGATTAAAACTGTTATAGAATTACTTCTGTCTTGATGGTTTCCCTCCTGTGTGTGTTTTGAGTTAGTGGTGCCTATATATAGAAAGATTTGAGAACCACCACCTGTGAGTAGATATTTGCATACTTACTACTCTTACTACTCTATTTCCTCTGGCTTGTAAGAGGTATTTGTCTCAGATCTCTTAAAAACCATTTCTCTTTCTTAGTAGCAAATCTGTGCCATCTTGTGGTTTACTGGATTTCTTATATTTACTTTAATGTATTTAGTTGGATCTTGTTTCTTTTTCCATTGATTGGAAGTTGCAGATCACATTTATCCCTTGCCACAAACTAAAAGGACTTTCAGTGGTACAATATAGTCTTTTCCAGCACTGAAACCTGCATTCTAACATTTAATACTTAATGTATTTGTCATACAATTTATTTTTATTTTATTTCTATTTATTTATTCATTAGATTTATGTGTTACCTTTCTCATCAATTTATCTTTTTCTTGTAAAAAAAAACCTTTATTCCTTGACACTAGTTTATTTCCAAGGGGGAAGGTCTGATATTCCAGTCACATGCTTTTTTACTTCTACCTAGTAATTGCCACAGAGCAACACATGGTATAGAACCCTATCACTCCAGGATTTGGATGGCTAGGGGGAAATCCAGTTTGTAGCACTGAGAAACACCAAGACATTACTTCAAGGGTTAAGAGATAGTCTTGACCAAAAACCTTCTGGAAAAATTTATGCCTCTTGTCATTCCTGCTTAGGGGTTTAGCTGATAGTCTTATTTCCAGTGCAGGTGTTCCTAAGGTGACAATGAGTAAGAACCTTGTTTTTTTGGTGATGGCCCCACCCAGTGGTGGGATTCAGCTGGTTCCCACCACTTCGGCAAAACCAGTAGCTAATTGTTTGTTGCCCAGGCCCAGATTGACGTTCTGGAAGCAGCATCTACTCAAAGAACCTGTTGTTCACATATCTGAATCCCACCACTGGTCCCACCTCTAGAATTCTGTTCTTCAAGGTTTCCTAACTTTTTTCAAGTTGTGATTTTTTTATATCTTACTATGTTTTAGAAGTAAGGGACGCGGTGGCTCAGTGGGTTAGGTCACTGAGCTTGTCGATCTGAAGGTCGGCAGTTTGGCAGGTCGAATCCCGAGTGCTGCGTAACAGAGTGAGCATCTGTTACTCATCCCAGCTCCTGCCAACCTAGCAGTTCAAAAGCAAGTAGAAAAATAGGGACCACTACAGTGGGAAGGTAACACCGTTCCGTGCGCCTTTGGCGTCTAGTCATGCCGGCCACATGACCACGGAGACGTCCTCGGACAAGCGCTGGCTCTTTGGCTTTGAAACGGAGATGAGCACCGGCCCCTAGAGTCGGAAACGACTAGCACGCATGTGCGGGGGAACCTTTACCTTTTTATGTTTTAGAAACAGAGAAAGCAAATTAAATTCTGCTGCTAAAAGTAACCAACATTGATCCCTCTTTCATTTAAAATTTAAATGATAATATAATGTAATGTAACATAACATAATTCTATAATTTTTTTAAAAAAATAAAATATTTTTTTGTTCTGAAAGTTCTCCTTTATGGAGAACTAGTGCAGGGAAAGCGCCCCAGAGTGAGACCAGAGTTGTGTTATAAGGATATCTGCAAGAGGGATCTAAAGGCCTTGGGAATGGATATTAACAGCTGGGAAACCTTGACCTCTGCTCACTCAGCTTGGAGGCTAAAGACGCAGCATGTCCTTCTCCAATTTGAAGAGACAATTGTGCTGCAGGCTGAGGCAAAGAGGCAGTCCCAGTGAAATCTGAGGGCTCAACAGGGGACAGATTGTATCTGCCCTCAGTGTGGAAGGGACTGCCACTCTTGAATTGGCCTTTTTAGCCACACCAAATGCTGCTTTAGGACCTCTTTCCAAAGCATGATACCATAGTCTCTAAAGACTGAAGGATGCCAATGATTTTTTTTTTTTAATTCCATTTATATCCCGCCCTTCTCCGAAGACTCAGGGCGGCTTACAAGCTTAGCAGTAGCCTTCATTCTATGTATATGATGATTTTTTTGTTCTCTTCACCAATTTTTAAGCAAATAAATAACCATTGGTAACATGATTTCAAGATATCCAAAATGTTTTAATAGATAGACAACATTGTTTCTTTGACAGTTCTATCAGGAATTAATTGGTTTCTTTATCACAGCAACAGAAAGGGAAAATTCCACAGCATGGTTGCAGATTTTTTCCCCATTGATTACTTGGAAGATCCAGTTGATTAGGAACAGCAATAACAGTCAACTGGTGTTCTCTCACTGCTTCTTCAGCTTGCCTTATAATGATGTCAAAATGTAATTCAGAAGTTGGGGAAAGTGGGGTGGATTCTGAAGGATCTCTTAAGAGGTCAAAAACCAAAGGAGGGTTATAATGGATTACATTGTCTCCTGAACATGGGCACATAATCTTTCCATAACATCCATCAGCCCCATTTGGTTGAAAGTTTGGAGTCATGTAATGAATCTTCCAGAGATTTCCACCTTTTGTGGGGGGGGGGGGGGAAGAAAGAAAGACAGAAAACAATTTAAAATAAAAAATTAGCTTGATTAAATATGTCAGCTTTCTTAAAGCTTTTCCATTTTAAATCAAGCTTGGAACTATTTCTTTCTAAAGAGCAGTAGAATTCTTTTTTTTAAAATTAGTTTTCCAATATTACAATAGTATCTTTAAAAAGCAATGTGGTGTCTGGGTTACAATAGTTCCATTTCAGTCAAATACATATTATTACAAATCTCCAATTTTTTTTTATTGAAAAGTTTTATAAAAAATTACAATATTATCCCCTCCCCAACCCACCCTTAAGCCCCCCTCCCCCTCCCCCACTTCCCAAAGCTGATTACAGGGTTACAGATATATAATCATAATCTAACTAACATTAACCAACTATATAAATAACCAAATACATAATGTGCTTTAACTCCCCTATAACAGAAATACAAGCAAAGTAAAAGTATCCAAATTATACTAATACAATAATAATACCATATAATTAAAGCTAATAATAAAAAAAGAAAAATTTCCATTATAATAAACTATAACAATCTAAAATTTACTCATAAGCTAAATGGAACTTTTTAGCCCCATATTTATTCTGAATATAATCTATCCATCTTCTCCAAACCGAAATGTATCTTTCTTGTGAATGATCCTTCAAATAAGCAGAAATCTTAGCCATTTCTGCTAAATTTGACACTTTAAGTGTCCATTCTTCTATAGTAGGCAAGCAATCCTTCTTCCAATATTGCCCTACCAATAACCTTGCAGCTGTTATCAAGTTCAACATCAAATTAATTTCTTTAGTATCACAATCTGTGATAACACCCAATAAAAATAATTGTGGAGTAAACTTTATCTTTTTCTTAAAAATCTTTTGAATGTTCCACCAAATTTTAATCCAAAAAGCTTTTATATTTCTACAAGTCCACCAAATATGAAAATAAGTAGCATACAAACTACCACATCTCCAACATTTGGGCTGTAAGTTGGGATACATACAAGACAGTTTTTTAGGGTCCAGATGCCATCTATAAAACATTTTATAAAAATTTTCTCTTAAATTTTCGGCCTGGGTAAATTTTACATTTCTAACCCAAATTACCTCCCATATATCCAATAGGATTGGTTCTTGAATATTTTGAGCCGACTTTACCATACAAATCTCCAAATTGTTGTAACCAATACTTCCTCTCTCTTTTTTCCTTTAATACATACTATCTCTTATCTAAATTAACATATTTCTCATTGCTATCCATCAGTCATTTAATAGTTTTCTTGTATTTATGAATACTTTAGTATATTTTATATTTTAACATTCCATCTTTAAAACATCAAATACCTTATATATTTTTCTAGCTTTAATTTTACATTGATATTAAAATTAAACGTTTAAAATTTCTCATTTTTATATTGCTAAATAACCTCCCCCCTTCATGGATTACTGCCTTGTCGTGGTGAAGCTATGAACTATGCCGTGCAGGGCCACCCAAGACGGAAAGGTCATAGCAGAGAGTTCTGACAAAACGTGATCCACTAGAGAAGGAAATGGCAACCCACTCCAGTATCTTTGCCATGAAAACAGTATTCCAGCTGAGCTATTCAAAATCTTAAAAGACGATGCAGTAAAAGTGCTACACTCAATTTGCCAGGAAATTTGGAAAACTCAACAGTGGCCACAGGATTGGAAAAGATCAATTTACATTCCAATTCCAAAGAAAAGCAGTGCCAAAGAATGTTCAAACTATCACACCATTGCACTCATTTCTCATGCTAGTAAAGTCATGCTTAAAATCCTACAAGCTAGACTTCAGCAGTATGTGGATCGAGAACTACCAGAAGTACAGGCAGGATTTCGAAGAGGCAGAGGAACTAGAGATCAAATTACCAACATACGCTGGATCATGGAGAAAGCTAGGGAGTTCCAGAAAAACATCTCCTTCTGCTTCATTGACTATGCTAAAGCCTTTGATTGTGTGGATCATAACAAACTGTGGCAAGTTTTTAAAGAGATGGGAGTACCAGACCATCTTGTTTGTCTCTTGAGAAACCTATATGTGTGCCAAGAAGCAACAGTGAGAACTGGACATGGAACCACTGATTGGTTCAAAATTGGGAAAGGAGTCTGGCAAGGCTGTATACTGTTGCCCTGCCTATTTAACTTATATGCAGAGCACATCATGAGAAAGGCAGGATTAGATGAATCAAAAGTTGGAATTAAGATTGCTGGAAGAAATATCAACAACCTAAGATATGCAGATGATACCACTCTAATGGCAGAAAGTAAAGAAGAACTAAAGAGCCTCTTGTTGCGGGTGAAGAAGGAGAGTGCAAAAGTTGGGTTGAAACTTAACATTAAGAAAACCAAGATCATGGCATCCAGCCCTCTCAATTCCTGGCAAATAGATGTGGAAGAAATGGAGGTAGTGACAGATTTTATTTTCACTGCAGATGGGGACCGTAGCCATAGAAATTACAAGATGCTTGCTCCTGGGGAGGAAAGCCATGGCAAATCTAGACAGCACACTTAAAAGCAGAGACATCACCCTGTCAACAAAAGTGCGTATAGTCAAAGCTATCGTCTTCCCAGTTTAATGTATGGCAGTGAAAGTTGGACCATAAAAAAGGCTGAGCGCCAAAGAATTGAAGCCTTTGAACTCTGGTGCTGGAGAAGACTCCTGCGAGTCCCTTGCACTGCAAGGCGATCAAACCCATCAGATCTTGAAGCTAAAACTCCAATACTTTGGCCACCTAATGAGAAGGAAGGACTCACTGGAGAAGAGCCTAATGCTGGGAAAGATCGAGGGCAATAGAAGAAGGGGACGACAGAGAATGAGGTGGCTGGATGGAGTCACTGAAGCAGTAGGCGTGAGCTTAAATGGACTCCAGAAGATCTTAGAGGATAGGAAGGCCTGGAGGAATGTTATCCATGGGGTCGCAATGGGTCAGACACGATTTCGCAGCTAACAACAACAACAAATAACCTTCTTTCCTTTTACACAATTTTCTCCAATACCTAGTAATGTTTAAGTTTAAGTTTAAGTTTAAGTTTATTATATTTGTATACCGCCCTTCTCCCGAAGGACTCAGGGTGGTGAACAGGGCACATATAAAATACAAGTACAAAAGTTAAACAAGAATTAAATACAAAGCCCCAGTTAAAACAATAAATAATAATGTAAAAAACCACAATAAAAAACCCCAACACATCCCCCATCAGGCCAGGCTGGCTTGTTCAAATAAATAGGTCTTCAGATCACGTCGGAAGGAGCAAAGGTCAGGTGCCGTCCGGATCTCAACTGGCAACTGATTCCATAAGTCCAGGGCATTCACAGAGAAGATGAATGTCATCTGGGGGCCACCAGATGACATTCTCTGACCGGTGGCACCCTGAGGAGGCCCTCTCTGTGGGAATGTACAGGGCGGAGGGAGGTTGACGCCAGCAACAGGTGATCCCCGAGGTACTCCAGACCCATGCCATGTAGGGCCATGAACACCACTACCAGTACCTTGAATCTCACTCGGAAGACAACTGGGAGCCAATGTAATACACTTCTTATTTATCTCATTTCCGTATCAATATTAGTAGTACAATATTAGAATAGTAGTCATTAGAATACCAATTGCAAGGAGGAGAAAGAGGAGGAGGACAATATAATATTCTTGTTTCTTATTTATAGTTTCCACATATTAAAAATTAACCAAAATTTCTTCCGTTTCAATATTTCATACATCCTCCCATGTCACTACATCCAAATATATTAGTTACATTCTATAATTTTTAACATATATACATCTTAATCCATATCATTTAAGGAATTCAATATTTCAATGTTAGTATTCATAAATCTGTGTTTTATTTTTTTATTTTTTTTATTAGTCAGTATTTTTATCTACTTATGAAAACAATCTCTTGTAATCCAAGTACAATCCTGTCTATTTTGGTATTATCTATTTCAGGCCTCTTAAGAATGTCCATATTTCTTCAATCTTATTCTTGCTTTCTTCCTTTGCCATGTCATTTTTCACTTCTTTGCCTCAGGATCATCAAAGCATTCTTGTGTTGTTATATCATATTGAAGTGGCCCTCCAGTCTCCACTTTTGAAGGATTGAGGAGTCTGTTAACAGCACCAAATCTTCTCATTATTTTCACCTCTTGATATAATTGTCCTGGTCTGAATAGATTTTTTCCACCTTTTTTCCATTATAATCTTCAAAAGTCTGTATTCGTTGAATATTTAATTCTTCTGCCAATGTATTTGATTGTTCAATTTCTTCTGTTAAGTTCTGTCCCAATAAAATATTACTTGTAGTCACAGTTTGAGTTTGTTTCTTTGAGATGCTTTCTAGTTCTTCTACAAAAGTTCTTATTTCATCGCCAGCTGAAGAAAGGAACTGATAAGTTTAGTAAGATATTTCCCACATAGCATAGATTTGTTTTTGAAACTCTTCCATAGTGAAGTTTCACATCTGGTGTTCAAAGGTTAATCTTATCTTGTTTTTCTTAAATATTTTCTTGATATTTTTAGAGAAAATCAGATTGCAATTTTAGGTTTAGCCACTGGGTGTCCCCCAGGTACTTTGAAAATTCTTTTCTTTTAGTCCATTTCTTTTTTCAACGTTTTTTTTAAAAACACCCCTGGGCTTGCTCACCACTTATTTGAAGGGAGGGTTGAATTTCCCCCCTCCCTCTCCACAGGGAGCAAGGTACTTAGCAGCTTATTTAGGTGAAAAGAAGATTAAGGTATAAGAGAGGAATTTTACCCCCGTCTCTTCCACTCTGCTTTAATGTTGCCTGATGGTAAGTTTGACTTCGGCTGTCTGCAGCCTAGTAACTGGCCATATTACTATGGCCAGTCTTTCATCCGCCGGTACGAAGGGAATGCAGGCACCAACAGGGGGGGTGTAGCTCCCCTGAGTTTCTGCAAAAGCACCTTCTTTCTGGTCACCCCTCCTGGGTGACTCTTCGGCCCTTTTAGGGCTCCCCAGTGATGTGAAACTTGACGTGGAAGACGAGAGCTATCCTCCAGATGTCTATGTTGGCTGACTTGTCAAACCAGAAGTCAACAGCAGTAGAATTCTACTTTTTTCATTTCAAGAATGTATTGGCTATAAAAATATTGTCAGAAACAGTAAATTGCTTTTTAATGGTCTCTGATTGTTCTATCCCAAAGAGGGTTTTTTTTTAAATCCTGAACAGCATTGTCAGAATCCATTTATATTTCATTTCTAACTCCCTCTCTGTGCAAACCCAAATCAGGATGGGCAGCAATACTGCCCGTGGTATAGACACTGATCCATTCAAAGACTCTGGCCCCTGGAAGCAAAATTCAGGGGGGAGCCACCACGCTTGGGGTTTTTCCTAACTCAAGTCCTCAGTTATATGGAAGAATATGGACGGGACATCCCCAGTGACAAAGCCCGCATCCGCATCATGCAACCACCCTGGACGGACCGGCTGCAGACTGGGTGGTGAACCTGCATGACTCCAACGCCCTAGAACTAAATGACTTTAACCGGTTCATGTCATCCTTGAGGAGGCAATTTGAGGACCCCTTGGCTGATTGTAAGGCCCAGGAGAGAATCAAAATGGTGAAGCAGGGCAGATGGCTGGTGGCTGAATATACCGAAGAATTCCGAGCCATTGTCAATAAGCTGAACTGGCCAGAAGACATCCTCCTTAGCCATTTCAAAGATGGGCTAAACTACGACCTGTTTGATGCTTGCCTGCCTCAAGAAGACCCACACCACCTTGATGACTGATATGTCCTAGCAGAGGAAGCAGAGATAGACCTACTGAAGAGGCACTGCTGAGGGAAACCATGGATCCACCCACTGCCTGAGCAAACACGCGAGCCAGCGAAACCACTGACTATGGCTAAGAAATCAACACACTGTTTCAAATGTGGGCCACCGCACCACAGAATGCCACTCAAAAGCCCCTCAGTGCAAATCAGAGCCATCACCATCCAGGAGATCAGGGAAGTCCCAAGGCAAACCAAAAGAGTCTGCCATGAGGGGGACAGAGGCTGTAGAGTCCCCAACCCCTGGTAAGGACTGGAGGGGATTCCGGCCTACACTGCAGGGGCAGTGGACACATTGGAAGACAGCTTGTAGGGAGAAACCTTGGCAAGTGGATCCATTCCATCCATCCTTAAGACAGTGACTATATTAGCTTCCTCCATTCCCGAAGCCATTAAAGTAAAAGCCCTAATAGACTCTGGCTGCACCCGCTGCCTCATCAGCCCAATGCTGGTGGGAAATTTGGGCATTCCGGTGAGGAGACTAAAGCAACCAATCTCTTCTGGCCAGCTAGATGGGTCCATAGCAGGGGGAGTCCCAGCTACCCTAGCCACCTTACCAGTTCACCTGTCCCTGGGGACCCATGAGGAAGACATAACATTTGTAGTGACCCCATGCATAGAAAGCCCAATGATTTTAGGGCTGGAATGGCTGAAGAAATGGAACTCCTGGGTAAAGTGGAGGACAGCAGAACTCAACTTCTCGGAGGGGGAGCATAGGAGATTAAAACTCCAAAGTACCCCCCCCCCAACCCGAAGAGAGGAGAGAGGATTAGTGCGGGGTTACCAGAAATACTGGAAGAATACCAGGACGTTGCTGAAGTTTTCAGTGAGGAACGGGCAGATAAGCTTCCCCCTCACCAACCCACAGACTGTGCTATAGAATTCAAACCAAGGGCAAAACTCCTGAAGCCCAGGCTGTACTCCATGAGCCTCAAACAAACAGCAAAGATGGAAAGATTAATTAAAAAAAAACCTAGAAAGTGAATTTATTGAGCCTGCCAAACCCAAAGTGGCCGCCCTGGTCCTGTTCAGGGAGAAGAAGGAAGGCTCGCTTCATTTGTGCGTGGATTATAGGTCTCTGAACACACCTCCCCTAATTGGATTCTGCCATTCCCAAGGAGGAAAGAGAAGTCAGGGGAGTTTATTGCCCCATCTCTTTCCCTTAGATGTAACTTTTTGTTTATTCAGCCTGTCTGTTGGCCATCACAAAAAGACCAATGAAAGGAACCCTCTCCCTCTGAACTATGAACAATTAAGAAAGGGGGTGGGGAGAATTCTGGCTCTTGCTGATGAAAAGAATCCTTTCCCTCTCTGATGAGCAAACAAGAAAGTGATGGTGGGAATTCTGGCTTGTATCTCCGGATGGAATGTGAAGGGAAGGAAGTAATTATGTTGCAAATGGACTGACGGTTCTCCCTTTCCCAAGAGGGGTTTGACACCTGAGACTTGATTCTAAGAACTAGAGTTAAACATTTTTTACATGTTTAAGAGAAGCAATCAGAAAAGTGTTAATGTCAAAAACTAAATAATCAGCTTTGTATGAAAGTATATAATTGTACATTTTGATTTTCATCTTCCATTATGTCAAATAAATAGGAAAAATACTTTATTTCAGTAAGGGGTGGACCAAACAGATAATGAAAAATATTCAAGGTTCACAATATAGATTTGTGAACTGTCTTAAAATCTCTCAGTTTTGAAACCTAATTTGCTATACCTTGACAGTTTCTATCTATTTTGAGTTTGTATGTCAGGGCCCACTTCAAAACCTCATCCCAAGAAAGTAGAACTCATGGAAGCAGTTTTTTCCAAAATGATCTTTTATTAGGAGAAGTTGATAGCAGGCATACTAGAAAGGATACTAGAAAGGATCTGAGGATTTACTGCTCAAATTGATAGGTTAAAGTGTCCCAAGCAAAACCCCAGCCCATAATTCATCCAGTCCGTTCAAATGACCCAATCCCCAGGTGTTAGGTTCCTCATGGGAAAGGGGAGATAACATCAGTCCGTCTCTGGTTGTAGCTGCGATATTTTGGCGGCTTTTCGCACCTTCACCTGGGAGCGCAGAGATAAACCAGTTGCCAGAGGTTGCATTCCATTCTTCCGCTCCCTTTGCTAGCTGACATTAAGTGACAAGAAAGTTCACAGAACAATAATGTAGGAAAGCAAAGTGTTACATTGTAGCGATAGAGAAAGTCAAGGCAATAACCCTCAAGCACTCCCCCCTTCCCCCTAGGAGTATGGCAGAACACAGGAAGAGGAGAAAGTGAGATTCAAGTCAGGATGAAAAGAAAGAAAGAAAGAAAGGATTGGATTAGTGGGGAAGGCTAAGAGAGCCTATAGATATGAGTTCTGACAGTTTCTTAAAAAGGTAGATTTCTGAAGGGATTTATTTTTGCATTGAAATAAACTGTTATATGTTACATGTTAGTTTGTCATTAGTATGTTATGTCATAATTTGTTGTATTTCTGGACAGGCATCAATTTGTTTACATATCACCCATCTTAATTAAAATATTGGAAATCAAGAGAAACTCAGGAACTTTAAATTTTGCTTTTTCCTTCCTAAACCTTTTGTTGATTTTTTTTTGTTCCTGCAGCCCATCCACTTTCTCCTACTTCCTATATGCCACATCTTCATACATATTTTATTTTATTTTACTAACAAATGGGTGGTGGTGATGGACATTTTCAGGTCAGCTGAGGAAGTGCAAACCTTCATTTAATTTAACATGCATTTTTATATTTTGGACATCATGTTATTTATTATGTGAATAATAGAAGTAAAGTACTATGGCATTCTTTCTACTATGATATATTCCATAAATAATCCAAATCGTTCTCATTGTAATTGAAGAAACAAATAGAGCAAGAAATGCTCTATGCCAAAAGTGAAGTCCATTTAAAATAATTGAATTAAATTAAATTGAATAGAGTTTTCCAGATCACATCTGATATTCTTAATGTTTAAATCTGATTTTTTTATTTCTAGTTACATAAATGCAAAATATGTATCAGTTTCATGCACAAATTGCCATAAATTAAGAACAATCAAGTTATCAAAATGCAATATTCTGTTTGCATTTGTATTTGGCCAATTCTTTCAGTGTTTACCAACCTATTTGATTATATTTTTAATAGTATTTATTTATTTGCAAATTGGACAATAAATAGATAAAAAATAATAATTAAAACAGCTTTATACTCACTCTCCTTGTCATGCCAACGCACTGCATGTAAATATGTCCCACAGTAATGAAACATAAATTCATGAGCTGAATGCTGAACAATTCCGAGCAATAATTCTATTTGGTTCTTGCCATCAATTATCCTTTTAGAATAAATAAAATTTAAGTCTATTAGTTGAATTAATCTCAGTTTTGATCAGTGATACCTTGAGAACAAGTTCAGATCAGAACAAAAATATAATATTACACATATTGCTCATACTGATGCATCATCTCTGAGAACAATGCTAAATAGTGACAAGGATGTATTATTAAGGTAAAAAATATAATTTAAGTGCATATAGATGTAGATTATACTAACCTAATTGCTGATGACAATAATAAAGATTGCAACTTTGCATATTTGTCTCAGTTAAAATTGAATACCTCTCAATCACTTTTAGAATAATACTGCATACCTGTCTTGTGGCACTGATGCCCCAGCCAAATGCACCACTGTGGGGTAAATATCCATCAGACTTGTGGGTTCCTCAAGAACAGTATTAGGAGCGATCTTTCCTGGCCATCTAACTATTCCAGGCACCCGGATTCCTCCTTCCCAACCTCCCATGCCCTTTCCACCTGCAGTAGAGGAAAAATGGATCATTAAATCTTAAAAAACAGTCTTGATGTCATGGTTACAACTAATGAGACAGATCAAAGAACATTCAGGCATTGTTTATTCTAAAAAGTTTATAATAATGAGAACAAAGCATCGGCACTCATGGATTGATGCCAGAATCCTCCTCCCCTGAACACATCGTATCAAACACAATTCCCTCCCTTAATTTACATGTCATAAATCACATTCTCCAATTAGTTTAACATGCAAAGCTTCACTTCCTTTATATAGCGTGCCATTCCTTATCTTATTAAAACAACTGGGTTAGCATTTTCCTCTCCCACCAGCTTCATTTGATTCAAAGCAAAACAGTTTAAAGGAAAAGGCTGCCTTCCCATCGATAAAGATTTTTTCATTAAACTTTTGATGAGTCAGTCAGCCTTCACATCGCTAGATTTCACCCAAGTAGCCCTTCCATTGTACTAGGTACTGCAATTTCTCTTTAAAAATTCTAGAGTCAAGAATGCCTTTAACTTCATAGTGTGTCTGACCTGCTACTATGAGGGGCCCAGGTGCCTTCTTAGAGGGAGGTCTTAAGGTGGAGTCCCGAAAAGGTTTCAGCCGGCTGCAATGGAAGACAGGGTGAACTTTCCCTAAAAGCCTAGGGAGTTTTAATTCTACTGTGATGGGGTTGATGATCCTTATGCTGGGGAAAGGCCCCAAGAATCTTGCTGGGTAATTTGAGGCATAAATATTTAGTTGTCAGATAAACATTTTCCCCAACTTGAAATGTTCTTTGGGGAGCTTTATTTTAATCAGCCTGTTTTTTATAAGTTTCGGAAGTCTTTTTTAGCACCATTTTCATGTTTCTCCAAACTTCTTCCCACCCCCTCACCCATTGATCAAGTGTCTGGGAAGCAAAGGGCACCTGAGGGTGTTCAGGTATTGGGCTGAACTCTTTTCCTGTTGCTACTCTGAAAGGCATGTAGGCGGTTCTGCTGCTGTGAACAGAATTACTGTACGCCACCTTGGTGAAGGGGAGGAGGTCAGTCCAGTTTGTCTGTTGGTAGGAAACATAGCATCTGAGATATTGCTCCATCATTTTGTTAGCGGATTTTGCAGCCCCACTGGTACTGGATGAAAAGCACATGATAAGCTTTGAGATGATCCAATTAATTTAAGAAAACTCCTCCAAAATTTTGCTATCAACTGCATTCCTCTATCTGAAATTATTCGCTTAGGGGCACCATGCAGTTGGTAGATATGTTTCAGGAACAATTTAGTTGCTTGTTGGGCATACTGTATGGGAGTCCTCTGCAGGCAATAAAATGAGCCTGCTTTGAAAACAGGTCTATCACAGTCCAGATGACAGTATTTCCTCAACTTTCGGGTAGGTCTACAATAAAGTCCATAGCTATTTCTTCCCATGGTTGGGAAGGGTCTGCCACTGGCTGTGGTAACCGAGGGGTCTTCCCTGGCTGAAATTGTTTTCATGGTGGCACATATGGTACCACTCCTGACATAGTTTTCCACATCTCGTTTTAGCCCCAGCCACCAAAATTGCTGGGGGATAAGGTGTAGAGTTTTTAAATATCTGAAGTGTCCAGCCTGTTTTACATCATGGGTGTGTTTGAGAGCATTGAGACAGAGGGCTTCAGGTAGATACAGTTTCCCCCCCCCTTGTATGCCAAACCACCCCTGCATGTTATCTTTGAACCAGTGATCGGTAAGGAGCTCTTGTTTTATTTTCTTCGCTCCCGGGTCTTCAGGATTAGGGTTTCTGCGAGGTGTGAGTTGTGCTGCAGGTTATGAACTGGGGATAATTGCCTCATAGACCTCTTCGCGTTTGCTTTTGTACTGGGGCAATCAGGATAGCGCAGCAGCTAAGAAGTTTTTTCCTCTCAGTATGTACTTTAAAGTGAAGTTGAAATGATTAAAGTACTGTGCCTACCGCACTTTTTGGGGGGACAGTTTGTGGGGGGGTCTTCAGTGCCTCTAGGTTTTTGTGATCTGTCTATACTTCAAATGGCACCTTGCTCCCCTCTAAATAGTATTGCCAGTTTAACAGGGTCCACCTAATAGTGAAGGCCTCCTTCTCCCAGATTGCCCATCTCCTCTCACTTTCAGACTGCAACATCACTGGTATCCAACAGCTCTGACTACAACGTCACTGGCATTAGCTTGGATTATGAAGGGGTCCCCTGGGCATGGATGCTTTAGGACTGGTTCAGCCACAAATAGTCTTTTTAAATTTTCAGAAGCTCTTTAACAGCTCTTCATCCAAGCAAGTGGTTGGCCCAGTCCCAGCTTCCCTCCTCCTTTGCCTGTCTTGAGTAGTTCTGTAAGGGATAGGGCAATCTCAGCAAAGGAGGGGATGAATTGGTGATAAAAGTTAGCAAAACCTAAAAAGCTCTAAAGCTGTTTGCAAGTCTCTGGGGACTGCCATTCAATTATAGTTCTCACTTTGGCTGGGTCCATTTCTATGCCCTCATTGGAAATTCGGTAGCCAAGATAATCTAATCTAATTCACATTTCGACAATTTGGCATAAAGCTTGGCCTTCAAGAGTTTCTTTAACACTTCTCTCACTAGCTTTATATGATCAGTCATATTTGTAATGTAGATCAAGATGTCATCAAGATACACCGGAACACCTTTGTGTAAGTGATCATGTAGGACCTCATTAATCAGCTGCATGAATACGGATGGGGCCCCCTGCAGTCCGAATGGCATGACTTTGAATTGGTAGCTTCCCAAGGGACAATTAAAGACAGTTTTCCACTCATCTCCCTCTTTTATTCTCACCTGGTAGTATGCCTCTCTCAGGTCCAATTTTGTGAAAAGGCTTCCCTTAGCTAGGTGGGTTAACAAGTCTTTCAGGAGGGAGAGGGGGTATTTGTTATCCACACTCACCGCATTAAGCCCTTTATAGTCTACACAGAGACCCATCTTTTTTCCCCTTGAACAACACAGGGGCTCCCACAGTAGATTTGGCTTGCTCAATGAACCCCCTTGCCAGGTTTTTATCCACATATCCATTTTGAGGGGAGACATGGCATACATTCTCGGTTGTGGGAGTTTGGCTCCTGGCAACAGTTTGATAGAACAATCATTGGGTCTGTGAGGGGGCAGGATGTTGCATTCTTTCTCACTAAATGCCCCCGCCAGCTCCTGGTACTCACTGGTGACAATGGTTCACCTGGCAGCAGTGAGGCAGCCCTGTGCGCTTGCTCAGTTGGTGGCCTAAATTGTCCTGCCACATCTGTTGAATCAGTGGGAGGTTTAGGCCCTTATAGGTAGTCTCACAGTTCTCATTCCTTTCTCTCACCAGATAAACAGCTTCTATTTGTCCAACCAGGCAAATCCTAGGATCACAGCCTCAGTCATTTTTGGGGCCACCAGAAAGTGAATAAACTCCCAGTGCTCACCTATTTCTAGGCATAAGGGTTCTGTTAATTCCATGACTAAAATCCCTCCCATCAGGGAGCCATCAGCTTGCTTAAACCTCACAGATTTGGAGAGCAGTTTTGTTCGTATGCTGTTTCATGGCAAATGGCAAGCTAAAGATGCATGTAGAGCATCCAGAATCAACTAGCCCCTTTAAATCTACCTGCGTACTTGACTTAGGGATTATGAGCTTGGCAGGTAGTGAGAAAGGTGGGATGTGTCGGCTCACCATTGGGTCGTTCTTTCCTTCATCATCACTGGTGAAAGAGGGTAGAATGGGGGCAGACCCAGCCTGAGTTCTGACGTCCTCCCATGTGGGGGATATGACCTGGGCAACAGGTTCCTGTGCCATTCAGTTGGATTTATCTCCCATTAGCCACTGTGCAGGTTTCTTTCTTGCTGCTGGTCCTGGTCTATTCTGCAATTGGGGGTAGGGAACCAGGCAAGTCGCTGCTCGATGTCCCTGCTGTCTGCACTGGAAACACTTAATTGACGGGCTTGCAGGTGGCCTGGGTCTTTCAGCCATCACAGTAGTTGTAGATTTTCGTGGGGGTGATTACCATTCTGGTTGTTCTGGTCTCGGCTCGGCTTCAGGTGGGAGAGGCTTCTTATAGTGGGTGAGCTGAACATCTAATCTTACCACTGCCCGGTACTATTCTTGCAGTTGGTCAGGTACATATTGGTAGATGCAGGCCTGAGAATGGTGGTCATCCAACCCTACCCTGAAATGATGAATTATAGATTGCTCAGGCCATCTCTCTATCTGACCGGCTCTCCAGGGCAGGACGGCCATCTTGTTTTATCTTGTGGATTTGTTTTTCTGCTTTGAGGGCAATGGATGGGTCTTCAAATCTTTCTTTCAGCCCTAGGAGGAACAGGTGTGGGTCCTCCAATTCAGGGGCTTGTTCATTATATAAATTATCTAACCATTCGGATGCTTCTCCTTCTTGCTGGACACAATCACATCAACCATAGCACCTGGATCCGGGTAGAAATAGGACCAGTGAGTCAAATGAGGGCGTACTTGGTTGAGGAAAAAGATCAGTTTCTCTGGGTCCCCATCGAAGGTTGCTCTGAAAGGTGAGGCCATCATTTGTTGCTGGGGGCCCCACTGCAGCTGTTGTGACCCTAGTTGCTGCTGGCCCCAAACTGATTGTTGATTCAATGGCTGCCGGGGCCCCCACTGTAGCTGTTGAACCCCCAGTTTCTGGCAACCCCATTGGTGCTGCTGTATGCCCTGGGGTTGCACATTCGGGCCCTGCTGCTGCCACCCTTGCTGTGGTTGTCTGAGGGAAGGCTGTTGGTTCTCCCTCATTTGTGGGCCACTCAGTGGTTGCTGTACATTTGGGGTCAGTGACCAATCTCCTTGCTGTGGTTGTCCTCCCACCAGCTTCTGATCTCCAGGCTTCTGCACCACCCCAAGCTGTTGCAAGGCCTCTATTACCTGTGGCAAGCTCAGAGGTTGTTGGCCTTTCACTTGTGGGGGTTTCCCAACCTCCCATTGCTGCACAGGCCCCAGGCTGGGGCTCTCTGTGGGTCTGGAGGGCATGGCAGAGGGCTCCTGGGGCTGGTGGGCTGTCTGGTCTGCAGACAGGATTTTCCACTCACCCAAATTCTCAGTGGCAGATGATCTGTTAGCTCTCCACCATTCTGCTTTTGAAGTCTTTGGCAGGGCACTCTCGAGGTGTCTGGAGTCTCTGCTGGAGTGGTTCCAGCCTGACAACCAGATATGCTCTCCTAACTACTTGGGTTCTCAAACTCATCTTTCCACAGCATGCTGTCTGTTACTTCCTCCTCTGAGGTGTCAGTAGCTGCCAGGTCACCATCTTCAAGCAATTTCTCTTTTCCCATGATTAAGATTTTTCCCTGAATCTTTGCCAGTTTCTCTCAAGGCTAGAGACAACAACTGGGGCTCAGGACCCCCAGGTTGTTTGAAAAGAAAGGTGATTCTGGCATGATGTCATGATTCCGACTAATGAGACAGATCAAAGAACATTGAGGCATTGTTTATTCTAAAAAGTCCATAATAATGAGAACAAAGCATCGGCATTCATGGATGGATGCCAGAATCCGAATTCTCCTCCCCTGAACACATTGTATCAAACACAATTCCCTCCCTTAATTTACATGTCATAAATCACATTCTCCAATTAGTTTAATATGCAAAGTTTCACTTCCTTTCTATAGCATGCCATTCCTTATCTTATTAAAACAATCAGGTTAGCATTCTTCCCCCCCCCCCGCCCCCAGCTTCATTTGATTCAAAGCAAAACAGTTTAAAGGAAAAGGCTGCTTCTTATATTGTCAGAGCAAAAACATCCAATGTTTGCAGCATTGACCATTACATTTCTCCTTTCATTAATGCATTAACATAAAGCCTAGATTCCAGGTACAGGTGAAAAAGGAAGAGAAATGAGACCACTAGTTCCAGTGTCTTTTTCCTTCTGAATATGAAAATTTTTGCAACAAAAGCATCCACCAAATAAGCAAGTTTGTTTTTTAATTCAATTAAGATGTTTAATTGCAAACATTTTAACAGAATAACTGAGTTGGAAGGGACTTTGGAGGTCTTCTAGTCCAACCCCCTATTCAAACAGGAAACCATTTCAGACAAATGGTTGTCTAGTGTCTTCTTAAAACCTCCAATTTTGGAGCACCCACAACCTCTGGAGGCAAAACATTCAATTGACTAATTGTTCTAACTATCAGGCAATGTCTCCTTATTTCTAGGCTGGTTCTATTCTTGACTAGTTTCCATCCATTGCTTCTTGATTTACCTTTTAATGTATCTTATTAGAATGGAAACTTGCCCAAATTTCAGATCATTTTTGCAATAGGATATTCTTTTATAATTCAAATATAGATCTGATTCTTTATGCATCTTTCTTTTCTTATTTTGTGGGGCCATTCCTGAATAGAACCAAGCCTTCTTCCTTTTATCACCTGAACATATATTAATATAGAAGTTTCTTATCCTGTATCAGAATATTGGTTCACCTAACTCCATACAGCCAACATTGATCAATAACCCACAAATCACAGAATTAAACATTAAATTGGGAAAAATTAAAAAGCATCCAATCCCAATGAGATATAAACTCAAACATATTGTGGAAAATAAAGATGTAAAGCTGAGGTTCAAAACAGATTCAAAGATCTGCATTCAAGGGCACAGTGTTTTGGCTATTGTGGGAATATGATAAATGATCATAAAAAAGAAGTTGGAAAGCAGTAAGAAATATGAGGGACGTGGTGGCTCAGTGGGTTAGGACACTGAGCTTGTTGATCAGAAGGTCGGCAGTTCGGCGGGTCGAATCCCAAGTGCCGCATAACAGAGTGAGCGCCTGTTACTCATGTCCCAGCTTCTGCCAACCTAGCAGTTCGAAAGCACATAAAAATGCATGTAGAAAAAATAGGGACCACTACGGTAGGAAGGTTACAGCGTTCCGTGCGCCTTTGGTGTCTAGTCATGCCAGCCACATGACCACGGAGATGTCCTCGGACAAGCGCTGGCTCTTCGGCTTTGAAACGGAGATGAGCACTGGCCCCTAGAGTCGGAAATGACTAGCATGCATGTGTGGGGGAACCTTTACCTTTACCTTTAAGAAATATGTATATTTTGTTAATCAAGCAAAACCATAGAAATAGCTATGAAAAGAAGATGCTGTAAGCCAGAGGAAATCAACAGCAGTATCATAATGAATGTGCATTAATAGGTTTTAATGATGGAACATAATGTTAACCAAAAATGGAAGGAGCATTTAAAAATCTGAACAAGAAGGCCAACGAAGGTGACACTGCATTTGAGAGAGAATAATTTTTGGACAATAAATAGTAAAAAGTTATATATACCAACTGGCAAATAGCAAAGCCTCAGGGATATATGAAATCCCCATAGGCCAATGTGGCAACAACAAAAGTCATGATAGTCCTTTGCCAACAAATATAGGGAAAATAAACAATATTAATATACATCTATATCCCAATGTCTAAAAGAGAAGATTTGTAGGAATGCTTTAATTATAGGAAAATAGCTCTAACAACACATTCCAACAAGAAATTCAGAGAAGGATAAGAATGGGAAAAACCAAACTGGGATCTGTATAAACTCAGAAAAGAATTTGATGCTTCAATTGAAACAAAAGTTAGAATGAGTAATTCACCGGTCATTCCTATTGCTATGTACAGATGGCACGAGGAATGAATTCTGCAAAAGTGCAAAGAAAAAGATTGATTCCTTTGAAATATTCCTTTGAAGTAGCTGATGGAAGCTACTTCCTTGGACAATCTAGAAGACCAAATGTCCAGTATTAGGGAAACCTGAATATCACTGAACAAGGAATATGAAACAAAAATGATCATACTTTGGAACCATCATGAGGTCTGATGCATTGGTAGAAAAGATGATAATAGTGGACAAGATACAGCACATAAGATGGATAACTGAAATATTGGAAGCTACAGTTAAGTATCTACAAGAATTATGTACAGTGGCAAGAGGCAGGAGAGTTGGAGAGCTTTTACCTGTAGAGTCACCAGGAGTCAGCTGTTACTTTATGGAACACAATATTTTACAGGGAAGTGTCAAATACTGTAAAATTTCCTACGTGCCTTGAATGATTTTTAAAGAAGTACTTTTCACTAATAATACTTGATCAATCTACTGTGTAGTGGGTCTGATGCAAAGAAGAGACGCCAGCTGGTGTGTGAGTTCAGCTCTTTATTGGAAGAGGGGCAGCGAACTGGGGAATGAGGGCTACCTGGCCTCCTTAAATACCCGGCCAGGTAAGTGGACAGCCAATAGGGTTGGCCCTAGGTTTCCCGCCGAAACTGGGTTTCCCGCCGAAACCGTTCAGGCCAACGCCCCCTGGTGGCTGTTGCTATGCAGGTGCCTTCATACATAACACCCCTCCCCCCCTTAGAGAAGAACCACATAACAAAGAACAACTTGCAACTAACTACAATTATATACACTGTGTCAACAATTAAAAAAACAATGCAACTGTGTGGAGGTCACTTGCACATATAGTCCGACAGGTAGGCAGGTGTTCTGTGTGGCTGGGTTGACCGTCTGGGTGTGGCTTGGCCCTGGGCTTGGACTGCGGGTTCTTGAGGCCTCTGCGCAGGGATGCAAGGAGCTGGGATCAGGAGGCCCTCCTCCTCTGGTTCCTGCTCTGTGTTGTTTCCGGCTGGGCTGGCCTCTCCTGGGGTGTGGCTCTCCTGTTGGGTGTGTGTGGTGCACTCAGGGATCCTTCCTCTGAGCTGGTCGATGTGTCGCCTTATGTGTCTGTCCCCCTCCACCCCCACGATGTAAGAGACGGGTTCTGTTTTCTCAACCACTGTCCCCGGAACCCATGGATGCCCTGTCCCATAGTTCCTTGCCCAGACCAGGTCTCCCACGTTGAGAACCCTGTGTGCAGGTGATGATGGCGATGACGATGATGATGATGATGGTGGTGATGGTGGCCTTACGGTCTTGGCTGCTACCCAGTCCGGGTGTAAACGGTCCAGCTTTGTGATGAGATGCCGACCCCAATGAAGTTCTGCCGGACTCTTCCCGGTAGCAACGCATGGTGTAGTGTGTTGGGCGAGTAGGAATTTCGCCAGTCTGTGATGCCAGTCCCCGTTGATGATGCGCCGTAGTGCATCTTTGGTTGTCCTTACCATCCATTCAGCTTGCCCGTTGGTCAATGGATGGAAGGGCGCGGAGGTGGTGTGCCTAATCCAGTTCGCCTTCAAGAACGCCTGGAAATCATTAGTGGTAAACTGAGGCCTGTTATCAGACACAATTACATTGGGGAGGCCATGTGTGGCAAAGAGAGCTCTGAGCACCTGGATTGTCCTCCCCAAGGTCATGCTGGGAACAGGGACTACCTCTAACCACTTGGAGTGACTGTCCACCACTACTAAAAACAGTTGGCCCTGGAATGGCCCTGCATAGTCAATGTGTATGCGGGACCAGGGGGGGGTGTGGCCTTCCACCGGTGCACTGGTGCGTGTGGCATTTCTGGCCTGGATCTCTGGCACATGTAACAGGCCTTGACCCGTTCCTCAATGTCCTTGTCCAGCTCTGGCCACCAGAGGTAGCTTCTGGCCAGTGCCTTCATCCTGACCACCCCCGGGTGCCCCTTGTGTAAGGAGTCCAATACCCTGGCCCGTACTGCGGTGGGGATGATGACCCTGCTACCCCAGAGGAGGCAGCCCCTGTGCATGGAGATCTCATTGCGTCTGGTGAAATAGGCCTGGAACTCCGGCCCTGGGGATTTGTCCTGCCACCCCGTGCAAACCCATGAGTGCACCCTGCTCATGATATTGTCTGTGGCTGTGTGGCTGGAAATGTCCTTGGCATGAACTGGGCACTCTGGTAGTTCCTGCAGGGCTAGGATCTGTGTTGCTGGGGCCAGGTCTGGATCAGGGGTGTCTAAGGGTAGCCTACTTAGACCGTCTGCGTGGCCCATCTCCTTCCCTGGCTTGTGCACCAGCTTGCAATTGTAGGCTGCAAGGAAGATGGACCACTGGAGCATTCTGGGGAACAGAATTTGGGGAGTCTGCCTGTCTGTCGTGAACAGGCCCAGGAGTGGTTTGTGGTCCATGTAGACAGTGAACTCCCTGCCATACAGATAATCGTGGAATTTCTTGATTCCAGCCACGATTGTCAGGGCTTCTCTGTCTATTTGAGCGTAGTTTCTTTCTGCTCCAGACAGCGTCCTGGAATAGTAGGCTATGGGGATTTGCACCCCGTTGGGCTCAAGGTGACTGAGTACTGCGCCCACACCGTAAGGGGATGCATTGCATGTGATCCAAATGGGCTTGGACTCAATGAAATGGGTTACTGTGGACTTATCTGACAGTAGTGCTTTCAAGGCCCTGAAGCTTTGGTCGTGGGCGGCAGTCCAGACCCATGCTGCCTGCTTGTCTAGTAGCCTGTGGAGTGGCTCGGCAATGGCTGCCTTGTGGGGGAGGAATGCATGGTAGAAGTTCAACAGGCCCAGGAATGCCTGTAGTTCCACCTTGTTCTTGGGTATGGGTGCTAGTTTGATGGCCCTCACCTTGGACTCTGTGGGGTGGATTCCTCTGGCATCTACTCTGAACCCAGGAATTCTGTGGAGGGAACACCTATCCTGCATTTCTCCCTCTTGAGTTTGAGGCCAGCTGTGCACAGCCTGGACAGCACCTCCCTGAGCCTATCTGCCAGTTCCTCTGCTGATGCTCCTGCAATCAAGATGTCATCAAAATAAGGGCAGATTCCTGGAATGCCCTTGAGTATCTTCTCCATAACTTCTTGGAAAATGCCAGGAGCAACGCTGACTCCAAACTGCAGCCTGTTCACCCAGAACGCCCCCCCCCCCCTGTGTGTTACTATGGTTTGAATGTCAGCTGTTGCCCTAGTAACTGTGAGTTGCTGGTATGCCTGTGCAAGATTGAGCCTTGCAAAGATGGCTCCGCCTTGGAGGGAAGCGAGAACGTGGCTGACTGGGTAAGCGTGCTGGTTCAGGGCGCAGTTCACCGAGCACTTGTAGTCGGCGCAGATCCTTATTTCCCCATTGGATTTGAGGGAGGTGACAATATGGGTTTCCCACTCCCCCCATCTATGGGCTCTAAGATTCCCTGGGCCACCAGCTTATCCAGTTCGCGCTCGATTTTGTGTTTGAGTGCAAAGGGGACTCGCTGCGGCCGAACCCTAATGGGGGAAACGTTCGAGTTAAGCTTGAACGATATGGGGGGCCCTGTGTACCTGCCCAGTGTCCCGTCGAAGACGTCTGCGAACTCCTTGCAGACGGTCTCGACGGAGTCCCCCTGGATCTGATGGATCCCGGAGACTGTGATTCCCAGGGCCTCAAACCAGTCGAGCCCGACCAGGCTGGCTCTTTGGCCCTCTACCACTACAACCTCCAGGTGCTCTTCACGACCCTTAAACCCCACCGAAATGGTAGCCTCCCTCTTTACCTTGACTGGTGAATTCTGGAAATAGGTCAGGGTTAAATTTGTAGGCCGTAATTTAATCTGCTGCTTGCTCCGGCTAGTTATGTAGTTAAGGGTCTCGTCTGAAATGATCGAGACCGCTGATCTGGAGTTAAGCTCCATGCTGCAATGGATGCCTTGCAAGCGGATTGTTAGTCTAATTTTGGGTTTGAACAGCCGGCGGCTACCTGTGTGATTAATGGTCAGCCGGCTCTCAACGTAGCCAATTTGCGTTTTGGTCGGGGCCCCCATACCTTCGAACGGCGAATCCTCCAGTTGCAGCTCATGGATCTCGTCTCGGGGGCGGTGGCTACGACAGACCGCGGCTATGTGGCCTGTTTTCTTGCAGGCCTGACACGTGGCCGACCAGAACTTGCAGAGGCTGCGCACATGGTTCCCACCACACCCTGCGCACTTCTGCGGGTTGACAGTGTTACTGGGAGGCCTGGGCTTGTCTGGGCATCTGGCTTGCTGGTCGGGGGTCGACTTCTGCTGGAGGAGGTCAATGCTTTGGTCGCCTTTGGCTGCGGCGACCTGCCTGTGGATGCTGGTCACCTGGCTGCCGGTCTGGGTTTCCTGGACCGCTTGGACGGCCCCACAGGCCGCTTTGTGGGCCAGGATGGTGTCCTCGGCTTCTTGGAGCAAAACCTCCTCTCGTTCGAACAGGCGCTCTTGCAGCCGCCTGTCTCGAAGGCCGCAAACCAACTGGTCCCATAGTTGCTCCTCCAAGTTCGAGAACCTGCAGGCGACGACGGCTTCCCGTAGGGTGGTGAGGAATTCGGCACCGGTCTCGTCAGGGCACTGGTCCCTTTTTTCGAACTGTGACCTCGCTGCTAGTTTGGACCGCTGGGGCCGAAAGTTGGCGTTGAGCCTGGAGACGATGTCCCGGTACGCGACGGTGTTGATGGCTTCTGGGGCGAACAGGTTCACGGCAAACTCCAAGAGTGCAGGTCCCCCGATGCAGAGCAGGGCAGCTGCCTTTGTGCCGTCCTCCGTGATCTGATTGAACAGCTCAGCATGAGCCACGTAACGGACCCATGCTTCTGGGTGGCGGGTGTCGAATTCACGGGGTTGACCGGCTCTTGCCATCGCGATGTTGGTTCAGGTTCGGTGGCGTGGATGCGGTGACCAGCGTGGTCCGGTGGCTGGCGGTCATGGGGAGAGAAGGAAGGAAAATGCCTTTCCTTTCGGCTCACGGAGCATTTCCCCAGTGACTTCAGTTCTTGGTTGGCAGCAATCCCACCTTCGTCACCACTATTGTGTAGTGGGTCCGACGCAAGGAAGAGATGCCAGCCGGTGTGTGAGTTCAGCTCTTTATTGGAAGGGGGGCAGCGAACTGGGGAATGAGGGCTACCTGGCCTCCTTAAATACCCGGCCAGGTAAGCGGACAGCCAATAGGATTGGCCCTAGGTTTCCTGCCGAAACTGGGTTTCCTGCCGAAACTGTTCAGGCCAATGCCCCCTGGTGGCTGTTGCTATGCAGGTGCCTGCATACATAACACAATCAGTGCTGAAATTTCTGCAGCCCACATTCTTACCTTTGTATTTACCATTCCAGCCACCCAGCCGTTCACCCCATTGAAAAATCTCTATTCTTCCTCCATTATCTGAAGTAAAGTATGTAAAAGTATCATTCTTCAATCCCTCTTTGTTGAGAGCGGCAAGAATGTTTCCTGCAGAGTTTAAGCAAAATACCAACAGGAGATTTAGCAGATTTTGCCAACAGGAGATTTAGCAATAAAATTAATATCTGAACAAATAAAAAAGTAATACACTTATCTATTGTACATATCAATATTTTTGGCTTCTGTTAGTTCAAAATAAATATGGAAAATCTCCAGCTGTCTTTTTCCTACAAAACATTTCTTTCATTGGAATTAAGAAAAAAGGGAGTGGGGAATAGTTGCCAATAAGGATCCCATTTTTAACCCCTACATTAAAGATCAAAGTAACTTATTTAATCCTTTTCCCCACTGATGAATTATTCTACAAATAAAAAGAATTTGTCATTTGCATCACACGTTAGCTTTATTACCAGACCATAAACATACCTGTTGTATGTTCAACTTTAAATAAACATGGTATAACCTTCAGTCCTAAAATTACAAAATAAAATTGTCTCTGTTTCACAGTTGAAGGAATTAGGGAAGCTGCTTTCTTTTTTAATAAGATTTTATTGATTTTTTTTTTACCTACATATAATATTTTTTCAATCAATGTGCTGTCTGGGTTTAAAAATGTTAATACATATTTAATCCTTCATTCCTTCCTCTAGCCATTGATAGAATAAGTCCCAAATTTGGTAATATTCTGTTTCTACTTTTTCTTTCAGTCTCATAGTCAATCTGTCCATCTCTGCGCATTCCAGTATTTTTTTTAATTATTTCTTCCTTTGGTGGTATTCCTTCATTTTTCCAATATTGCGCAAATATTATTCTTGCTACTGTTGTGATGTGTAAAATCAAATACAGGCTTTGTTTATTAATCTTTTCTGGCATTATAACTAGCAAGAAAAATTCAGGTTTAAAGTCTATATTTCTCCCAATATCTTTTCTAACCAAGTATGTATCTTTTCCAATAATTCTTTGCTTTGTCACATGTCCACCAAACGTGATAATACGTGCCTGAGTTATGTTTACATTTCCAACATCCAACATCCAAATGTTTTTAAACATTTTTGCTAATCTTGCTGATGGCAAGTGCCATCTATAAAACATTTTATATAAATTTTCTTTGTACAAAGTTGACATTGTCAGTTTATAATTTCTCTCCCATAATTTTTGCCATTTTTCTAGTTCTATATTATATCCAAAATTTTTCGCCCATCTTATCATTGTTTCTATAACTTGTTCGCTTTCCATTTCCAGAATTAACAAAAATTATATATTATCTTGATTAATTTCTCACCTGAAGTTAACAAAATCTTATCAAATACAGTTTGTTCTTTATAAAATCCATAGTTTTTTTCATATCTATTTTGCATTTGTAAATGTGCCCACCATGACAAGTTGACACCCTAATTTTTCAGTTCTTGTTTAGATTTTAAATTCCCTTCAGCATTTAGAATATATCTATATGTCCAATTATTTTCAAAGTCTACCAAGTTTGGATGTACAAATGCTTCCATAGTTGACAACCACCCTGGAACTTTCAGGTATATTTTACTTTTAATTTTTTTCCTGTACTATTAACAATGCATTCCTTATATAGTGATTTTGGAAATACTTATGAACTCTGTTTTTCCCATACCATAAAAAGTGTGCCACCCCAGTTGTAAATCATGCCACTCCAAATATAACAATCTTTTGTTTCTAAGAGTTATCCATTCTTTCACCCATGTTAAAACAGATGCTTGATAATACAGAGCCCACTCAGGTAGCCCAAAACCTCCATTTTTCTTAGCATCTTGTAATGTTTTCATTTTAATTCTAGCTTTCTTTCCTTGCCAAACAAATTTCAAAATTAGTGAATTTAAATCTTGAATTTTTTCTCAAGTTTTATCAGAATTATTTGAGATAGAAATAAAATTTTCGGCAAGACATTCATTTTCACTGTAGCAAATCTTCCTAGTATTGACAGTTGCAAATTTTTCCATCTTTCCAAGTCCAGCTTTATTTGATTCAATAATTTTATGTAGTTATCTTTTTTTTATTGTTGAACATCTTGATGATAAATGTATACACAAATATTTAACCTTTTAAACTATCTGTAACTCTGTTTTTTCTGACATTTTATCTGTGAGGTTCTTGACTATTACTTTAGATTTTTATTTATTTATTTTTAATCCTGCCATTTCTCCATACTGTTCTATCTTTCCCAGTAATTTAGGAATCATCTCCAAAGGTTCTTCTAAGGTAAATACTAAGTCATCAGCAAATGCTTGTAGTTTGTATGTTTCACCTTTTAATCTCCAGTCCTTTAATTTCTGTATCTTGTCTAATATTTCTGTTTAAAACTTCCAGAGTAAAAATGAATAACAATGGGGATAGTGGACATCCTTGCCTTGTGCCTTTTCTTATCTCAAAGCCCTCAGTACAATCTCTGTTCACGATCACTTTGGCTGTCTGTTTGTTATATATTGTTTTTATCATATTTATAAAGTTCTGTCCAAAGTCCATTATTTGTAATTGCTGAATCATGAATTGCCAGGAAACATTGTCAAATGTCTTTTGGGCATCTAGAAATACTAGTGCCAATTGTTTCCCTGGATGTAGTTCATAGTATTCTAATATATCCATTATCACTAAAGTTATTATTTATTTGTCTCTTTGGTAAAAAGCCATTTTGGTCTGGATATATGAATTCAACTAAGTATTTTTTAGTCTCTCTACCATTACTGAAGTGAAAATGTTGTAATCCACATTAAGCAGTGAAATTGGTTTGTAGTTTTTAATCTGTGTCAAATCTGAATCTTCTTTTGGTATTAGAGTGATGTTTGCTTCCATCCATGTGGGTGGAAGTTTAGCCTCTAACAAAACTCCACTACAAACAACTTTCAATGGTTCACTTAATATGTTGTTGTTGTTGTTAGCTGCGAAGTCATGTCTGACCCATCGCGACCCTATGGACAATGTTCCTCCAGGCCTTCCTGTTCTCTACCATCTTCTGGAGTCCATTTAAGCTCACGCCTACTGCTTCAGTGACTCCATCCATCCACCTTATTCTCTGTCGTCCCCTTCTTCTCTTGCCCTCAATCTTTCCCAGCATTAGGCTCTTCTCCAGTGAGTCCTTCCTTCTCATTAGGTGGCCAAAGTATTTGAGTTTCAACTTCAGGATCTGGCCTTCTAAAGAGCAGTCAGAGTTGATCTCCTCTAGGACTGACTGGTTTGATCTCCTTGCAGTCCAAGGGACTCGCAGGAGTCTTCTCCAGCACCATAGCTCAAAGGCCTCAATTCTTTGGCACTCGGCCTTTCTTATGGTCCAACTTTCACTGCCATACATTGCAACTGGGAAGACCATAGCCTTGACTATATGCACTTTTGTTGTCAGGGTGATGTCTCTGTTTTTTAGTGTGCTGTCTAGATTTGTCATGGCTTTCCTCCCGAGGAGCAAGCGTCTTTTAATTTCTTGGCTACAGTCTGCATCTGCATGATCTTGGAGCCCAGGAAAATAAAATCTGTCACTACCTCCATTTCCTCCCCATCTATTTACCAGGCATTGAGAGGGCCGGATGCCATGATCTTAGTTTTCTTAATGTTTAGTTTCAACCCAACTTTTGCACTCTCCTTCTTCACCCGCAACAAGAGGCTCTTTAGTTCTTCTTCACTTTCTGCCATTAGAGTGGTATCATCTGCGTATCTTAGGTTGTTGATATTTCTTCCAGCAATCTTAATTCCAACTTTTGATTCATCTAGCCCTGCCTTTCTCATGATGTGCTCTGCATATAAGTTAAATAGGCAAGGCGACAGTATACAGCCTTGCCGGACTCCTTTCCCAATTTTGAACCAATCAGTGGTTCCATGTCCAGTTCTCACTGTTGCTTCTTGGCCCGCATATAGGTTTCTCAAGAGACAAACAAGATGGTCTGGTACTCCCATCTCTTTAAAAACTTGCCACAGTTTGTTATGATCCACACAATCAAAGGCTTTAGCATAGTCAATGAAGCAGAAGTAGATGTTTTTCTGGAACTCTCTAGCTTTCTCCATGATCCAGCGTATGTTGGCCATTTGATCTCTAGTTCCTCTACCTCTTTGAAATCCTTCACTTAATATATCTTGTAGATTTTTATATAGCTCTGCCAGTAGCCCATCTGGACCCAGTGTTTTTCCATTTTTTTTGTCTTTTTATGGCCTCTGATATTTCCATCATTGTAATTCTTTCCTCTAACATAGTTTTAAATGTCTGGGATTTTTGGAAGATTATTTCCTTCTAAATATTGAACAGTTCTCTCTCTCGAAGTTTCCTCTTTATCATACAGTTCCTTGTAGTATTCCTTAATTATCTTTTTTATTTCTTCATTTTTAAATTGTAGACAGCCTTTTTCATCTACTAAATTGTATATCATTTTCTTCTCTTTCTGCTTTTTAAGTTTATAAGCTAACCATCTTCCTGGTTTATTTGCATTTTTCAAAAAAAATCTGGTTTGCTCTCTTTATCTGCTCTGCCACTTTTTCTGAGTCCAACAAGTTTAGTTTATGTTTTATTATTTCCATTTCTCTTTTCAAAGTTTTTTTCTGTGGATTTTTTTTGTAATTCTGATTTTAATTTTCCAAATTTTTCTTTTAATACTACGTACTGCTGTCTTCTCTGTTTATTTTTCTTTGCCATATATGTTATGGCTATGCCTCTAAAGTATGCTTTATCTGTATCCCATACATTTTGTAATGTTGTATCTTTATAATTTTCTTTAAAGAAGAGTTCATTTCTTTTCTCTCTTTCTTTTAATATAGATTGATTTAAAGTCCATCTTAGTCTTTTTTGTATTCCTCTCCATGTCACTTTTAATGGATTATGGTCTGCCCATGTACCTATTTTTATCTCAATTTCCTGTATATTCATCCTCAATTCAGATGTCATCCAAATTGTATCAATTCTTGACCAGGATTTTTGCCTGTTTGAATAAAAAATGTATTGTAATTTTTCTGGATTAATTTCCCTCCAAACATCTTATATTCCAATTTCATCTGTCATATCAAAAAACGTCCTAGGTAATCTTCTTCCAGTTTTCCCTGTTTTACTACTTTTATAATCAATTTTTCCATCTACTATCACATTAAAGTCTCCTACTAGACAAATATTTTGGTGCTGCATTTCTATTATTTTTCTATGTGGGCTTTGATAGAATTCTTCTTAATTATTGTTTGCTGCATAAATTGCTAGTAACAATGTTTGTTTTTGGTGTAGATATACAGTATTTCTACCATTACAATTCTTCCTTCTTCATCTGAGTACACCAGTTTAGAATTTATTGTCTCTTTGACAATAAATTTATTGTCTCTTTTTTCTGATGTGCTGATGCATAATAAAGTTTCCCAATTTTTGAATATTCCAATAATTTATGTTGTTGTTTTTATATGTGTCTCTTGCAAACAAATTATATCTATATTCAATTTCTGTACTTTCCTGAATATTTTGTTTCTTTTTGATGGGGAGTTTAGTCCATTTACGTTCACTGAGAAAATTCCATTTTCTTTCTCCATTTCCATTTCCATTATTTATATTTAGGTCTAGTCAATCTCATAAACCTCTGTTCTCTGGCAGTTTCTTCACCTTCACCCTCTTGTTCATCTTTCTCTTTCTGTTCTCCTATTTGTATAGTTGCTCCTTGGACTCTCTCTTCTATTTTTTTCTGTTCCTTGCTCTCCTCTTGTCGTTGTTGCACTCCTTCATCTAGAATTACTCGATTTCTTGCTTTGAAGTCCTCTGCTTTCCAGATTGAATCCAGTCGATACCTTGTGTTATTCCAGTTTATTAAAAAGCCTTCCGGCATTAACTATCAAAAGTTTATGCCTTTTGCAATCAGCTTTGTAGTTAAGAAATGGTAGTGTCTTTGAATGTCTCTTTACTCTCTTAGGTATCTGTTTTAAAACCACGATTTCTTTATTTTTATATTGTAATGGCTCATCTCTCACTTTTCTCAATACTTCATCTCTTGTTGTTTTCTTTATGAATCTTACATGTACTTCTCTTGGTAGTTTATTTTTTCTTGTGTAGCTTGAGTTCATTTGAAATATTTCGTCTATCTCCATTTGTATCTCTACTCTGTCTGCTTTCAAAGTTTCTGCCAGAAACTCAGTGATCACAACTGCTATGTTTTCTTCTCTCTCCTCTGGGATATTTTGACATCTCAAATAATGTTCTGCCTTGTCCATTTTCAGAATCGCAACTGCTCACTCTAGATTTTGATTAACTTGTTTTAATTTTTTATTTTCTTGTAACATTTCCATTTTTTATCATTATCCTCTGATTTATTAACAACTATTGGCCTCCCAATCTTGGAATTTTATAAAGTTTTTTTTATAATTTTAAACCTTTTTTAAATTTAACAATTAAAATTTTCATTCTGGTTTTTATGCTTAATTTTATTGATTGAATTGTACACCACCATAGACCATATCTCTGAGGGATATGGGCAGCTAAGAAGTATCATACATACATACATACATACATACTGTCTTTTCCAGAGTTTAGGCTTTGAAATAAAGCAGCTGTAAAATCATTAAATATCCATCACATATGGGAAAACCTTTGGGGATATTGGCATTAATCAATTGGGGTGATCTATAATTGATCCTACTGTTCAAATTCTGCCTGTTCTTCAGATGGTAGCTTTTTTCCTTTATCTACTCCTGTAATATCCATACAAAGGTTTGGCATGCAGTCAGCTGATGGTGTTGTAGAGAAGGGTAATTAGCTGGATCTGTTATATTTTCCTTCTTAAGTTTGATAAATGAAACATAGAATATGATATCAATAGACCAAAGAATATGAAGCATCCAGCTTCTAACATTTCCTGGTATTTCTCCTCTTACTTGTTTTGCAAAAACTAGATTTAGTTATATTTCTCTTTCTTTCCTTGACAGGAAATAACTTGATGAGTATATACGAAACACTATACAAAAACCTTTTGTCTTCAAAAGTATGTATACAAGAGGAATTATATATTTTGTCCCTAATTATTGGCAGATAAGATATAAAACTAAAAACAAATGAATATGGTAAAGATGTTGAAGATCAATAAAAAGAAAAGGGTTCCAGGAAAGTTAACAATTTTAATTACTCACCAACCATCCAATCCATTTCCTCAACATTGTCTCCATATAAGCCATGTTTGCTTGTTCCATGGAACAGACTGGTGCTATAACATGGTGTGTGGACATGTAAGAATGAAACAAAAAGGAGGAATGGCCTGTTTTTGTTTCTGGAAAAAACAAAGATAAAATAAATCAACTCAGTGTTCCCATTAAAAGTACAGGTGGTCCTCAACTTACGACAAACTGAACCCAAAATTTTCATTGCTAATCAAGACAGTTGTTAAGTGAATTTTGCCCCACCTTTCTTGCCATAGTTGGTAAGTGAATCACTGCAGTTGTTAAGTTAATAACATGATTGTTAATTTAATCTTGCTTTCCCATTGACTTTGCTTCTCACAAAAGGTGATCACATGATCCTGGGATACTGCAACCACCATAAATATGAGCCAATTGCCAAGTATATGAATTTTGATCATATGACTATAGGGATGATACCATGGACATAAATGTAAAAATTGGTCATAAGTCACTTTTTTCAGTGCCATTGTAACTTTGAATGGTCACTGAATAAATGGTTTTAAGTCAAGGACTACCTGTATGTCATTTAGCCAAGTGGAATTAAAGGGTGACACTATTATATGATATCAGACTGTATTTGCTCTTCTCTAATGGAGGGCTATATTGCTGTAGGCTGAAAACTAGATAGGGAGACAAAGGATGAAAGAAAAGCAGCAGTGAAAAAGCATTTCCTCCGTACAAATGTTTTGGTTGCTAGGATGTTGCACCTCCACTTAGAAGGGGTTTTAGAGGGCAGATCCCAAGCAAAAGCATGGAGAAAGAGTGTCCTGTCTGCCTAACAGTATGCTCCTTTTTAATTTTTTTACTCCTTTGCTGTGGTAAAAAAGGAATACTTGTGAATTTTACTCCGTTAGTTGTTGCTAACCATAGGAGGCAGTGTTCATCTCAATTTTAAGGCCACTGAAGCAGCACTGTCCAAAGACATTTCTGTGGTTATATAGGCAGCATGACATCACAGAGTGTTGTTACTTTTGCTCCAAAGTGGTACCTATTTATCTTCTCAAATGTGTATGCTTTCAAACACATAGATTGGCAGGAGCTGGGCAAGGACAGGAATTCATCTTGTTACCTGGTGCTCAGGTCTTGAACCTGGGCTGTTGGCTTTCTAGTAACTTAGACTAAGCATCAATTATCCTTGTTGCTGATTCTGGTTTAAATTAAATTTGTGTAATGCATAACTTATGACTACATGTACATGGATAAAGATTATAGATTTTCCATCTCTTTTTTCCATGGAAAGTGCAAGATAAAGCCATATTTCAAATTCAAACAAACCCTTGTTATAGGTATAGATAAATATCTCTGTCATAAGAACATCTTTGGCTGAAATGTACCAATATATTTGTAAAGCATTCTGATCCTTAATATTACAGCAAAACTAATTTCCCCATAGCAAAGTCTGGGTCTAGAGAAATCTATATACAGAATATACTCTCTGTCTTATCAATGTTCAGTTTTCAAGAAATGTTAGGCTTTCAGGAACATGCAAAAATGAAGACTATAGTGGTTTGATGGGTGCTGCTGCTTGAAAAGTATGGCATTGTTAGTATAATGTTTTTGTGGTTATTAATATTATTGCAGGATCCAGTCTGAGTCAGTAACCAGTACCAGAGGTTTATTCTTCCAAGCTTTCAGACTCAGTTTGGGCTCTAGCATGAGAGCTTGGAATAATAAACCTCTGGTTCCGCTGACTGCCTCAGACTGGATCCTGCAACATTATCCTAGCACATGTATATTTGCTTTCATTAATATTATTCATGGAGCTATTTTAAACATCTTATTTTGTTGCCAACCCTGTTAAGATTGTGCACAGAAATCAAACAAGATGATCCATATGTGTTAATGCATAAAAACAAACCAGAGAACCTAAGACCACTGGTTCCATTATTATGTTGGGTAGCAGTATCATTTTTTAAAGAATAATTGCCAAGACAACATTAGACACATTGGGTAGTATGGATTAGTTAATGTGGATATTTCTGATCCTGAGTTGAAATACAAGGGTATGTTACTTGTGGTAAGATAGCTATAGATTCATCTATAGGGCACATTTTGAATTTTCTTCCACATTGAACACAGAAAATAACATCAACAGTGGCTCAGTTCACTGTCGTTCATGCCATTGAGATCTCCTGTCTAAATTACTGCAATATGCTCTACATGGGCTGCCCTTGAAGAGCATTTGAAAGCTTCTGCTGTTACAGAATGCAGCTGTAGGGGTAGTAAATGGTGTCAGTTTCTCAGCACATGTAGTCCCACTGGTTTGTGAGTTGTCAGTATGGTGAAATCCAAGGTGCTGGTTATCACCTTTAAAGCCCTTTGTGGCTTGAGAGATTACTCAAGGAATATCAGCTGACAGGGACCAGGAGATGTGTGTATTTTTGCGATTGTATCTACCCTTTGAAACATCCTCCCTTCAGAGAGTAGGATGGTCCTGGCTTTACAGGCCTTTTGTAAGGCCTTGGAGACCTGGTTATGCGCCTGGGCCCAGAGTCCCAAGGGTGTGAAGGGTCATATTTCTGGTTATATTTAACATCAATGGATTGTTTCTTGCAGAAAATCACTTTTTTGAGATAGGCAGACATATATATTGAATGAACGAATAAATGAATGAACAAACAAACAAATGAATGGGTGGATAGATGGAATCAAACACATGTTCAATATTGTGGGAATATTCTACTGAAGTTGGATATTAGTTACCTTTCAATAAATGAGACAGCTTCCCTTACTATCCTAAAAGCCACATCCTCTAATTTCAGTGGTTGTTGAACGATTTCATGATTTCTGAACATCAGACAGTTCCAGGATTTCAGAAATAAATAATGCACAAAAGTATAGGTAACATAGAGTATGCCACACAATATAATGATGAAAATTATTTTCCATTTCAAAGAAATCAAACCAATAATCTTTCCAACCAGAAGAGTAAAGAGCAAAATGTCAACTATTTTAACATAATATGGATTATTATTTCCTGGTTCAAGCTCTGAATATTCCCAACTCAGACAATCATTCACAAGAGTGAAAGGATCACCATAGAAATAATCAAAGCCATTATTTAAGGGATGGTGGCAATGATCATTGTGAGATTCACAGTTCAAACCCTGATGCCATTTTCCTGAAAATACAAACACAGAAATTATTGTTAATAGCAAAAATAGATTCAACATTTATGTATAAATTATAATAATCAATTTGATAACCATTTACTAGAAAGGACACATGCTCAAAAGTGGAAAAAAATAATATAGTAAAGTGAAGAACATTTGTAGAAGTACCATTCCTGTCATTTACAGCTAATAGAGCCAATTCTGAATGATGTTATGGCAACCCAAGTCAGCAACCTTAAGAGGGAATCATGCTCTCCAGCCTAATGAAAATCAATTCAGACACAGGTAGAAATTTTACTGAGTTCCATGGGATTTTTCTCCAAGGTAAACACCTCCAGTTTTGTGCCTAGTTATAAATGAATTATTGTATTGTTGAAGAGACGAGATTATAAGATATTATGCCTTTATTAAGTAGCTACTGTTATTATGCATTTTACTTTGGGATCAATAAAATGTATGTTACTTTGTCAGGACAGATCAACCTAAAATATGTATACTTTTTTGTTTGGAATAGGAAATATAGGTTTTATACTTTCAAATATGAAGAGTAAAAGCTGTAATGATCCAAAGAAATATAACTTATTCCATCCTAAAATGTTATTCTTTCATCTGAAAAACTTGGGGAAAGGAATTTAAATCTGAATTGAGGTTGAACCCTGAAACCAGTCATTATGAGCACACATAGAGAAAAACTCACATTACCTATTATGCCTGTAGTGTAACCTTGCTGCTGTAATAAGGTAGCAAATGTGGTTTCATTTATAGGCAGTCCACCTGTGGTACCAGGACCAGCCTTGACACGCCTCTCAGTTGTAGCTGCCATGCCTAAAATATCAAAAGGAGAATAAATGAATGCCCACTTTGTCCTTCGTGGAATTGGAAATGCAATCCATGTAGGAGGAAGGATTTATTTTGAAAAAAAACTCTTAAGCCTTTGACAAACCTTTGAAGACTTTTGCAAACTTTAGAAAAGACCACTAAACTGAATATCCATTCTAATCTTCAGAACCCTCCAACCTTTCCAATCAAAAGGAACTCTATCCACTGGGAAGTGAACCAGGGAAATCTTGGTGAGAGTAGTGTTAGTAATATTGATGTGACAGGCTATAGGAGGCCATACTTCTGTGTGATTCCACTGAGGCAGAGAAGAATCCCTTTGTTACAGTCAGCTGATAACCAAAAACTGACAGTAGAAAGACTTTCTCATAGAAGACAATTGATAGAGTTGAGTGGCAAAGGAAGATGAAGCTTGTTTGAAGGGTCTAGCAGGGGAATGCAACTATCATATACCCTTGACTGAAGATTTGTACACTTCTGTCTGGGTTAGTTGTTCTCCTTCACTAAGCATGCACCTTCAGGAAGATGCACATGGAGTGGTGAGAAGGTGACACCTGGTCTAGCCAGCCAGGTTAGCTGAATCAACCCTGGCAATCATTCAGGTGGTGAAGATTGGGACCAGGGTGGGCAGAATCAGTTTGGAAAAGAGGTTGTGGCAAAAAGGCAGAAGACAAAACATCAGACACCAAGCCAAGGCAGCCTGAGAGAGGTTTCAACTCTGAATAGAGGTAAGTAGTTATAGTGTATACCTTTTTTAAATGAAAATTATCAGCACTTTTGATCAGTGACATCATCAAAGTAAACAAACCCACATGGTTTTGATTACATAAGCAGATCATGGCCCTATGCAGAAGTAAGTGCTGTCAAGCCCCTCGGGCTCGACAACTCGCGCGTCACCTGGGGGCCTGTCCACGCCCGCGGCCCCGGCGGCAGCAATGGAACGGCCGTGCGGGCCAGCTGGGAGCCTGTCCATGCCTGCGGCCCCAGCAGCGGCAGCGAGACGGCCGCGCGAAGCAGCTAGGGGCCTGCCTGTGCGCGGCGGCTGGGAAAGCCACTTCGGCAGTTCCTGCCACGCTGGGGAGCATGTGTGCCGGCCGTGCAAGACCGGTCCGCGCTCCCGGCACAGATGGCGGCGGCAAGACAGCGGACTGGCCGGGACCAGCTGCTCCAGCAGCCCCCGTAGCGCCCATCCCCACGGAGCTGCCGGGACAGCCGGCAGACATGCAGGCAGGCAGCCGCCTCCTCCCCCAGGACTTCTCTGCTGCCTACTCAGCGTCGGCAGCGTCGGGCGATCCATGTCCACGCCCGGGCGGCGGGGGCTGGGAGGAGGTTGCGGTGCGGGGCAAAAGGCCAGTGGGTGGGGGCGGTTCTGGGGCTCCAGGCCATGGGGTAGGGGGGTTGTTGAGGTACACTTACCTGCGCGCTGTATGGTCCCTAGAGGCACGGTGTGGGGAATTGGGAGAAGGGGTGGGGTTTTACGCAGACTCAGCCGGATGCTAGTCTGCTCGGGGAAGGGTGGAGCTGATTGGCCAAGGACTGAAAAGCGCGTTGGGGGTGAGCAACTCCCAATGCTGACTTTGTTTTCGCATGGACTTTCTGCATTAAAGAAAACCCCTGCCGTCAACCGTACCACACTGTTGTTGTTATTTTTGCTGGATACATGGACGGGCTTGACAAGCGCCCTATTTTCAGATAAGGTGAGCAGAAGTGACATGTTGGCCTAAGCCCATCAAGATAAGCAAGAGTAACCCTAGCAACCCTATTTTCAGACAAGGCGTCTTGAACCTATCCCCCATCAATAAGTCAAGGCAGTCAAGCCTCTGGGTACATGATTAGCTTAACCCTAGACTGATTCTATGGACAGTCAAAACAAACAGGATAAGCTAAATAAAGTAAATAATTAACAGAGTCCTGTGTTTTTGGGAAACAAGCCCTACTTTGGGGAGCTGTGAAATAATAATAATAATAAAAATGCTTTTTATTTCTAATCATTCTAGCATAATGATGCTTTTAATTTTTGTGGAGTTTTAAAAATCAGTGCCTCAAAAGCAGGGAAAAAAGGAGGCCCTAAAAGGCGGCCAGGGCTTGCATTTAACCCCCTTTTTTCTAAAAGGTATTTATTTCTAGGAGGTTTTAAAATCATTTTCTCGAATGCAGGGTGGGGGAAAAAAAACCATTTAAAACCCACAGCTGTTTTTTACCTTTGTAAAAGTCTAAACACACATATTTTGTCAATTGAGCCCTCAAATCCACATGAACATGTAACGGTATGAAGCACGGCCTTAATAAAATTTATTGTGCACCCCCTACAGCAAAAAGACAAGGAATATTAACAGGAATTAAAATGCTCACAAGGGGCAACCAGCCAGGTGGGAAGTAGACTTGTTCAGGCATGTTAGGGCTGTGGATCCAGGCATGCGTGTTTGTGCCTGATAGTAAAAAAGGCCTTGTTCGGGACATGCCTGGGCATGTCATACCCCGTGATTCTGGACAGGCACAATGTCAGGGAGTAAATCAAAAACTCCCTATCAGAGGGCGATGAACCGTGGTTCATTTGATGCATGGTGAATATCAGGTAAAAATAAAGAAACTCAGAAGCATATAGTCTACTATAAAACTTTTAATTACAAAGAAACTTGTAAAAGCAAAGAAAGACTCATGACTACATGTCTATCTCACCAGATAGCACAAAGAAAAGGAAAGGAAAAAGTAACTTTTGTTTTTGGACACAGTAATAAATATAAAACCAAACAAAAAACATGGCTGAACATGTGACACTCACCATGGTTACAATGATAAAATAACAATACAGCTTGAAAAAAAACAGACTGCATCGAGCTTACTGACAAACACTAAAAAACGCAGTGACATCCCCTTCTTTTGTCAGTAAGGCAGAACTCAGATAAGACACATTTTCTTACGCAGATACTTGTGCTGGGCTGCAGGAAGTGGCTTGTTCAGCATATCAGCAATCTGATCATGTGTAGGCACATATTGCAATTTTACAAAACTTTGTTTAACTACTTGTCTTATATTTTGATAACGGATGTCAATGTGTCTAGACCTAGAACCTGTAAATCGTGTTTCAGATATGTAAACCACAGATTCATTATCTTCCATCATAGTGATCAGTCAAATCAGCTGTGTCCAGATATCTGTGACTAGAGCATCAAACCACGTTAGAGAATTACATGCATCTGACACACAAGCATATTCAGCTTCAGTAGATGAACAAGAAACAAAATTCTGTTTGCACATGTGCCAGTACACAGGAAGGATGTGACAAAATCTGTTGCAGGGGTTATGATAAAGAAATTTTTTTATTCAGACCCGTTTTGCCCGGCTGTAGCATGGTGTGTTGTAACTTTAACGGTGAGGTGCAGAGTACTTACCATACAACCTGTGAAATGATGAAAGATGCTACATTATCTCCCTGCAATGGTAAGTAAAATATGTTTTTATTTTTAATGTAAATGCTGCTGACACTGATATGACACTAGAAGGATGTGCTTTATATTTTGCAAACTCCAAATTAATAATGCCTAGACAGCAAAAACTTCAAGACACAGATTTTATATTCCTGTGGTAATTGCAGCAGTCACAAAGCTTCTGCAGATTTTTCTGATCTAGACTATAACTGGGGTTCTGAGTTATCCCAGAGACCATGCTACCAACCCTGTGAGTTAAAGAGCTGCAATTTGTGTAAAGACTGGCTTGCTTGCGACTGTGGACATGGATTGGGGGGTACAGGCGGGTCACCGTATTGTAAAATAGCATGTTATGGGGGTTTATCTTCTGATTCTGATAGTGGTGATGAGGGGTATTTTTCTGATGGTGGAGACATGCCACCCCTCTGAACTCTATATAACCAATAAAAGACTGTGTTAATGTCAACGCTTGACCATTTGTCACTTTTATTTCAGTATAATGATGCATGAAAAGTTTCTAAACCATATTTATTATACACCAGGATGTGTAGGTAGTTATGGAGGTGTGAATAGCCTTTTTCAGGAAGCTAGAAAACATGATAAAAACCTGACCATGAAACAAGTCAAAACGTGGCTGTCAGGGCAAGATGCTTATACGCTTCATAAGTCTGCAAGAATTAATTTTCCTAGAAATAAAACCCCCTTCATGGATTACTGCCTTGTCGTGGCGAAGGGGCTTGCGTAATTCAATGAAGCTATGAGCTATGCCGTGCAGGGCCACCCAAGATGGACAGGTCATAGCCGAGAGTTCTGACAAAATGTGATCCACTGGCGAAGGAAATGGCAACCCACTCCAGTATCTTTGCCATGAAAACCCTATGGACAGTACCAAAAGGCAAAACGATATGACGCTGGAAGATGAGCCCCTCAGGTCGGAAGGCGTCCAATATGCTACTGGGGAAGAGCAGAGGGCTAGTACTAGTAGCGCCAGAAAGAGTGAAGCGACTGGGCCAAAGCCGAAAGGACGCTCAGTTGTGGATGTGTCTGGTGGTGAAAGGAAAGTCCGATGCTGTAAAGATGTTCTCTCCATAGGAACCTGGAATGTAAGATCCATGAATCAAGGAAAGCTGGACGTGGTCAAACAAGAGATGACAAGACTAAACATCGACATCTTAGGTATCAGAGAACTAAAATGGACAGGAATGGGTGAATTTAATTCAGATGACCATCAGGTATACTACTGTGGGCAAGAATCCCTCAGAAGAAATGGAGTAGCCTTCATAGTCAATAAAAGAGTAGGAAAAGCAATACTGGGATACAATCCTCAAAATGACAGAATGATCTCAGTTCGAATCCAAGGCAAACCATTCAATATCACAGTAGTCCAAGTCTATGCCCCAACCACCAGTGCTGAAGAGGATGAAATTGACCGGTTCTATGAAGCCCTACAGCACCTTATAGAACTAACACCAAAAAATGATGTTCTTATCATCATGGGGGATTGGAATGCTAAAGTAGGAAGCCAAAAGATAACCGGAATAACAGGCAAGTTTGGCCTTGGAGTGCAAAATGAAGCAGGGCAGAGGCTGATAGAATTCTGTCAAGAGAATACGATGGTGATAGCAAACACTCTTTTCCAACAACCCAAGAGACGGCTCTACACATGGACATCACCAGATGGTCAACACAGAAATCAGATTGACTATGTGCTCTGCAGCCAAAGATGGAGAAGCTCTATACAGTCAGTAAAAACAAGACCAGGAGCTGACTGTGGCTCAGACCATGAGCTTCTCCTTGCAAAGTTTAGGCTTAAACTGAAGAAAGTAGGGAAAAGCACTAGGCCACTCAGGTATGAATTAAATCATATCCCTGTTGAATATACAGTAGAGGTGACAAATAGATTTAAGGAATTAGATCTGATAGACAGAGTGCCTGAAGATCTATGGACAGAGGTTCGCGACATTGTACAAGAGGTAGCAACCAAAACCATCCCAAAGAAAAAGAAATGCAAGAAAGCAAAATGGCTGTCTGAGGAAGCTTTGCAAATAGCTGAGGAAAGGAGGGAAGCGAAAGGCAAGGGAGAAAAAGAAAGATACGCCCAATTGAATGCAGAATTCCAGAGAATAGCTAGAAGAGATAAGAATGCCTTCTTAAATGAACAGTGCAAAGAAATAGAAGAAAACAATAGAATAGGGAGGACCAGAGATCTTTTCAAGAAAATTAGAGAAATGAAGGGAACGTTTCATGCAAAACTGGGCATGATAAAGGACCAAAATGGCAGGGACCTAACAGAGGCAGAAGAGATCAAGAAGAGGTGGCAAAATTACACAGAAGATCTATACAAGAATGAGCTTAACGTCCCTGATAATCACAGTGAGGTGGTCACTGACCTCGAGCCAGACATCCTAGAATGTGAAGTGAAGTGGGCCTTAGAAAAACTGAGCAACAACAAAGCTAGTGGAGGTGACAGTATCCCAGCCGAGCTATTCAAAATCTTAAAAGACAATGCAGTAAAAGTGCTACACTCAATTTGCCAGCAAATTTGGAAAACTCAACAGTGGCCACAGGATTGGAAAAGATCAGTTTACATTCCAATTCCAAAGAAAGGCAGTGCCAAAGAATGTTCAAACTATCGCACCATTGCACTCATTTCTCATGCTAGTAAAGTCATGCTTAAAATCCTACAAGCTAGACTTCAGCAGTATGTGGATCGAGAACTACCAGAAGTACAGGCAGGATTTCGAAGAGGCAGAGGAACTAGAGATCAAATTGCCAACATACGCTGGATCATGGAGAAAGCTAGGGAGTTCCAGAAAAACATCTACTTCTGCTTCATTGACTATGCTAAAGCCTTTGATTGTGTGGATCATAACAAACTGTGGCAAGTTCTTAAAGAGATGGGAGTACCAGACCATCTTATTTGCCTCTTGAGTAACCTATATGCGGGTCAAGAAGCAACAGTGAGAACTGGACATGGAACCACTGATTGGTTCAAAATTGGGAAAGGAGTCCGGCAAGGCTGTATACTGTCGCCCTGCCTATTTAACTTATATGCAGAGCACATCATGAGAAAGGCTGGGCTAGATGAATCAAAAGCAGGAATTAAGATTGCCGGAAGAAATATCAACAACCTTAGATACGCAGATGATACCACTCTAATGGCAGAAAGTGAAGAAGAACTAAAGAGCCTCTTGTTGCAGGTGAAGAAGGAGAGTGCAAAACTTGGGTTGAAACTTAACATTAAGAAAACTAAGATCATGGCATCTGGCCCTCTCAATTCCTGGCAAATAGATGGGGAAGAAATGGAGGTAGTGACAGATTTTATTTTCCTGGGCTCCAAGATCACTGCAGATGGGGACTGTAGCCAAGAAATTAAAAGATGCTTGCTCCTCGGGAGGAAAGCCATGGCAAATCTAGACAGCACACTAAAAAGCAGAGACATCACCCTGTCAACAAAAGTGCGTATAGTCAAGGCTATGGTCTTCCCAGTTGCAATGTATGGCAGTGAAAGTTGGACCATAAAAAAGGCTGAGCGCCAAAGAATTGAGGCCTTTGAACTCTGGTGCTGGAGAAGACTCCTGCGAGTCCCTTGGACTGCAAGGCGATCAAACCGGTCAGTCCTAGAGGAGATCAATCCTGACTGCTGTTTAGAAGGCCAGATCCTGAAGCTAAAACTCAAATACTTTGGCCACCTAATGAGAAAGAAGGACTCACTGGAGAAGAGCCTAATGGTGGGAAAGATCGAGGGCAATAGAAGAAGGGGACGACAGAGAATGAGGTGGCTGGATGGAGTCACTGAAGCAGTAGGCGTGAGCTTGGATGGACTCCAGAGGATGGTGGAGGACAGGAAGGCCTGGAGGAATGTTGTCCATAGGGTCGCGATGGGTCGGACACGACTTCGCAGCTAACAACAACAACAACAACAGAAATAAAACAGTAGTGTCTGGCTTAGATCATCAATAGCAGGCTGATCTCATAGATGTCTCCAAGTTTTCTAAGGAGAACCATGGAAAAAAGTACATCATAACAGTTATCCATGTGTTATCTAAATATGCCTGGGCTTCCCCTTTATCTGATAAAACAGGGAGGGAAGTTACAGCTGCCTTCCAGAATATCTTTGAAACAGGACGCGCACCCCAAAAAATACAGACAGGTGCAGGTAAAGAGTTCTTGAATGTCTCTCTGAAGAAACTTTTAGCACGTTATGGCATTCATCATTTTGTCACTCATAGTGAAACTAAAGCAGCCGTTATAGAGAGGTTTAATAGAACCTTAAAAAACAAACTCTGGAGATATTTCACAGCTAGAAATACAAACCGGTATGTAGACATTTTGGCAGATATGGGTACAATAGCATTTACCATTGTAGCATCGGGACTGCTCTTAATACCGTAAATTTGTCTAACAAAAGGGATGTGTGGTTGAGGCTTTATGGGGTAGCTTTAAAAAGGAAAGGAAAGAAAAAATGTCTTAAGGTGGGAGATCATGTCAGAGTATCCAGACTGAGGGGTAAGGTTGAAAAGGGCTATCAGCAAACCTATACAGATGAGATATTCATCATCAAAGAACTGGAGACAAGGAGGAAAAGAGTTGTGTATAGATTAAATGATTACACGGGTGACCCTGTAAAGGGGGCTTTTTACTTTGAGGAGCTCCAAAAGGTTCCTGCTCACCAACAGCGCATATACAGAATAGAGAAAATTATCCAAAAAAGAGGGTGGGGGAGACACAGATTGTTTCTAGTCAAATGGACTGGCTGGCCAGAGAAGTTCAACAGTTGGGTTAAGGAGACTGAAGTACAACATCTTTGATATGGAGGAGTTTTACATCACCCTACCCAGCAGCAATTTTCCCCCAAAACAAAAATTCTAATTTTACTATTCAATTAGCAAGATCGTTGGATCTTCCAGGATCATGGAAAGTTGGGCTAACAGAGATACACTATCTGCATAGTTGGCACACATTAACTTTACTTGGATGTTTTGAAATTGCTAATGAGAGAAAGAGATGACATTTTTCTTTGAGAAGCGGGTACTATAACAGCATCCGACATCTGTTAGAAAATATGAACAAGCTTATATCAAATGTCAAGGACGGACCTAAGACAACCCTACATTATGATTCAGTGGGTCGAAAAATTAATCTTAAAGGAGATGAACTGCACACCATTCTAGTTAGCAGAGAACTTGGACATCTGTTAGGTATGTTCCCTGGATTCAGCACCTTATATGTTTACACAGACATTGTAGAGCTCCAGATAGTGGGCGACTTCTATGTGCCATTACTGTGCTGTGTGCCTGTGCGAGGGCAAGACAATGATTTCGTCACAATGACCTATGACCATCCACATTATGTACCGGTCAGCAAACATCACATCGATACCATTACCATAGAAATCAAAACCTATCAGGACAAAAACATGCATTTTTATCATGGGAAGATGATTGCCAAACTTCATTTTAGGCCTCGGAAAAGTGAAGGATGGTTGTGATCAAGGAGCACAGGACTACATGGCTTACTACAGGGCACAAGCTGGTGGTGGCCTTCCAGGCTTCCGAGGAGCCCAAATTATGTATGGGACAGGTTTAGGGGGTCTGTTCCATGGGCTTTTTCGAAAAGCAATGCCTTTTTTGAGGCAAGGATTAGAAATCATTAAGCTGCATGTGAAATCTGCTGCCAAAAACATTGCCAGAGATGTTGCGGGTCATCTTGTATCCTGTGTTGTTGAAAGGGGGCAGGATGGATCAAGGATGATACTGTAATAGCCAGGAAGAATTACACATTGGGTCCTCCTATTCCATTTAAAAAGAGAAGACTTGTGAAAAAGCCCCACCATACCAAGAGGAGATGTGTGCAGAAGAGGAAGCCCTGTGACAAGGAAGACATATTCTAATACAATATGGCATTTATTCATTCTGCTTCAGAGGAATGTGTTAAATCAGAACTGGATCTTTTTCATCTGGCGCCTACACAGGCCAGTATTGAAAACAGTACCTATGTCGAGATCCCACCTTTATCAGCGCTGACACCCAATGTATCCCCTGGAATTTTTTTTATCCCAGGGCATAGTAAGCATTACATGGATTTAAACAACACCCTGCTGTATGTGAGTTGAAAGATTGTAAAGGCTGACAGATCGGATATTGATGATGGGGCTAGGGTGGCCCTGACCAATTACCCCATAGCATCACTGTTTAATCAGCTGGATGTTACCTTGGGAGATCGGCTCATTACACAAAGCCATCATAGCTATTCTTACCAGGCCATGATTGAACTGATTCTGAACTTTGGTACTCAATTGCACTGGGTACTCAATTTACAGCTGGTGGTTTTTACAAAGATGACTCGGACCTCATGGAGAGTACTCTAGTACTCTCTAGTACAGTAGTCGTAAATGGGACCTGTTAGGGCCTTTGCATAGCGATCTGTGTTTTCAAGACAGACTGCTAATTAATGGTGTTGATGTGAAAGTCAAACTCACAAGAAGCAGAAATGAATTTTGTGTGATGAAGGATGGCAATGAGAATTACAAAGTGTAACTCTTGGCGGCTTCTCTCTTTATAAAACGTGTAAAGGTAGCCCCAGGAGTGCGCCTTGGTCATGCAGAAGCTTTGCTCACCTCAAATGCCAAATACCCCATTGATCAAGTGGGGATGAAGGTTTACAGCATTCCTGAAGGTAGCCTTGAATGTAATCAGGAAAATCTATTTCTGGGACAGCTACCTAAACAATTAGTGATTGGGTTTGTTGACAGTGCATCTTTTAGTGGGGATTATGAAAGAAACCCATTCAATTTTAAACACTGCAATGTCAGTTTTTGCGCTTTGCATTGTGATGGTGAGCAGATTATGAGTATGGTCTTTTTGTGAGAGAGTATATGCAGATGGTGCAGGCCACAAGCAAAGGCATGAAAGACAGGTCGCTGTTAATCAGCCGGGAAGAGTTTAACTGAGGGTATACTTTGTGTTGTTTTGACTTGAGTCCTGATCAGGGGTGCTCTGAGCACTATTCTTTGATCAGGAACGGTAACCTCAGAGCCAAAATTAGATTTGAACAACCCCTCCCCAACACTGTCAACATGATTCTCTATGCAATCTTTGAAAACTTTATTGAAATACGTAAATCACACAAGGAATGTGCTTTTTGATTATATGTGACTATGGACATACTGCAACTCCGCCACTTGATCTCTGGAAATACAGCCTTTCTAGGGATCTACCCTTGTGACCTGCTACCCCAGACACAAATCTCCAAAAGACCTTTTGGATTAATTGTAATTTTTTTTTTAATTCCATTTATATCCCGCCCTTCTCCGAAGACTCAGGGAGGCTTACAAGCTTAGCAGTAGCCTTCATTCTATGTATATGCCTGCTTGTTAGGGCTTTTCACCCCCCCCCCAAGCGGCATTATTACAAAGTCAGCTTATTGCCCCCAACAATCTGGGTCCTCATTTTACCTACCTCGGAAGGATGGAAGGCTGAGTCAACCTTGAGCCTGGTGGGATGGAACCTGCACTAATTGCAGGCAGCTGGTGTTACTTAAGGAGGCATTAGCCCACTGCTCCACCAAATACCCACCCTCACACTCTGCCTGGTGAACACTGGCTGGCCCTCTACTTCCCATCTCGTGGATATGGCGAATTTTTTGATTCTTATGGAAGACCGCCGGATAGCCCTGACTTTCCATAGTGATGTTTTTAGAGCAGCAAGCTGAGAAGTACACATTTCACCAACGCCAACTGCAACACCCCAGCACTGTGACCTGCGGGCAACACTGTGCGTTTTTTCTACTGAACCAGACTGAAGGAGAAACTATGAAAATATTTTAAAGACGTACTCCAATGTCAATATTAAAAATGATCAAATGGTAAAGCTGTTTGTAAAAACTATAAAGGTGGGAAGGGGACTTGGAACCTGTAACCGTCACCAGTGCATGCAGACATGCCTGCCTTACTGTAAAATAAAGAAAAAGACTTAAATGTTTTTACTTGTTTCACTGTGTTTTTATTCATTTTACAAATTGAGCCAGTCACCAAACCTGAATCTACTTCTAGGGTTTAATGTCCAACAGCTAGAAGGGGTACCGGTAAAAAGAGGCTTCTGAGTCCCAAAAGGGGCTGTTATAACAGAGTCAGGGCTAGTAGCAGTTTCAGCCTTAACAACCAGAGAATCTTTCAACTTTTCTATTTGCTCTTTAACAGTTGTAGACCCCAACACAGAGGTCGGAACATTCACCTCAGCCACAGCATGCATAAAGTCATCCCAGCCTTTAGGTTTCCACTTCTCAGTAGGGGGCTCAGTGCTGCAAGGCTCCTTTCACCAAGTCTAAAATATTAGAACCAGGAATAGGGATCCCTTTGTATAAAAAGGTACCACGATCATGACAGGTTGAGACGTCCTGATGCGGTTTCATTTTGTTCAGCAAAAGTTCCACATTTTTCCTGTAATGGGTACTCACACCGCTTAGGATCTTGGCCATCTCTGTGTCCTGTGGAGATGGCTGTGGCAGCTGTTCTGGTAATGTTGGAAGTGGCCGAGTTTCTTCCGGTGGGTAAATGAGATTCAGTCTGTCCTTTTCAGACTCATTTTGCCTGGTTAGTCTTGCCTGCATTAGCAATGCAGAACTGCAGAGCTTAATCTTGTCATCCTCACACAAATCAGCTCTCTGAAGAATGGCATGCATCTCAGCATCCAACCAGTTAGTGGCTGTAGCCCCCATAGTAGGGGGCCTGCCCTGTAGTTGTTCCATCTGATGACGCGATACCAGATATATTTTCTCGGCATGATCCATGGTTTATCCAGCTAACAGGCTAGTTAACAGTGGAATAGCTATCCCTAGTAAGGGACTGATAAAACCACCCGACTGAAGTATGATCTGCTTCTTCTTTTTGAGTGAGACCTTTCTATCACTCAACTTTTTAATGACACCTTTCTTTCTCTTTAGAGACCGGAATTGTGAAGGTTTCAGAGGAAGGTTTCCTTTTAGGGTGTTCAGAGCCATTTCTGCTATTGCCCCCACCATCACTATTAGCATTGCATAAGATGGTTTTTCTCTGTCTTGGTCCGGCCTTTACTAAGATTTTTAAAAGCCCCCAATTTCTATGTACCCTCTCTGACATCTTAAATGAACTAGTGCTAAGGTAACCAGGCTACTGCTTTTTACACTTCTTTTTCATTGTGTAAACAGTAGGCTAATCAGATGGGAAGAGGCCTGTTCTCAACCTGTAGTATTCTGGAGTGGTGGCTGTCAAATCTACCAAAAGGTACCTGTGTGGTTTGCGAGTGGCATCTTGGAATACTTCTAAAAATACTTTGTGTTAGTGGGATACATCTGCCTGGCCAGTGTGACAATTTGCATCTGATCACGGGGGTTGTTAAGTAGTATGGGTAGACCGATCCGGACAGATGACAAGACGCCGAGGTTAAGCTACGCTTTAAATTGTGGTTGAACTGAGGAGCCTCCACAGCTTGCCTCCTTTAAATACTGTTGCCGGCAAGCCGGTGTCCAATCCACATCCTTAAAAGGTCCCGCCAGAATGGCCTGACCAATAGGACTGGAGTTAGGAAGCCACCGGCTGTTGCCGGGTGCAGCTCAGCTGATGTTCAGCTGAGCTGTCAGCATACAGTGCCTGGCAACATTCAATATATAACATCCCCTTCCCCCACAACAAGAAAATAACACAACAACAACCAACAATAACAACTCCTTAAGAATGACCTATGACCTTACAAAATCCTGCAAATATGCGGGGGGCCTGCGTATTCTGTTAGAACGTCTCAAAGGTAGCTCTGCCCTTCCTGGGGATTGGCTATGATCCTCCCAGCTAACCACTGGGCTGGAATTGGGGTCCCCCATCTGTTCCCCCGGGTCCTGGGATGCCTGACTAGTGTCCTGGCTGTCCCCAGTATGCGTGGTTGGCATATATTCAAGTGAGGGCCCTTCAGGAGTTACAGTGGTTGCTGGGGGAGATGCTGATTCCCTGATGTTGGCCTCCCCCTCCGGTTGGTTTTCAGGGGCTCGCCTCTGTAACTGGTCTAAATGCCTTCTAAATTGTTGGCCCCCTTCCCCCTCAATAACATAAGACACAGGCCCATTTTTAGCAATCACCACCCCTTGAATCCAAAAGTCCCCTGCAGCGTAATTTCTGGCCCACACAAGGTCCCCCACTGTCAATTCTTTTACAGTAGAGAATTGTTCTGGTTCCGCCGCCACACGATCTGGGTGTAACCTGTCCAGTTTTGTTTTTAGGCGTCGGCCCCACCGCAGTTCCGCTGGGCACTTGCCGGTGGTGGTGGATGGGTGGTGTGTTGGCTCAACAGGAATTGTGCCAGTCTTTGATGCCAGTCTCCAGTGATGATCCGTTTCAGGGCATCTTTTGTTGACCTTACCATGCATTCTGCAAGGCCGTTAGTCTCCGGGTGGAAGGGGGCAGACGTGATGTGCCTAATCACGTTGGATCTGTTGAAGGCCTGAAAATCAGCAGACGTAAATTGTGGGCCGTTGTCTGACACAATGACATCAGGTAGGCCATGTGTGGCAAAAAGACCCAGCAGTACCTGTATGGTTTTGGACGTGGTCATGCTGGACACGGGAACGACCTCCAACCATTTGGAGTAACTGTCCACAATGAGGAAAAGGTGGCCTTGAAAGGGGCCTGCATAGTCAATGTGGATTCTTGACCAGGGTGTAGATGTTGGTTCCCATTTAAACACTGGGTGATGTGGTTGGTTGGGCCTGGTTTTTTGGCACTGATAGCACCCTGCAACCTGATGTTCAATGTCTTTGTCAAGGCCTGGCCACCAAACATAGCTGCGGGCCAGGGCCTTCATCCTAACCATGCCAGGGTGCCCTTCATGTAACGCTTGCAATACCCTGCTTCTCCATTTGTCGGGGACTATGACCCTACTACCCCATAGCAGACAACCTTTATGCGATGATATTTCATTTCTACTGGTGTAGTATTGTTGGAAGTCCTTGCCAGGGCTTTGCGACTGCCAGCCAGATGCCACCCAGGCTGCTACTCTGCTTAAGATCCTGTCCTTACTTGTGCTACTGGCTATGTCTTTGGCTTGGAGGGGTGAGTCAGGGAGATCCTGAATGGTCAAGAGATTACAAGCTGGGGCTGGGGCTGGCTCCACAATAGACAGGGGAAGTCTACTTAGAGCATCAGCGTGCCCCATATCTTTCCCTGGTCTGTATATTAAGTCGTAAGAGTAAGCTGACAGGAAGACAGACCAACGTAAAACCCTGGGGGATAATATTTGAGGCGTTACTTTGTTGGTTGTGAATAACCCCAACAGAGGTTTGTGGTCAGTGAAGATGACAAATTTCCTACCATACAGGTAGTCATGAAACTTTTTAACCCCTGCTACCAGGGCTAATGCCTCTTTGTCTATCTGTGCATAGTTCCTTTCAGCAGGTGTAAGTGTCCTGGAGTAAAAGGCAACTGGCTTTTGCTCCCCTGTATCTTCTAAGTGACTAAGCACAGCGCCTACTCCATAAGGAGAGGCATCACATGCTATGCAGACAGGCTTCCCTTCCACAAAATGAGTGACAGCTGAGTTTCTTGAGAGTAAGTGTTTTAGAGTTTTGAAGCTATTATCATGTATTGAGGACCATTTCCACGAGGCATTTTTATCCAGCAACCTATGCAGAGGTTCTGTGATGGTTGCCTTGTGGGGTAGGAATGAATGATAGAAATTGATTAACCCTAAAAATGCCTGGAGTTCAGCTTTATTTTTGGGAGTAGGGGCCAGCTTGATAGCTTTTACTTTAGAGTCAGTGGGGTGGATGCCTTGTGCATCTATCCTGAATCCTAAAAATTCGGTTGATTTTACTCCAATACAACATTTTTCTTTTTGTAATTTTAAACTGGCAGTCCTGAACCTGCCAAGCACCTCTCTAAGCCTGTCAGCTAACTGTGTCTCAGATTCACCGGCGATCAGCACATCGTCAAAATATGGGCACACACCAGGGATACCTTTTGGCGTTTTTTCCATGATTTCCTGGAAAATTCCAGGAGCTACAGCAATTCCAAATTGTAAGCGATTTACGCGAAAGGCTCCCTTGTGCGTGACAATAGTTTGAATGTCAGCTGTTTCGCGGGAAACTGGAATTGGTGATACGCCTGCGCCAAGTCAAGCTTGGCAAAGATGGCGCTGGACTGTATCGCTGCAAGAACGTGCTTTACCGAGGGGACCCGGTAAGCATGCGGATTCAAGGCCCTGTTTACAGAAGCCTTATAATCTGCGCAAATTCTTATTTTCCCATTAGGTTTTAGGGGGGTGACAATAGGCGTTCCCATTCCCCCCCCTCTACGGGTTCTAGGATTCCCTGTTCCACTAATTTATCTAACTCTTCCTCAACTCTCTGTTTTAACGCGAACGGGACCCGTCTCGCCTTTATTCTTACGGGCAGGATTTTGGGGTTAAGTTTTAAGTTAACTGGGGGCCCTGTGTATTTCCCTAACCCACCCCCAAACACGTCTGTAAACTCCTTACAGACGGAGTCTAGGCTATTAGATTGGACGCTGTTTATTCCCCCTAGCCAGATGCCCAGGGGCTGGAACCAATCTAATCCCACAAATTTGTCCTTTTCCCTTCGGTTATGAGAATTTTTAGCTGACCCTGGAATTTTTTAAACTTAACTTGCACTGCGGCTTGTCCTCTTAGTTTAATAGGGGAACGTTGGAAGTCTGTTAATTTAATTTTTGTGGGTGCTATGGCTATCTGCTGTCTGTTTTTAGAACAAATTAGGGAAAGGGTCTCTGAAGAAATTAAGGAGACGGATGAGCCTGAATCCACCTCCATTAAGCAGGGGATTCCTTCTATTCTGACAGTGATTTGGATTTTTGGCTTGAGTGGGGGGTAGATTGCTGACTGGCAAGCCACTTCCAAATTCTCTATAATCCGGGGTGCCCTGGTCCCTGTGGATTTTTGGGGAAAACTGGTACCTGCGGACTGCTCATCGATGTCGTTTAGGTTGTCACGGTTCCGGGCTCGGCAAACGGCTTGTATGTGGCCGGTTTTGCCACAAGCATGGCATTTGGCCCCGCGGAAACGGCAGGATGCTCTGGGGTGGTTGCCCCCGCAGCTGGCACAATTATGGCTGTTTCCACCGGTGTTCTGGTTAGGTGCTCTAGTGCTTCTGCTGGCCCCGGCCGGCTTCTTTTGCGTTTGGTTGTGGGCACGGCGGTTCTTCCACTTCTCCAGCCTCTGTAGAATGGCATCTATTTCGGCTTCGTTGGCTTGTTCACCCTCTTCGCTGTCAGCGGTGTTCTCTTGGTGCACAGAGCCGTTCGGGTTGTTTTTATGCCTGAGCGCATTCTTTTCGTTAATGGCCTCCTGAGCCATTATTTCGTTGACCACTTCTGACAGGCTTAGAGTTGGTTTGGCTATTTTTTGCTGGAGGTGATTGTCGCTCAGGCCGAACACAATTCGGTCGCGAATCCGATCCTCCAGGTCTGGGAACCTGCACATTCGGGCGGCTTGTCGCATGGCGGCCACAAAGTCCATCGCCGATTCGCCTGGCAGCTGGTTCCTTTGGATGAACCGGAGTCGCCAGTAGATCTCTGACTTCTTAGGCATGAAGTGTTGGCTCAATTTGCTGACGAGGTCAGTGTAGGGAATTGACGAGAGTGGCTCTGGGATGCTCAGCCCGACAGCTACATCGTATACAGCTGGCCCGCTGATGCAAAGCAACGCTGCTGCCTTCTCCTTGTCTTCCGTGATTTTGTTCACGAGTAGGTAACCCTCAACTTGTCCCAGGTGGGACTCCCACTGTCCCGGATAGCGGACATCGAACTCGCGGATGTGTCCGATTTTCATCATTCTGTCCGGTCTGGATACAGCTCTTATCGGGAAGGAATAAATCAGGAGAGTTTTCTCTTCCCACCTTTCCCGCGTTTACTAGTGCTTCAGCTCTAGTGACTCAGCTAGTGTTCAGCTCAAGCAGTATCCCATCCTCGTCGCCACTGTTAAGTAGTGTGGGTAGACCGATCCGGACAGATGACGCCGAGGTTAAGCTACGCTTTTAATTGTGGTTGAACTGAGGAGCCTCCACAGCTTGCCTCCTTTAAATACTGTTGCCGGCAAGCCGGTGTCCAATCCACATTCTTAAAAGGTCCCACCAGAACGGCCTGACCAATAGGACTGGAGTTAGGAAGGCACCGGCTGTTGCCGGGTGTAGCTCAGCTGATGTTCAGCTGAGCTGTCAGCATACAGCATATAGCATACAGCCTGGCAACATTCAATATATAACAGGGGTTGCTGAATAAAACCAAATATTTGGAATTCAGAGCTATTGTTCTCATTTTCTTACCTTGAAAAAACAGGTTTTGTAGTATGGGAATAATGCTCAGGTTTCTGTGATGAATGTACTGTGTAAAAGCCTTCTCTATTTGATCGCTCTCACTGGCCGACGCCATGAGATCATCTATCATGGCTACAGTAATTTGATTTGGTGGAAACAAATCATCATCTTCAAAAGAAGATGGAAGCCCCTGCATAAACTTAATATAAGGGAATTTATTAAGCAGTTCTTTGTACAGAGGTTGCCAGCAGCTATAAAACCATACAATATTTTGAGGCAATTGAGACAACGCGACATCGCCATGTTCTAACATTTGTTTGATAAAAAAAGATTTGCCAGAATTGGACGGACTGCTTATAATACAGGAGAAGGGGTGTACAAATTGTGCAATATTTTCCACCATCCTTAATAGCTGTAAGGCACCGTACAGTAATCTTCACTCTTTAATAATCTTTTATTATACACTACTTTTAGTTTTATGGAGGACTCTCGTTTCTAGGGTCCACTGTTTCTTAACCCTAACAATCCACAACTGTTCTACCCTGATCTCTTTTTTTCTCTTTGCACCAGACAGACAATAATCATCTACCAAATCTTTCAAGCTGTCAAAATTAACCTTATTGCTATTACCACAGTTTAGTGTGATTCCCTTCACCTTTAGCACCACTTCACTGTTGGACTAAGGATAAGCATATGTTTTGGGTCCGGCCACAACAAACTCTGTTATCATAGTGTTTGGTAGAATCTCACTTGTCAGTTGACCTAAATAATCACCCAAAGGAGGTGTCAACACCCCCTCTCTACTTATAAAAATGACTGAATCGGTGTCATGGTACAGGCACCTATCGTCCAGCCCATCCAGTAGACTCCATAATTCCAACCATGCATAAGCTGTTGTAAAGCTGGCAATGAATACATTAGTCCATGTGAGTTTGGTGGGGTGGTTCTTGGCACAACAGCTGTCTCTGTATCCACAAACTCGCATGAGGAAACATCATAATAGGTTACAAAAAGATATTTGAATAGTTCCTCAGGATTTGTTACCATGCATGTGGTCAGGTGATTGGTCCTCTTCCCAAACTTGCCCCACAGCGAGTTTAAGAAGAGTTTGGCAATCTGCCTTTTAGCAGGATTTACTTCAATGTGGTCACATTGTAAGCGGACACCTTCCATCTTTTCATAATCCTGAATATATTGCTCTTTATCCTGTTCTGATTTGCACCAGTCAGAGTAACCACTGGCTTCCTGTTTCTGTCTGAGATGCATGTTCATATAACCTGCAAATAACCCATTTGATGTTCTTTCAAAATGCCAGATCTCATAGATTTCAACCATTCTGTAACCTTTTTCTAAAGCTACATTCAATTCAACAGTACAGAGCTCTTTCCTCATCACTGTGTTTACAGGGGGCAGTTTGCAGTTTTTCTGTGCAGGTTGTGCACAAACTAAACATTAATTTGCCCCCTGATTTGTGGGGTAGGACAGGGAAATAGAGATTTCTTGGCAAGTACACTTTGACTTTGGCTAACCCAAAATATTGCTTTATGTCCCCAAAGTTTTGATAGATGATTTGTGGATGGCCGATTGGGTACTCTTTGGTCTTATTCACAAAAGGGTACAAACTGGTGAAATCGTAGTGTAAGATTTGTTCACCAGGTTTTGGTTTGTAGTACAGGCATGTGGCATTTGTTCTGCCACCAAAAAAAGCATCTTGAGGATTCAAAGGAGTTGGGAGCTTATTCTCAACTAGGAACTGCTTCAAAGAGGTGTCAGCCTCCACCAAGGCCCTCCATTCGTGTTCCCAGATGCAGCGCACAGCATAGCCCTGGCTCCTAAGGTACTCTTCTTTAATCCTAGTACGGTTGTGCAGGCTACCATATGTTGAATCAAGTAATTTGTTGAAGTCTTTTTCAGAGTAGCACACAGGGCACCCATGAAAAAAAAACCGTGACATTCAAAAGCTGTGGGAGTTCCATTTATGACAGTAAAACCATCCAAAAAATATTTGCCTACTTGCTTTTCACTCCCCTTCAGAGCGTGCTGAATACTGAGATTCTCAGTGTGCTCTATATGCATCAACCACTGAATCGCTGGAGATGAATACCTTTTCTGTGTCTTGTGAAAGCTGTCCAAAGGTGAAAATGCAATGGTATTGCTCTTCAAATACATGAACCGGTACTGTGCCATGCAGATAGATGCCAATGTGATATATTGGAAGGGGTCAATACATCGAATCTCTATCTCCTCAACAATATCCCCCCCACTCCTCTTGAGAAACTCAAGTTCAGTCATTTCCATCACCTGTTCCCTAAATCGAATACAGGCTTCTCTTAATATTTCTACATTTTGTCTGCAATAGTAAGACAGAGCCTTCTTTAGTTTAAACACGGTACCTGTATTAGCAGCATGCCATTTCATGAATTCTTCTTGTTAGCAAAGTGCTTCTTGAGTTATCAGGAACCTACACAGGCAAAAGCATACTGAGAATAGTAAGAGTCACACAATAACCACACAGAGTTGTGATAAACAGAAAAATACTTTACTATTAGGTGTAAAAACAAAAAACACAATCCGAATAAACAGTCCAGGACATACACGAATAACAACAGATAAGCAACAGCAACAGTCCAGGGAGTATCCAAAATACAATGTCTTCTTACCGGTCTGAAGGTCAAGTACACAGTTCCTAAGGTTTAACACGGTAGTAAGCCAAAAAGCAAAAACAATGAGAGCAAAGAGAGAGAGAGAAGCCACATTCCTAGCTCCCTCTTATGGCCGTTGGAAAAACTTACACACCCATTGGCCAATTAGCACCTTAAGATTATAACATCATGGTTTATATATTTCCAACCCAACCAGGTAGGCTATAACCATATGCCTAACATTCTCCCCTTTGGGTAGGTTAATATATAACTTCTTATAATCTTAGGCCAATCTTTTCACAACTAGCCTTGTGTTTAATAGCACTTTGGACCTTAGTGAAATGGTCTGCAATATTTATATCAGTTGAACAATATTCTAGTTGTATTAGTTTGTCCTTGACACATTGACTGACCTTTAAGTAACGAAGATCTGTATGTTTGGATCTTGTTCTGACAGCAACGTTAATTGCCACCTTTATTGCAGCTTGGTTGTCTTCATATACAATAAATGGATCCTTTACAGTTAAGCCCATGTCCAACAATAACTGTTTGTACACCAGCAATTCCGTACATAAAACCGATAAACATGAAAATTCGGCTTCCATCATAGACAGGCTTATGTGCTTCTGTCTGATGGATTTCCATCCAATTATAGAATCACCCAACATTATAGCCAACCCTGAAGTTGATTTATGAGTGCTTGTATCAGAGGCAAAACTTGCGTCTGCATAGGCTGTGAGAATTAACTCACGATTTGGCTTTAAATATAATGAGTAGTGAATAGACTGCTTCAAATATCTCAATACCTGTTTAGCCACTTGCCAGTGTCTGACAGTTGGTTCATTATTGTATCTTGCTAATTGGTTGACACTGTAAGAAAAGTCTGGTCTTGTCCAATTACTCAGATACATAAGACTACCTATTAAGGATTGGTATATAGTTTTATCAAAAACAGGACTTTCAATATTAGTGTCCTTAAAATCCAGAGCCATCGGAGTCTTTGTTGGTTTACAAAGCTCCATGTTATATCTTTTTAACAACTGAGTTATTTTACTGGCTTGTGAAACCTTGAAACCTCTATTTGTCTTTACAATATCTAGCCCCAAATAGTGGCTTATTTCCCCTAGGTTTCTAATTGTAAATTTCTTTTGCAAACTTGAAATGATGTTTTGGGCTTCTTGCTCAGTTTTTGTTATTATTGCATCATCAGTAAACAGCAGAAGTAAAGACAATGCTCCGTTATATTTTCTCCTAAACAAACATGGATCAGCATTACTGGCTACGAAACCTATCGCATCCAACTCATTGACTATACACTTATTCCACTCAAAACCCGATTGTTTTAAGCCATAGAGGCTTTTCTTTAACTTCCAACAATCGTTTTCTATATCCTTGGTCACTCCTGGTGGTGTTCTTAAATAAATGGTGTGTTGTAATGGAGCATGTAGGTATACAGTTTCCACGTCTACATGACATACTGTATATAGGTTTTTAGCCACCCACACTAAAGCTGCTCTTAAAGTAGTTACCATCAGACTAGGTGCAAACACCTCATCATAGTGGTTTGAGCAAAACCTTATGCTACTAATCATGCCTTATGGGTAACAGCCCCATCTACACCCTTCTTTACCTTTTATATCCATTTGCAACCTATTACATGCTCACCAGGTGGCAGTTTTGCTTTTTCGTAGACCTTTAGATCCTGCAAAGACTTTAACTCCCTATCCATCACAGCCTTCCATGCTTTCTGTTCCTTTTCAGGATACATCTTAATTTCATCATAATTAGAAGGCTCTAAGTCAATTTGGTGTATCACACTGGCCTCATAGCGATCAGGTGGATGTCTGTTGCGTGTTGAACGTCTAAGTTGTACAGGGCTTTGTATTGATGTCTCCTCTTCTTCCTCCTTTATCTCCCCTATCGAATCTTCATCTTTTACAGGTACAGAAGATGTATTATCATTTCTAGTTATGTTATCAGGGGAGTTTTTAAATACAAGAGGATCAGTATTAACATTTTCTTGCTCTAGCCTATCCCAACCAACGTGCTCAAGGAATTTGGCACTTGCACTACAATGTATATTAGTGGTGCCTTGTTCCCAAAACGATAAGATTTATGGTTGGATTCATATCCCACAAAAAACAATTGCCTTGTCCTATGCTGGCCTTTACTCCTGAGTTGTGCAGGAATGTGAACCCATGCTGGGGTGCCAAACGTGTGCAGGTAACCCAGGTCTGGTTTTCTGCCATGCCATAACGTGTATGGTATTTTACCGGTAGAAGAGTTCACCACGACATTTAGGACATGGTTTGCACATTTTGCTGCCTCCCCCCATAGTCTATCTGTTAAGCCAGAATCTGTTAACATAGTTCTTATCATAGCTTGTAACGTTTGCCCACGTCTCTCAACAAATGCATTGTGTTGAGGCCTGTAAGGGGCTAAATGCTTATGCTCAATGCCGGCTGATTGTAGCATTTCTACAAAATGCCGTGAATTCAGTGCCGTTATCAGTTATTATACACTGAACTTTTCGCTTTGTTTTTCTCTCTACAAACTTAAGCCAGTTTGAAAAATGTTGGAATGTGTCTGTCTTTGATTTAAGTAGGTAACAAAACCCATAACGAGAGTAATGATCCATGATGCTTAGGAGAAAATCGTGGCTAGGGGGGCATTTGCCCAGGTTCGCCTGGTACGCCAGTTGCGCCCCTTTCTGGACCGAGATGCCCTACGTACAGTCACCCACACACTCGTTACCTCCCGTATAGATTACTGCAATGCTCTCTACATGGGGCTGCCCTTGAAGACCACCCGGAGGCTTCAACTGTGCAGAGTGAAGCTGCGCGGGTAGTGATGGGAGCACCCCGATACTCCCATATTACACCCCTCCTGCGTGAGATGCAATGGTTACCGGTTGTCCTCCGGGTGAGATTTAAGGTGCTGGTACTTACCTTTAAAGCCCTACATGGCTTAGGCCCGGGATACTTGCAGGACCATCTGCTGCCGGGAACGACTTCCCATCGCCCAGTACGCTCACACAGAGAAGGCCTCCTCAGGGTACCATCGGCTAGACAATGTCAGCTGGAGACCCCCAGGGGGAGACCCTTCTCTGTGAGAGCGCCAGCCCTATGGAACCAGCTCCCCTCTGAGCTTCGGATGGCCCCAGATCTCCAGTCCTTTCGTCGCGGCCTCAAAACACTCCTTTTCCACCTGGCTGACCTGGACTGACAGGGATTTAATTATGTTTTTAATTTTTAACTCTAATTTTTAATTTATTTTAATTTTAATTTTAATTTATTGTACAGGGGCCTTTAATTTTAATTTTTATTTTAACTTCTGTATTTATTGTATGTTATTGTTGTTAGCCGCCCTGAGTCCTTCAGGAGATAGAGTGGCATATAAGTCCCAATAATAAATAAATAAATAAAATAAAATAAGATCCCCCTAAACTAGGCTTCATGGGGCCGATAAGATCTGCAAATACAACTTCCAAAGAGACAGTGGTCTTGAAACCATTTAACCTGTTTGCAGGAGTTGCCTTGCTCTTTTCCTGATTACATGCATTGCAATTCAGGTATCTCTTACATGGCTTCAGTCTTATTCCTTTCACTAATTCAATAGTCCTACATAATGCGGTAAAGTTCACATGCCCTAACAGTTGATGAAGCAAACGTATGTACTCATCATGGGGCTTCTTGTTCTCACATATAGAGTTACCATTAGTCATATTAACCAGGTTGCCAGTGAGAACAAACCCTTTTTTAGGTTGGCAGTAACACAGGTTCCATTCCTCTCCATAATACATTTCTCCCCCTTGAACATCACCACAAACCCAGCCTTAACCAATGCCTTTACAGATAAAATAGCTCAAATAATAATCAATGGTAGTTTAACAGATGCTTGCAAAATTGAAAAAGGTACATGACAGGGATGTCCGTTGTCACCATTGCTGTTTGTTTTAACATTGGAAATATTATTGACTAAGATATGTGATTCAAATAAAATAAAGGGAATTAAAATAAAACATCAAGATTATAGATTAAGAGTGTTTGTGGATGACTTGGTTATTACATTAAGTCAACCGACTCAATTGGTTATAGATTTAATAGAGATAATTTTGCAATATGGACAAGTTTCGGGATTTAAGATAAATAGGCAAAAAACTAAAATACTGTCTAAAAATATGACCATAGAACAAAAAGAATTCCTAGAAAAATTAACGGGATTCAAAATAGTTAAAAAGATTAAATATTTGGGGGTATATATTACAGCTTCAAATGTGAAATTATAGGACTTCCGGGTGGCAAGGCTCCGTTACCGGCAGCCATTTAGGCTGTCAGCCCCGTTGCTCCGTAGAACCACCAAACACAGCGCCGATCAGCTGTTTTGGCAGCTTGGAAGCCCCCTCCTCAGGAGAAGAGGAGGGGGTGAGCGCCCAGGCAGGGGTAGAGCTCTCCCGGACCGCCAGAATTGGAACTCTGGTGGTTGAAGGATTGAGCCCCCCCAAAGCCTGAGTTTGCTCCGGACCTCGGGACGCCTCTGCTCAGGGCTTTGCAGCAGAGCAGGACGCAGCAACCATCCCTGCCAGCGAGAGTGAACTTTGGATTACTTGGATGCAGGCAGAGCTGTACAGGAGAATCATATCAGAGCAAGTATATGATTTTTAACTCAGTGGACTTTGTGGAGATTTTAAAAAGTGAAAGTGCGCAACAGAATTAAGTGGGTGAAAATGGCTGCCAAATCATCTAAAGTTCCCAGAAGTGTGGGGGCTTCCCCGGTGCAGCAATCTTCGTTACAGGCTTTAATCCCCCCCCCCCCTGCACCTGCACCTGCACCAGCTTTGACAGTAAAAGATTTGCAGGATGTTCTGCAAGAGGCTTTGAAAAAGCAATCCCAACAATTAGCTGAACCTATGGAAGAAATGCTTACAGAAATGAGGGCAGACATCTTACTTGCATTTCAAGGCATGGCTCTTTGTATAGAGCGTTTGGACAAGAGAGTGGAAGATCTCAGGCAAAATAATATCAGATTATACGCTAAAATGACGGAGGCTGAAACTGTGATGGATAAGATTGATGATGATTTAACCTTGGTGCAGTACTGAGAGATGGAGTTTGCCGTGAGAATTAGAGGTTTAAAAGAGGATTCTAAGGAAAATTTGAAAAAAGTAGTTTCAGAAGCTTTGGAAGGGATTTTGGGGCATTCAGCAGAAGAGATCATGGAGGATATAAATAAAATATTTCGTGTTCACTCATGGATTGCAAGACAAAGGAAATTACCCAGAGATGTGGTGGTTTATTTTACAAAGAGAGCAATTAGAAATGAGGTTATTCAAGCTTTTTATAATAGCAAATTCACAATTGCAGAACAAGAAGTTTTAATCTTAAAAGAGATCCCTCCAAGAATTTTAAGGAGAAGGATTGTTTTTTTGGCAGAAGAATTAAGAAGATGGGATATTCAGTTCAGAAGGGAGATTCCAGTGGGTGTGGTGGTGATGTATGCAAGCACGAGACATCGTCTTCTCACGGTGTTACAGGCACGTGATTTTTATGCTAATGTCCTGAAGGCAGTCCCTATACCACTTTTGGAATCTAAAAAGAAGAATGGTGAAGGAAAGCATCAACCACAAAGTGAGAGTACACAAGGTGCTGAAGGAGTGATGCAGCTGAAAGATGGAGAATTTCAGAAAGGTATAGGAGTGGATCAAATTTCAGTATCATTGGAGGAGGTTAGAGACCAAAGAATGACACGTGCTGCTGCTAGACGAATGAGACAAGAGCAAGAACATCAGACAATTGTGACGGCACCTCAAAAACTTACTTATAGTGAAGCGGTGGGAGGAGCGCGACCTAAGAGAGTGCAGGTGATTTTGGAAGAGGCGCTCCAAAAGCTTCAGGTTGCAAAAGATGGCGACAAAGCTCCTAACCTGGAATGTTAATGGTTTAAATTCACCACATAAGAGAAAGAAAGTATTTCAATATTTAAAGCAATTTAAAAACAATGTTATTTGCTTACAAGAAACACATATTAGAGCATCGGATCAAAAGTATTTGGTAAACTTGAGGTTGGGTACACAGTTTATTGCTTCTGCGACTGATAAGAAAAATGGAGTGGTTATTTATGTTAAGAATACTTTGACAGCGGCTTTAATTGAAGCAGATAAACAAGGAAGATATGTTATGATTGAACTGTCAATAGAAGGCAAGAAAATGCTTTTGGTTGGATTATATGCTCCTAATCAACAACAAGGAGATTTTTACAGTTTATTACACAGCAAGATTATTCAGTGGGATTATAAATCTTGTATTTTTATGGGAGACTGGAATGGCATTTTGGATGTACAAATGGACAAGGGTTTTTTTAAAAAATGCATCCCAAGTCATGCTAAACTGCCTAAATCTTTTTTTTTGAGATGAAGCATGACCTGGAATTGAGAGACGTTTGGAGAGAAAGGAATTTGCAAGAAAAAGACTTTACTTTTTTCTCCGACAGGCATCAATCTTTTTCGAGGATTGATTTTGTATTAATTACTAATGATTTCTTTTCTAGGATTAAGAAGATCAAGATTTGTCCAAGAACTATATCTGATCATAGTTCAGTATGGTTAGAGATAGAAAAAGATAACGGAGATAGACGGTCTTGGCGCTTAAATGAAAATTTGTTTAGATACCAGGAAAATGTGGAAGAGTGTAAAAAACAGATGAAGGAATTTTTTAAAATTAATATGCATAAAGGTACTTCTATTGAGATGGTTTGGGACACAAGTAAAGCTTATATGAGAGGTGTATTAATATATTTGAACAATAAATATAGACGTAAATTGGAATTTAGGAGGAAAGAATTAGAGGATGAAATTAAGGGGAAAAAGGCTTTAATTCTGAACCCATCTGATGGGAAGATCAAAGAGGTAATTACTTTATTAAGGGGTCAGTTTGACAAGTTAATGGCAGATCAAGTGGCAACTAATTTGCGATATGCTAGACATAATACTTTTTGTAATGCTAATAAACCAGGTAGATGGTTAGCTTACTTGTTAAGGAAGAAGCAAAGGGCTTCTAATATAGATAGAATAGAACATAAGGGTAACGTAGTGTATCAGCAGAGTCTTATTAAAAAAGACTTTTGTTGATTTTTATTCTAAGCTGTATGCTAGAGATAAGATTAGAGATGTAGATATAGATGATTATTTGACAAAAGCTAATAATCCTGTTCTTACGCAAGAACAAAAGGAAGGGACGAATCAATTGATAACTGATGAAGAAATTTTTTTAGCAATCAAACAATTGAAAGTGGGTAAAGCGCGGGGTACTGACGGAATGACTGCTGTGTATTATAAAAATTTACAGTTAGAAATGGTGAAACCTTTAAGGGAATTGTTTCAGACAATTCAAATGGGAGGAGGGGTACCTCCATCCTGGAAGACTGCTTTTATTTCTTTGATTCCGAAGTAAGATCAGCATGACACCCAAGCTAAAAATTATAGACCAATATCGCTTTTGAATACTGATTACAAGATATTTGCTAAAATCTTAGCTAATAGATTAATGAGGGTAATACAACAAGTGATTCATAGTGATCAAACTGGATTTATAAGTGGTAGACAAATGAAGAATAATGTGAGACATATTGTAGATTTATTGGAATTTTTGGAAAGAAACAACCAGATCCCCGCAGCGCTGATCTTTTTGGATGCGGAAAAAGCCTTTGATCAATTGGATTGGCAATTTTTGATGAAAGTATTAGAGAAAATGGAATTTGGGGAAAATTTTTTACAACCAATTAGGGCAATATATCAAAAGCAAACAGCCCGTATAATGGTAAATAACAGTTTGACTGAACCATGTAATATTGAAAAGAGCACAAGGCAGGGGTGTCCATTGTCACCTCTATTATTTGTTTTAACATTGGAAATATTACTGATTCAAATACGTGATTCAAATAAAATTAGGGGAATTCAAATAAGAGATCAGGATTATAGATTGAGGGCGTTCACAGATGACCTGGTTGTTACAGTAACTCAGCTGGATTATTCAGTTGTAGAATTGATGGAGATAATAATGTTATATGGGAAAGTTTCAGGATTTAAAATAAACATACAAAAAACTAAAATATTGTCTAAGAATATGACTGTATCACAAAAGGCTGTTTTAGAAGAGATAACGGGATTTGAAATAATTAAAAAGATTAAATATTTGGGGATATATTTATCAGCTTGGGGATATATTTGTCACATCCTAGAATGTGAAGTGAAGTGGGTCTTAGAAAAACTGAGCAACAACAAAGCTAGTGGAGGTGACAGTATTCCAGCTGAGCTATTCAAAATCTTAAAAGA
>JAKJMR010000810.1:156843-167557 GCA_024449315.1 Daboia siamensis
GGCATAGACTTGGACTACTGTGATATTGAATGGTTTGCCTTGGATTCGAACTGAGATCATTCTGTCATTTTGAGGATTGTATCCCAGTATTGCTTTTCCTACTCTTTTATTGACTATGAAGGCTACTCCATTTCTTCTGAGGGATTCTTGCCCGCAGTAGTATACCTGATGGTCATTTGAATTAAATTCACTCATTCTTCTCCATTTTAGTTCGCTGATACCTAAGATGTCGATGTTTAGTCTTGTCATCTCTTGTTTGACCATGTCCAGCTTTCCTTGATTCATGGATCTTACATTCCAGGTTCCTATGGAGAGAACATCTTTACAGCATCGGACTTTCCTTTCACCACCAGACACATCCACAGCTGAGCGTCCTTTCGGCTTTGGCCCAGTCGCTTCACTCTTTCTGGCGCTACTAGTACTAGCCCTCTGCTCTTCCCCAGTAGCATATTGGACGCCTTCCGACCTGAGGGGCTCATTCCAGTGTCATATTGTTTTGCCTTTGGGTACTGTCCATAGGGTTTTCATGGCAAAGATACTGGAGTGGGTTGCCATTTCCTTCGCCAGTGGATCACATTTTGTCAGAACTCTCGGCTATGACCTGTCCGTCTTGGGTAGCCCTGCACGGCATAGCTCATAGCTTCATTGAATTACGCAAGCCCCTTTGCCACGACAAGGCAGTAATCCATGAAGGGGTTCAAATGATACCTATACCTAAAAAAGATTCAAATTTGGAGGAATGGCAGAAAGGCATTAATAAATTTATTTGGGCAGGGAAAAGACCAAGAGTAAAACTTAAGATAATGCAAGATATACGTGAAAGAGGTGGTCTTAAAATGCCCAATTTTAAATTATGTTATGATGCTGTGGCTTTATCGACAATTAGTAACTAGTTTAATTTAACAGAAGAAAGAATATTGAATATTGAGGGATGTGATTTATTATATGGCTGGCATGCATATTTATTGTATGATAAGAAGGTGGGTAATGTTTTTAAGACACATATATTAAGGTATGCCCTGTTGCGAGTCTGGAAAAAATATCAATATAAGTTAAATTATAAAATACCAATTTGGGCAATACCTAAACATGCGATAGAAAATATAAGTTTGGGATTTAAACATGATGTGATTTCATATAAAGAAATTCTTAGATTGGAAAGGAATGTATGGCAACTAAAGCCATTTAATATTTTAAAAGAAGAAAAGATAGTACAAACTTGGCTTCAGTATGGGCAGATACAGGCTAGATGGAAAGATCAGAAAATTGGTATTACAACAATTGATGAAAATTTGGTAAAACAAATTAGAGATCAAAGTCAAGCGCATATAAAAAGGATATATAATGCATTGATAGAAATAGATTCAGAAACGGAACTTGTTAAAGACTGTATGATAAAATGGGCCCAGAATATTCAGGAGTCAATAACGATGGATACTTGGGAAAAAATCTGGGTAGGAAATGTAAAATTTACACAGGCACAAAATTTAAGAGAGAACTTTTATAAAATGTTTTATAGATGGCATTTAGATCCTAAAAAATTAGCATGCATGTATCCAAATTATCAACCTAAATGTTGGAGGTGTGGTTGTGATGATGCAACATACTATCATATATGGTGGACTTGCAAAAAAGTTAAAGCTTTTTGGATTAAAATTTGGTGGAATATGAGAAGATATTTAAGAAAAAGATACGGTTTTCTCTGCAGCTATTTCTGTTGGGTATTATTACAGATTGTACTGTTATAGAAACTAAATTGATTTTGAATTTAATAACAGCAGCAAGACTTTTAGTATCGCAATATTGGAAGAAAGTGGATCTGCCTACTATATAAGAGTGGATTCTAAAAGTTTCGAACCTAGCAGAAATGGCAAAAATTTCAGCATATTTGAAAGATCAATCGCAACAAAGATACATTTCGGAATGGAGAAGATGGATTGATTACATTCAGAATAAATATGGGACTAAAAAGTTTCATTTAGCATATGAATGAGTATTAGAATTTAACAGATATATTGTTATTTAGCTATGTTTAATGGGAGTTAAAGTGCAATAGGATTTAAAGTGTATTTATAGATAGTTAGCATATTTTAGCTCAAGCTTGTTAGATGTAATACCCTGTATTCAGCTATGGGAAGTCAGGGGGGAGGGGGAGGGAAGGGTGGGCTTTATGGAGAGGTGGGGGGAAGTTGGGGGGAGGAGGAGGGAAGGGAGGGTTTATGGGGAGGGGGATCAATTTATATTTAAAATGTACTGTAAAACTTTTTAATAAAAAAAAGTTTAAATCGTAGTTTCGGCACATACAGCATCGGTAAACGTTTGTCAATATATGGACAGTATGCATTACCTTCACCAGAGGCCTTCATCCTCTAACCATTGGCCAGTGATACATGTTGATTGCTGTGTTTCATATGTACAAAACCCTCTTTGGTGATACATTGAGAAGCCCCACTATCAACCACCCACAGATCGTTGTATATGGTTGTTGGTTCACCAGAAACAGCCAAACCAATGTCCTTCTTTGTCTTCCTAATGCTATCCGCATTCTATTTTCTACCCTTCCTACAGAACCTAGCTATATGCCCTTTAGCCCCACAAGAATAGCATTTCTTAACAGTATAAGCAGTAGTATACTGATGTTTCTCTTATGGAGATGGCTCTCTGTGCTGGTCTCTCTCTTGCCTCCTTCTGGACTCCTCCAGCAATCTTCTGGTTATCCCTGGCAGTATCATTTCATCTTTGGACAGAACTTCCAAAGAAGATACGTATGCATCATAACTGTCATCTAAGGAGGACAGGATAATATAAACCTGATGCAGCTCTGAAATAATCAATTCTTTCTCGTGTAGCTCTAGCAGAGTTGTCTTCATGAAGTTCAAATGGGCTAACATATCCCCATTCTTTTGAAGACGAGCCCTAAACAGTTTACGTGTGAGGTGTATGTGTGTGCCCACACTATCACGAATGTAGATATGTTGCAAAGTGGCCCAACACCTCACCACGAATATGGACAAGCTGCTGGTCATTCAGTGTTAGTCCAATTTTGCATAGAGCCTTTTCATTGTCACGGTTAAACTTGGCTATCTTCTGTGCATCGTCCTCATCTTCTGGATCCCAAGCAGTCACATCTGGAGGGTCATCAACTACAGCCCATAGTCCTTCCTTGTGCAGCAGCAAGCAACACTTTGTCTACCATGTAACGTAGTTGGTCCCATCAAACCGGGTTATCCAGGAGATGCCTGACAACTGTTCTTGTGCCATTTTTACACCGGATAGCTAACACAAACTCAGCTATGATACTGTGTGTACTAACTCTCAGTATGTATCTGGGCCCATAACCAATGTTAGCAAAGTGCTTCTTGAGTTATCAGGAACCTACACAGGCAAAAGCATACTGAGAATAGTAAGAGTCACACAGTAACCACACAGATACACTGAGTTGTGATAAACAGAAAAATACTTTACTATTAGGTGTAAAAACAAAAAACACAATCCGAATAAACAGTCCAGGTCATACACAAATAACAACAGATAAGCAACAGCAACAGTCCAGGGAGTATCCAAAATACAATGTCTTCTTACCGGTCTGAAGGTCAAGTACACAGTTCCTAAGGTTTAACACAGTAGTAAGCCAAAAAGCAAAACAATGAGAGCAAAGAGAGAGAGAGAAGCCATGTTCATAGCTCCCTCTTATGGCCATTGAAAAAACTTACACACCCACTGGCCAATTAGCACCTTAAGGTTATAACATCATGGTTTATATATTTCCAACCCAATCAGGTAGGCTATAACCATATGGCTAACACTTCTCTCTCCCCAGGCATCATGGTTTCAGGGCTATAATACTTGGCTTCAGGGAGTGGTCCCACGTAGTCTTGATTGGCCATTGTATTGAACAAGTGGGGGAAATACCCTTTGCTGCCTTGAAACCCCATAGCTTTGGGTAATTTGCTTAATTTAAGGGGTAAAAATGAAAGACTATCAATAAACCGAATCTTATAATTCGGAAGCATTCATGCTGCGTAGCTTGTGGAAGGCTTTTGGCTGTCACCCCGGACTCTTTGGCGCTCTGGTGGAATTGTGAAATCCACAAATGGCTGGTCATCTTCCCATTCTGAAGGAAAAGAAAAAACTCCAACATTCAGAATAGCTGCAGAAATGTTTATAAGAATCTAAATGTATGAAAGTATGAAAGACAAATACCTTCATATACCCTCAAACATTCTGAGTCTGTCAATTCATTCTAGTGAAAAAAAACAAGCAATCAGACAAACAAGCAAGCTTACAAGAATGATACAAACTCCATTTTGCATCTAAGTGTTTCAAAAATTAGGCATAAACTACTTACATTAGTAGGATTCATTCTGAAAAGATTCTTCTTAGCAGATCAAATTGCTCTGGGTATGACAGAAACCATCAAACGTGACTGTCCCAGTAAGGGCCATGTTTTTATACAGGCTGTTGATGTCACAAATTAATCCCATCAGAGTTAGTGAGTTCTTTTCACCCTTTGCAAAACTTCCCCCCTGCCTCATCAGGAAAACCTGATTGGATAATATCACATGAGCTTTGATTAAATTGTATCTCTGTGTTTAACACCTAACAAGATTAAACAGAGGGCCAGCAAAATAAAAAAAACATAATACATCTTTCATGTGATTTGTAAAGCACATTTTATTATAAATTTCATAGCGTTAACAGTTTCTTGTAATTAATTTCTGTTACATTCTGACATATGAACCTCTTCAGAGACATTGGCAATTCGGCTTCAATCTTTGACATTAATAACAGTGGTTTACTATTCTTCTCAATACACTGTATGAAGCTCTTGAGCTCACCAAGGGAATCCCTGGTGAAATATAAGTTATTCACTTTGTCAGAAATACTGATGATGACCCAGAGAACATGAGGCATAGAAAAACTAAAGCATAAGCTGTTAATAAGCTATCTTTCACTGGTACCATCCACATAGTCTTCATCTGATTGTAGACACCCCATTAAACAATGGAGTAATATTTTAATGATACACGCTTTCAGAATCTGAGGCATACTGACATTTTGAGATTACACCATTTCTAAAACAGGAAATAAGGTAGAATTAGCTAGCTGTTTCAACTAATCAAAATACTGTTTTCTTAATTTTTATATTTACTTACCATTTGATGCTTTGCAGAATCTGCAACAAAAAGGCTTTATAAGTTTGTTGTCTTCAAAGAAGCCATATAGCTCAGGTCCTTTTCTTATTCTATGCCCACACTTGGGATGTTTGGGGGTCAAATTTACATCAAACGAATCTCCATCAGTATTTGCCATCTTCAAAAGACTGCTGGAATTAAATTGCTAGCTGTTCAGACCTGCCTGTACAATCTCCCACGCGCATGCTATGACACGTCCTTGAGCCTTGCGCCTGTCCAGAATCACAGGGTATGACACGCCCAGGCATGTCCCAAACAAGACCTAACCCCCTTTTTTACTATCAGGTACAAACATGCATGCCCGGATCCACAGCCCCAACATGCTCGAACAAGTCTACTTCCCACCTGGCTGGTTGCCCCTTGTGAGCATTTTAATTCCTGTTAATATTCCTTGTCTTTTTGCTGTACGGTGTGCAGAATAAATTTTATTAAGGCCGTGCTTTGTACGGTTACATGTACATATGGATTTGAGGGCTCAATTGACAAAATATGTGTGTTTAGATTTTTACAAAGGTAAAAACCAGTTGCGGGTTTTAAATGTTTTTTTTCCTCACCCTGCATTCAAGAAAATGATTTTAAAACCTCCTAGAAATAAATACCTTTTAGAAAAAAGGGGGTTAAATGCAAGCCCTGGCCACCTTTTAGGGCCTCCTTTTTTCCCTGCTTTTGAGGTGCTGATTTCTAAAACTCCACAAAAATTAAAAGCATCATTAGGCTAGAATGATTAGAAATAAAAAGCATTATTATTATTATTATTATTATTATTATTATTATTATTATTATTATTTCACAGCTCCCCAAAGTAGGGCTTGTTTCCCAAAAACACAGGACTCTGTTAATTATTTACTTTATTTAGCTTATTCTGTTTGTTTTGACTGTCCATAGAATTAGTCTAGGGTTAAACTAATCATATGCCCAGAGGTTTGACTGCCTTGACTTATTGATGGGGGATAGGTTCAAGATGCCTTATCTGAAAATAGGGTTGCTAGGGTTACTCTTGCTTATTTTGATGGGCTTAGGCCAATACATCAGTTCCGCTCACCTTATCTGAAAATAGGGTGCTTACTTCCGCATAGGGCCATGATCTGCTGATGTAATCAACACCATGTGGGTTTGTTTACTTTGATGACATCACTGATGAAAAGTGCTGATAATTTTCATTAAAAAAAGTATACACTATAACTACTGAGGTAGAATCTGTATAAATATTATACAACAGTATACATACATCTTGAAACGATACTACCGTATATACCACAGACATATGAACCGTGTAATGTTCACCAGAGGGAAAAAAGTTCACATTACAATCCATTTTAAATCAGTAAAAATTGGCAGAAGATAGATTGGCATTTCTAGTTGTAAACAACAGCAAAATTTCTACAAAATATGGCTGAAACTCAAAATATATGGTGTTTTATTGAAAGAGGAGAGAAAATAGTCTCGAGAGGAATTTTGTACCTTTTTCATGAAATCTTGAGAATTCACAAAAAGATTCTGAACCTAATGCTAGTATTTTTTTCTATAGAAATTTAATAGCATTGAGATATAAGTTTAAGTCAAAACAATAAGTAAATTCCTATGTATTTCAAAAATGGAAGCTGCATATCCCCAAGTTATGAGTCCTCTATATTATCTACAATATAAATGGGTCTCTTAAATCTGCTTCTCCCCATTGTGTTAACATAGAGGACATAGCAGTGTTTCCCTAGTAAGACCTCAACCTGATTTTTTGCGCTAACATACTATGTTGAGTTCAGACTTTTGACATAGGAACCATGAATAGTACAGGGATCTTGGAGGTCGTCTAATACAATCCCCTGCTCAAGCAGGAAACCTGTACCACTTCAGACAAATGGTTGTCCAATCTCTTCTTAAAAGCAAAAGAATAAGTATAGTATAACATATGAATAAGAGCTGTCATAAGCTTGTGTTTCTTGACAAATAACAGAATTAGGATACAAATAAAATATAGATAATCAGCTAGGATACAGCAGTGTTCATATGTTGCCCGTAAGGTAAAGGTAAAGGTTCCCCCGCACATGCGTGCTAGTCGTTTCCGACTCTAGGGGCCGGTGCTCATCTCCGTTTCAAAGCCGAAGAGCCAGCGCTTGTCCGAGGACATCTCTGTGGTCATGTGGCCGGCATGACTAGACGCCAAAGGCGCACGGAACGCTGTTATCTTCCCACCGTAGTGGTCCCTATTTTTCTACTTGCCTTTTAACGTGCTTTCAAACTGCTAGGTTGGCAGAAGCTGGGACGAGTAACAGGCTCACTCTGTTACACGAGTAACAGGCTCACTCTGTTACACGGCACTCGGGATTCGACCCGCCAAACTGCCGACCTTCAGATCGACAAGCTCAGCGTCCTAACCCACTGAGCCACCGCATCCCTTCATATGTTGCCCATTATGGAGCAAATTAACACTTATTCTTTGTGTAGTTCTTTCTATGAGGTAATCTTTTTTTTAAAAAAAAACACTTATTTGTTACACAGTAAATATATTTAGTATGCAGTATGAAGGTCTGGCTACTCTTTCCATCTGATATAGTTCTCAAAACAGAATAGCATAACCACAAGTAAGCAACCTTCTTGTCTGCTATTTTCACAAAAATTTACCAACCTGATCTGATGGGATATCTACCAGTCAGGAAAGCAGATCTGCTTGGAGTACAAAGAGATGATGCACTAATATGCTGAGTAAGTTTTACCCCTTCTTTTGCCAGCTGATCAATATTTGGTGTCCTAAAAAGGAGAGTGAAAATGATACCCAAATATAATTGTCTGTCTCATCTACAAGAATTCTAACAAAGCAAAACATTAGCATTTCTTTTCAGAATAAGGCCTAAAGCACTATCTCAAGTGATATGCTGGGGGCCAAGTCCCAACACTGCCTACTGATGCTGGTTCAACAATGATGCACTGTCTTACTAAGGTTTAATTCCTGGTGACTATCCATCATCTAGTTCAATATGGTTAAGATACATATAGAAATTACATGATACAGCTGTCAATGCTGTTAGCATCTAATGTTCTTGCTTGACAAGAGATGAAGAAGCAGCTATTTTATGTGTTAAACTTGTGTATTACTTTAAGAGTTAGTATTAGATTATTGCCAAGAGGAGGGAGGAGGAAGATTGTACCTCAAGGCTGTCTGAAATAAGAGAAGATAAGAACTTGGCAGGTTGTCTAAGATTCTTAAAATTAGTTGGAGAATATGATTCATGACAGAAATAATGAGTAGAGAAGTATATTTAATTGTGTTTAATATGTTGTGCAAAGGGAAGGAGAATTCAGATTCTGGCATCCATCCATGAGTGCTGATGCTCCATTTCTGTTCATTATAGACTTTTTAGAATAAATAATCATGCTAAACTCTTTGTTGTGTTTTTTAATCAGAACCATGACAACAGCAGAATTCCAGGTGGCGCTTCAGTGGCAAGGATGGTCGGATTTGACTGCCGGCCCTTCGATCTCGTTGATCAGCTGTTCTGCTGCTTGAAAACCCTTCTCCTCAGGCAAAGAGGGAAGGGGGAGCTTCCAGGTAGGGGTAGAGCTCCCCTAGAGCCCCAGAACATTTGTTCTGGGGCATGAAGGGTGAGAGCCCCCCCTGAAGCCTGGAAATGCTCTGGATGAAGGACTCTTCTGCTTTAGCAGAACAAGACGCTGAATCCACTCCTGCCAGATCTGATTGACATCTTGAGTGATGGTAGCAGCAGAGCTGATGCAGGAGCAGTATAAATATCAAGTACAAAGCTTTAACTCTGAAACTCAAACTCTCTTCCTGCTCCAAAGATCATTTTGAAAAAAGGGGAAGATGGCCCCTGACTGATTTTTTTTCTTTTTAACAAGAAGTGAAAGTGTTTTTCTTCAAAGTAAAGTGACTGTTTGAACTGAGTAGGAATATGTAAAATGGACTTTTAAACCTTAAAAGAGCTAGTTATAATTTGGAGGTGCTAAAAAGTTATTTTCAAGATTTGGTTATTTCACAGTTTAACTACAAAGTAATAAATGGACTAGAAAGTGAAAGTGTATATTGAAAGTCATTAGTTACAAAAATGGCTCCCAAACCACATAGACCCATTTTTAAAAGTGTGGAGGCATTGTTTGCTCAGCAATCTGGAACACAGTCTTACCTCCCGAAGCTGTTGCATCTGTATTGACTTTAAAAGATTTACAATATGCTCTAAACGATGCCTTAAAAATTCAGTCTGAAAAAATATTTGAGAAGGTGGCAGAATTTATTGGAAAGGAAAAGAAGAAAATAAGGGAGGATACTTTGATGGCACTTCAAGTGTTTTCAGGCTGTATTGAGAATCTGGATGAATGTGTGGAAGAAGTGAAACAAAATAATCTGATGCTGGAGGCTAAAATGGGTGAAGTGGAGAATAAAATGGAAAAACTTGAAGATGAAATGATGATGATGCATAGAGATATGATCCTTGTGGATCAGAGGCTTGAAAGAAAATCCGCAGGAGAATCTGGAAGAGACGTTGGTAGATGCCCTGGCACCTATTTTGGGGTTTCAACTTGAGGATTTTTTTGGGAAGATAGATAAAGTATTTCGTGTTAATTCTTGGATTGCTAAACAAAGGAAACTGCCAAGGGATGTGGTTGTGTATTTTACAAAGAAAAGATTAGAAATGAGATCATTCAAATCTCTTATAATAAAAGACTTAAAGTGGCTAATCAGGAGGTTTTGAGGCTGAAAGAGATTCCTCCAAGAATTTTAAGAAAAAGGAAAGATATTTTCTTTCTGACAAATGAATTAAAGAAACAACAGCTTCAGTTCAGGTGGGAGATACCAACGGGGATTGTGGTGAATTATTCTGGAGAAAGATATTGTCTTAATACAGTAGGGAAGGCACGTGATTTTTATTCTAATATATTGAAAGCAGGCTTACCATCATCCTCAGAAGTCAAAAAAGGAAAGGAAGAAGGAGAGCGACAGTTACAAGAAATAGTTTTGGAAGATGTGCAATCCTTGGTTTTATTTAAAGATCTTAAGATTCAAAGAATGACATGGGCTGCATTTAGATTTAAGGAATAATAATAATAATAACAGTAGAGATTAATGGAGGACTTTGATAGAAATAAGATTTAGAAATGGAACTTGTTAAAGATCGTAGGATAATCAAGATCTAATAATGGTGGATATTTGGGGATGGTATTTACAGTAGATCTTAAAAATTAGTATGTACGTATTTAAATTGTTAGTCTAAATGTTGAAGATGTGGTTGTGATAATGCAATGTATTATTATGTATGGTTGAATTGTAAAAGATTACAATTTTAAAAGTTTAAGTAATTTAGTGGAATATGTAAGATCTTTAAGATATTAGAAGAAGTCTGATTTGTTTATTATAGAAGAATGGATTTTGAAAGTTTTGAATCAGATAGAAATGGTAGAATTTGGAATATGTGAAGAATATTTGTAATGGAGATATATTATGATGTTTAAGGAGAGTTAAAGCGTGACTGGATTTAAAGTGTAATCATAGTTAGTTATCGTATTTTCCG
>JAKJMR010000810.1:177557-190631 GCA_024449315.1 Daboia siamensis
GTCTCTCTCTGGGCCTGTGCTTTTTGGAACGTGTATACTTGCCTGCTCTTGCTGCTTAGACTTTGGTTTTATGTAATAAACACCACCAACCACCATGGTTTCAGCAACAATATCTCCGTCTTTGACTATATAACTTGCTTTTTCAAGATGGTGGACCTGAAAATGAGAAAACCTAGACAAATGACTCTGACTAAGCAAATTACTACTGGCAGACGGAACGTAGTAAACATCTGGAATGAAAGCACTGAGCTCTTCAATATAAACAGTTCCTTTTCCCATGACCTGAACAGAATGATTTGAAAAAGAGTAAAGTTCATGAAGTTCAGGTTCAGGCTCGTGCATCTCTGTGTAAAGCTCTTTTCTGTAGGTAATATATAATGCTGCTCCACTGTCCAAAGTCCAAAAAAGTCATCTGTCGTACTCTGGTTGAGACTGTGGATCACTGGTCACAACCAATGTGATAGGTGGAGCTTGTGGATCATGCTTGGAACCACAACCACAACCTTGTCGTCCGCCTCTACCTCTGCCTCCTCTGGAATCTATTCCTCTGGGCTGGTACGTGACGGGCGCTGGAACTCGTTGGGAACAATCCCGGGTGGCGTGTCCCACATGATTGCAGATGTAGCATCTTGGCATCCTTGGAACTTAGGCACTTCCACGGAAGGGACGCCTCGCTGGAGCTCTTGATGCAGGTGGTTCCCTTAAATGTGGCGCAGCTTGCATAAGTGCCTCTTCTTCGGTTAAAATTCTGCATACATGATCCACTGTGCGTTGAGCAATAGGCACTTGATTGATCTTGGAAATAGCATCTTTCCACTCATGTTCAAAGAATTGATGATAATGCTGATCATTTGAAAATCATCAATAGGATAGCCTTTTTCACCCAGTTCTTTTCTAATACCTTTTATTTTAGTCAAATGTGCTCCAATATATTCACCAGGTTTTAATCTGGAACCATGGAATTCAGACAAAAATAAACATGTAGACCCAATCGATGTAGGCCAATAACATGTCTCCAACTGAGTCCAAATTTGTTGGGCAGTTGCATCTTGTGAAAACGTGAGCTGCAATTCAGTGTCCATTGACATCAATAATGTTGTGCATGCTGTATTATCCAAGTCCCATATGTCAGGAGTCCATGGCTGGGCAGGAGGATTAAACACCATCATGTGAGTACCTTCTCTACGTAGCAAAAGTCCAACCTCACTGACCCATGCCCTGTAATTCTGTCCTGACTTCTTTAATTTTGAATCACCAGCCAGTGGTACAATAAAAGGTGTTTGATGAGGAATATACAATTGAGGTACTGGCTGTGCAGGTTGTGCAATCCAACCATAACCTGCAGGGGGCACCAGTGGCGTCTGTGCCTGTGCCTGGACATGCGGCAGTTGCATTGAAGCTGCCAGTAGTATTGGTGCTGGCTGTGACTGTCTTTGAGCTGCTATTCCACCCTGGCCAGCAGGAGGCACTGGGGCTGGTGCATTAGCATAACTTGCAGATGACACTGGCCTTCGCATATGAGAACCCAGTGGCAATTGCGTGTGGGCTAAATATGGCTGTGCTCTGCCAGGTAGATGGACTTGCATAGAAGCAATATTAACAGGAGAAGCAATAGTAACAGGAATCCTAGCACCATCAGGGGCTGGAGCCTCAGATAACGGCAGAAATCTTGCATCTCTGAGCAAAGATTCCTGCATGGACAGTTGCGAGAGTGAGAGCTCCAATTAATGTCTTAATTAAGCTTCACCAGTACATGGTGCTATAACATTTGCTTCAGGCATCACTGTGGCTCTGTATGTCCTTTGGGACAGCCCATAATCATGTGACATAGGAGCCTCCGGTTCCCATTCGTCTGGTATGACACTCAATGATGGGTGTGACTTTGGCTTTAGGGAAGGAGGAGGCAATATGGCTTCTTCTTGTGGGTGTGGCAATATGGCCGGTTCTTGCCCATAACTCCTCTCATATTGCTGAACCATTGATACATATTCCTTTGCCTGCTGCAAATGCTTTTCAAAACCCCCAATTTGTTCACAGTAGCCTTGCATAGCCCTATCTCGCATAGTTTGCTTGGGGCTTGAAGGAGCAGAAGGAATTTTCTTCGGCCTAACTTTAGGATTCGCTCCAAGCCTTTGAAATTCATCTTGAGCCCCTGGAGTGTGAATATTTTCAAGAGCAGCTGCCAGGGAGCTTGGAAAAGTAGAAAAAGGAGTGACTGACCTTGCATCGTCGACAGAAGCAGGTGCGTCTTCTCCAAGGCATGTGGCTGAAGCGATTGGAGTTTGTAAAGTTGAAGGGAGATGCCCCACAGACAGGCTCCTAGCCTCCCTTTTCATCCATGCCCTCCTTCCTGACATGTTTCAGCAGTTAATCACTGCTGCCTCGCTAGCTCTAACTAACTGATAACAGCCGCAGAAACATGCATCTCTAAAAACATAAATCAAACCATCCTTGATACCAAATGTCAAGGTATAAATCACCTTAGTAGAGGGCGAAGGACCATGCTTCAGAGGATGCATGATGTGCATGAAGGAAGGAAATAAAACATGATGCATAATCTTACTAAATACCTTTTAATATTATAAAATATTATATTATAAAGAGAGAGCTAGCTGACTACATTCTAACGGAACAGACAGTAACAGCAAAGTGAAAGACAATAAAGAATAACTGTGAGAAACTTTTTCTAGACATGCGCACAAACCAGTCTGAAACCATAACATAACGGGTCATATGGGATTCATTATGGTTACCAGATAAGTTATCACAACAGGTGTAGAAAGCAGGGGAAATGTACAGTTAGAAATGAACTTTTCTGATGAACAAAAAAAAAACGTGCAGTGACACATTAGATTTGGGGAGATGGTGACAATCAGCTGTCCTGCGGCTCGTAAACTTCCCCCTCGGGAGAAGAGGGGGAGGTGAGCTCTTCTCAGGTAGTGGTAGAGCTCCCCAAGACCTCCCAGAAATATCTGGGGGTCGGAGGGTGAGAGCTCCCACGGAGCCCGAGGCTTTCTCTGAGTCCAGGATGCCTTTGCTCCGAAGCAGGGGCGAAGCCAGATGCTGCATCCACATCTGCGGATTATAGTGATTTATGATTGATCTTAAAGCAGACAGAGCTGACCAGGAGGAGTAAATTTGCAAGTATTTAAAACTTTAACTCGGGGTGCTTTAATCTTCCCCATACACAAATTTTACTTTGAAAGAGAAAAGATGGCGCCAAAATGTTTTTTTTTTCTTTGAAAGAATAAAGTGTGAAGAGTCTGTTAAAGTCTAAACAATACATTGGATTATAGAGTTTTAAAGATTTTTATTATTATTATTAAAGGTTCCTCTTTTTTCTTTTTCTTTTTCTTTTTTTTTGGATTTTATTTTTATTCTGAAGTGCAGAGAGAAAGTGAAAGTGATAAGAGAAAGTGAATTGTAGCAAGTTGGAAAATGGCTTCAAGACGGCAGGCAATTCCTGTTGTTTCTAAAACTTTAATTTCCTCTCCCGTAACACAGCCTGCAACGCAATACACTTCAAAGCCTAGATCCCCTCCACCCTCTCCTTCACCACCAGCACTTACACTTAAAGACCTGCAGGATGCTTTGAAGCTTCAAGCACAACAAACGGCTCAACAAATAAAGGAAGAGGTGGCTGATCTTCTTGAGTGTGAAAATAGAGAGATGAGAGAAGACATTTTGCTTGCACTTCAAGGGCTGGCTGCACATGTTGAATGTTTAGATGATCGTGTGGATGAGGTTGTGGAAAATAGTGAAAAACTTGAAAATAGAATTGCTAAAGCAGAAAATAAAATTGATAAAACTGAGGATGAGGTGATTATTTCACAATATAAAGACATGGAATTTGCTTTGAGAATACGGGGTTGAAAGAAAACCCTCGAGAGGATTTACAAGAAGAGGTGATTAAAGTTATAGCCCCCTTTGTGATGGGATCCTAAGGAGCTATCAATGGAGGTGGATAAAATTTTCAGGGTCAATTTTAAATTTCAGGGGCAATCTATTAAGGCCACATATCAACAACAATTGGCACAAATTATAATTAATGGGGGATTAACAGACACATTTAAAATTGAAAAAGGTAGAAGACAGGGGTGTCCCCTATCACCATTACTGTTTGTCTTAACATTGGAGATTTTATTGATTAAAATTCGGGAATCAACTAAAATAAAGGGAATAAAAATAAAGCAGAATGATTATAGGTTAAGAGCATTTGTGGATGACTTGGTTGTTACATTATCCCAACCAATTCAATCGGTTATAGATTTGATGGAAATTCTAATTCAATATGGAAAAGTTTCGGGTTTTGAGGTAAATAATAATAAGACTAAAATATTATCCAAAAATATGACCATGAATGAAAAGGAAATGTTAGTAAAATTGTCAGGTTAAGAAATAGTGAAAAAAGTTAAATATTTGGGAGTATATAATACAGCTTCTAATGTGAAATTATATAAGAATAATTATGAGATGTTATGGTTAAAAGTACAAAAGGATTAAATAATTGGAAAAAATTACAATTATCTTTGTTGGGAAAAATTGCAGCTGTTAAAATGAATGCTTTACCAAAGTTTCTCTTTTTGTTTCAAATGATACCTATTTCGAAAAAGGATGCTAATTTGGATGATTGGCAGAAGGGTATTAATAAATTTATTTGGGCGGGGAAAAAACTGAGGGTTAAACTTAAGTTTTTACAAGACACACGGGAAAGAGGAGGACTTAAGGTGCCTAATTTGAAATTATATTATGATGCGGTGGTTTTAACACTGGTTAGTGATGGGCTTAATTTAACAAATAAAAGTATACTTTGTCTTGAGGGATGGGACTTATTATATGGGTGGCATGCATATTTGATTTATGATAAAAAAAAGTTGACAAGGCTTTTAAATCTCATATTTTAAGAAGTGCTTTATTGTGTGTTTGGAAAAAGTATTATTATAAGTTGAATTATAAAATACCAATTTGGGGGATTCCTGGACACACAATAGAGGGTGTATCTATGGGTGTGAATTTGGATATGATTTCTTATAAGCAATTACTTAGATTGGTAGGGAATGATTGACAATTACGGTCACTAGCTGAGTTAAAACAAGAAAATATCGTACAGTCTTGGTTTCAGTGCACTCAACTGCAAGCTAGGTGGAAGTTAGATCAGAAGGTTGGTTTGACACTGATGGATTATCTTCACTGAGACCAAAGAGGAGCATGTTAACCTAGTCAGAGCAGTCCTGAAAAAGTTGCAGGCTGCCCACCTATACGCTAAATTATTGAAGTGTGAATTCCACCAGGAAAGAATAGCGTATCTGGGGTATCGCATATCCCCAGAGGGCATCGAAATGGACCCTGAGAAAGTCAGGGCAGTATTAGAATGGGTACCCCCCTGCACATGGAAGCAATTGCAAAGTTTCCTGGGATTTGCAAATTTCTACCGCCAATTCATCCCTTCATTTGCCCAAATAGCCCTGCTCCTCACAAACTTGTTGAAAACGAGGGGGGGGGGGGTCCCCAGTGAAAACCAGCCAGCCTCTGAAGTGGACAATGGAATGTCAAGCAGCATTTGACAGGCTAAAGAGACTTTTTTCTGCTGAACCTTTCCTGAGACACCCAGATCCCGATAAACCTTTTCTAATACAGGCAGATGCGAGTGATATGGTGGTCAGAGCCATATTATTACAGGAAAATGATGAGGGGGCGTTGCAACCAGGTGCATATACATCCAGGAAACTCACGGAGACAGAACAAGGTTGGCCTGTGTGGGAAAAGGAGGCTTATTCTGTGAGATGGTCATTACTTACATGGCACCAGTTCTTGGAAGGTCTTCCAGGTCTGGACAGATCACAAAAATTTGGAAGCACTAAAAACACTCAGGAAACTCACTCCTATGCAAGCCTGCTGGTCCCAACATTTTCACCAATTCAATTTCACTCTCAAACACTTACCGGGGGGAAGAATTTCCTGGCGTATGCATCATCTTGCATGCTTCAATATAACAGCACACGGGCCACTGACTCTAAACTACTTTTGCCCGAGCAACAACTGGCAGCACCAGTCACCACCAGGACCCAAGCTAAAATGAAGCCGAAGGTGGATAGCCTAACTGGAATAGAATTCCGAAAGTCTTTGGAAACCGATGAATGGGTCCAGAAAAATAGACATGTGTGCACAATTAAAGATGGACTGCCATGGGTGGGGGAGACGTTATACATACCTGCCACCCAGAGGATCAATTTCATGCAACTGTGCCATGATACAAAATGAGCAGGACATTTTGGGTTTGTAAAAATCCTACACCTAACTAAAAGGCAATTTTGGTGGCCATCCATGAAAAAGGACATAGAAAGCTATGTGGGCAGCTGTCAAATTTGCGTGATGGCTAAGAGGCTGCAAGGGAAATCGCCAGGACTGTTACAACCGGTGGCAAACCCCTCAGCCCCATTGAAAGAAATAGCCATGGATTTTATAGTGGAATTACCAGAAAGCAATGGGAACACTGTAGTCTGGACTGTCACAGATCTGTTTTCCAAACAGGTGCATTTCATACCTTGCCAAAAGATCCCGACTGCAAAAGCCTTAGCAAAACTTTTCATGCAGCATATTTACAGATTGCATGGGGCACCACAACGCATCATATCTGATAGAGGGGTGCAATTTATGTCAGCATTTTGGAAAGAATTTTTATCCCTTTTAGGAACTACTCAGGGACTGACATCTAGTCATCATCCTCAATCAAACAGTCAATGTGAAAAATGTAACTCAGTACTTGAGCAATATTTAAGATGCTTTATTAATTTCCAGCAAACAAACTGGACGGACCTACTGTCTTTCGCAGAAGTAGCATATAATAATGCAGTCCACTCCAGCACAGGTTACACTCCTTTTCAAGTAGCTACCGGTCAAAGTTTCAACCCCATGCCAGAACTAACCCCAAATGAACTGGTAATTCCCGAACTGAAGGAATGGATTGCTCAATTAGAAAACATCTGGCCAATTGTTAGGAAAGCTTTAGATGAAGCTAGACAGGCATACAAGACACAGGCGGACAAAAAAAGAGTCGATCCCATTCCATTCAGGGTGGGAGAGATGGTATATTTATCCACAAAATACCTTAAATCACTACAATCCTGTAAAAAAACCTCGGACCAAAATATATTGGACCTTTTCCAATTAAAAGAATCATAAATCCAGTAACAGTTGAATTAGGACTACCCAAAAATCTTAGGCAGATACACCCAATTTTTCACTGCAGTTTACTAAAAAGACAACAACAGTCACCCCTACGAACAAGAACCCCACCACCACCACCTCCCATCATGGTGGAAGGAGAACAACACTTTGAGGTGAAGGAAATCCTAGATTCCAGGAAACCCCATGGAGCAATTCAATATCTAGTAGCTTGGAAACACCGCCCCTCCTCAGAAAATGAGTGGGACAATAAACACCACATCAGAGCACCAAAGTTGCTTAAGAGGTTTCATACAGAATATCCTAACAAACTGGGCTAACATTTATATTTTATTTTCTGTACAGATGGACCTATCTTTCTTTTAAGGAGAGCAGATTGTCAGAATCCATTTATATCCCATTCCTAAATCTCTATCTGTATACCCCTAAATCTCACCCCTCACTGGATTCTGCCATTCCCAAGGAGGAGAAGAGAAGATGTTAATTGGCCATCCCTATCCATTAGATGCAAGGTTGTTTATTCAGCCTGCCTGGAGGCCATCATCAAAGACCAGAGAAAGACCCTTTGAACTGAGAAGAACAAAGAAAGGGGTGGGGAGAGAGAGAGATTCTGGTTTGTATCTCCGATTGGAATCTGAAGGGGAGGAAGCAAATATTGTAAAGGCATGGAAGATCCCTTTTCCCATGGAAGGTTTTGACACCTGAACCTTAATTGATCTGGGACTGACCAAATGGACTGAGGGGAGGGTTTTGTTTTTACTCAGGGACACTTTAAAAGTATCAATCTGCAACACAGTTTCCAGATCCTGTCTAGATTTTCCACTGACAATCATGTTTTAGTAAAAGTTCCTGCTTGGACAATTTTGTCTCCAAGAGTTCTTCTTTCTTAAGATGTGGATTGGGGTGGGTTCTGATAATATATAAGAATGTGGGGAGACATTTGATTGACATCAGTGGATGACTGCCTCTCTTTCATATAAAGGAGACACGGCATTTAGAAAGAAAGGGGTTAGACTGAAATATAATCTCTTTTTCTTCTTCAAGTCAAAGATGTTGTGCGACTGATTTAGCTTTGCAAGTCAGATGTTAATCAGCAATTGTTGTTGCCACTAGATGGCAAAAGAGAATGGGGCTATAAGAAATCTGATACGTTATGGAAACTGATGCTCATTTTGAAATCTGCTGGAAATGTATAATTGGATAACTTAATCAAATTACTATGATTTCTTTTGTCCAGTTTACTTATGAAAATTCTTGCCTTGTGTGGCTAAAATTTGACTACAAGAATGGCCTATGGATTTTGCTTAAGGGGCTTCTGTTGTGTGCCTTCTATTTTTGTGTTCTTCAACAGGCATAGTAATACAAGAGATCACTCTCCTAAATTCAAATATCTATTCATATTTGAATAGATATTCATGATTATATAACAATCATGATGCATGTGATATCACTGAGATATGTACCAGGTATCTATGATTCATATTGTAGGCCTAAATCTATATGTATCCTTTATATGGATACATATAGATATTCTTAGATATTTTGCACTGATAGACAATATTTTCATGTCACTTCATTTAGCTTTCTTATTATCCCCCATTAAAAATTACTGCATTATTCTTGAATAGTCTTTAAAAACTCTTTAAACCTAATTTTTAAAAGATACTTTATTTTTATTTATTTTTTGTAACATTTACCTGATAGTATCATTTCCAAAACATCCCAAATCGCCAGTTCCAAGATCATCTGCCATTAGGATCAAAATGTTAGGTTTTGACATGCTGGTTACCCAGATTTGGAAAAATAAGATGGAAACAAGCAAAACAGTTGAATAACTGTAAAAATAAGAGCAATATTACCAGTAGGTTAGAATTTTCAGAAAGGAAATGTCCCACAATCGTCACAGGTAGAAGTTTTTTTCAACAGAATCACATACAGAATGAAAGACCTTCTGATGCCAAAGTTTTAATGAAATGTTGTAGCTTCTTCTCCAACTTTTGGTTGCCTCTTTTCTTAATCATAAAATGGACCATGGTGATATTTATTCAGGAAATATGATATTAATTTGCACAAACAAGTTGCTTTTTCAGCCAGACAGTAGAGAATTTGAGCTGGATTTGAGCACAGCTGAACTTTCAATGAGCAGAGTTATTAAATGGAGGATCCAATCTGGGTTGGTCACCAGGACCAGAAGTTTTGTCTTCCAAACTTTCAGACTCGTGCTGGAGCCTATCTTCAGGGAATTTCTCTCTAGCAGAATGTATGCTGTTCTGTGTGTGGTATTTATGGTGCCTGCTGTAAGTGGCTTTTTAGATGTTGATTGGGGTGCATCAACAAGAGTGCTGATTTACTACCAGCCTATCAAGTACTTAAGAAGGCAAGGGCTGAGCCGCACAAGCAAATGACAGCTAAGCACTTAAAAGCCAGCCATCAACACATCCCAATCAACATCTAAAAAGCCACTTACAACAGTCCCAGTCCCTTATTTAAACTTGAGATACCATATCAATCTAATCAGATAACCCAAGTGGAGACTTCTTAATCAAGCAGCACTTTATTTGATCAAATTAAGCAGCTGGATGGCCAACAATCTGGAATGCTGGCAGTACATCTAGAAGTGCCACACCTTAGAAAGTTGATAGCATTGCTTTATAAACTTTGTTAGCCAATGAACATCAGACAACAGAGCCATTATATCATAAAGAAGACATCAATCATTCCTTAATCCTTCCTTCAGTATATTGCATCCATGTACATGTTTCCCAAGCTTGGATGAGATTTCCCTGGTCCAAAAGCTGATTACAAAAAGCAAGAAAGCAACAGTTAGATTAAACAATTTTTCTTTGTTCCAAAACCCTTCAATACCATACACAGAACAGCACACACTTTGCTAGAGAGAAGTTCCCTGAAGAATCCCAAAACTCAGAAGACAAAATCTCTGGTCCCAGTGACTGACCCAGATTGGATCCTGCAACATAATCCTGGGATACATATATTCACCTTCATTTGTGAAAGCTTTGGGCAACTAGCGCTTCAAATAGTTTCACTTTTGAAATCCTTCAAGGCATCCATTTACAAACAGCTACACTTCCTACACTGATGCACTCAAGAAGAGGTCATTCCATGCAGCCTACAATACCGACCTCTGTTCAACTCAGAGATGGGCAGATGTACCGCAAAAGCATTCAGCAAATATATGTTAGAGGTCTTAATCAATGACTACTATTTACAATTGGGCATATATAAAGAGAGCTATCAATATACCTAAGGTGCATGTGTTTCTGAACTATGCACCTAAATTCTGGTGCTGCTGCGTGGATGACACATTTGTCATCATCAAGAAAAATGCACTTAAAAGATTTTAATACCATACTCAACTCTTCTTTGACATACATTTCATAATGGAGAAAGAAACAGCTAGGCCACGGGTCGGCAATCCGCGGCTCCGGAGCCGCATGCAGCTCTTTGAGCCGTCTCATGCGGCTCTTTGAGCCGTCTCATGCGGCTCCCAGTTGCCTGGTGCGCATGCACCTCTTTGAACGGGCAGTGGTGCGCGCGCACCTCTCCAAATGGAGAGTGGCACCGCCCATTTGGAGAGGTGCACGCGCACCTCTCTGAATGGGCGGAGGTGCACACGCACCTCTCCAAACCTTTGGAGATGTGCACGCGCATCTCCACCCGAACGGGCAGTGGCGCTGCTCATTGGGAAAGCTGCTGCGACCCATTTGCAGAGCTGCCACCTTCAGAGGAAGGCGGCAGCTTTGCAAATTGGCCGCGGCAGCAGGTCTGTAAACGGGTGGCTCTGCCCATTTGGAGAGGTGCGTGCGCACCACTGCCCGTTCAAAGAGGTGCGTGCGCACCAGGCAACTGGGAGCCGCATGAGATGGCTCAAAGAGCCGCATGCGGTTCCGGAGCCGCGGGTTGCCGACCTGTGGCCTAGAAACTACAGTTTATTGCAATGCCACCAACACTCCACAGATGGTGAATTTCAGAAGCAACCATCCACTGTCACACAAAAAGAATTGTATCAGAACACTATATGGCAGGATGAGAACTGCTGTAGTACCCAGCAAACCAAACAGCTGGAGATCAGGTATCTATGTGAACAATTCAAGCAGAATGGGTACCCACAATTATTTATCAGAAGATGTCTGTGCAACACGGTGGGGAAAGAAAGTAAGAAACAAAGTACAAGACCAACTACCTGGCATACCCTGACTTTTTTCAGTGTAGCAGAGTACAAAAAAAAGTTACAACCCCATCTTTTGCTTTACATTTCTGGAGTATTTCAAGCCATTTCTGTAACAACAAAGTCATACTAATCTTCAAAACTTCATTCTTGTCATCTTCTATTCTTTATTTTTACTCATTTTATTTTTCCTTGGTTTTAATGTGTTTTTGGTGAACTTTTATTTATTGAGAATTTGAAGGCATACAAAAGAATTTGAAGGCATACAAAAACAATAGTAATATAGCAAGGTCAGATATTAATTTTCAGTCAAATGTAATGCGGTATAGATATATTTTTTGAAATTCTGATAAGAATATGTACCATGAAGATCTTTTTATAATACATTCAATCAGGGCTTTTTTTCTCATAGAACGCTCAGAACGGAGTTCCGGCACCTTTTTCTTTTACAAAAAAAAGCACTGCATTCAATTATATTTAGTTGTCTCCATAGATTAATCAAATTAAATTTATGAATACCAAATATTACTACAACTCTGTAGTCAGTTTTTCTTGGAAGCTTTACTTCAATCTATTGATGGCTACAAAACTATATTAAACACCCTACCCAAATTTTATGGAACATCTGTAGGATTTGCAAAACATTTGTGCAAAATGTCTGATTTACATCCACTTGGCTATAAAAACTTATCAAAACTATTGAATAAAAACACATCAATAAACTTCCAATTGATTTCTTACTTAATGGAGCTACTCCTTTTTAGTTTCTACTGATATAAATCTGATCCACCCAATGTCAACTGTCCAGTTGTCATTTCCAAAACAAAACAAAACAAAACAAAACTCCTGGGACATAATTTTACCAAGAGTATAATACTGTACTTTACTGAAAATCTACACTGGCACAGAAGAAGCGAAACCAGCTCTGATTTCCCATGCAAACACAAGCATAGTTATTTCCCCATTTCCCTCCAAACCACTCACAGCCAAATACATCCACCAATCACTTCTGTTCATTTTGTTATGAGAAAACAGCCAGGCTTGGTGTCCTTGCAAACTTCCAAAGAAGCCTTGGTTGCCTAGATCCCCCCCTCCCCCCACACTTTTGGATTCCATGCCACAACTGCTTCCCTTTTTTGTCAAATTGTGAGGGAGGGAGAAAATGAAGGTGAAAGGGTGAATCAGTCTTGACACCCAGTTTCTTGTTAAGTATAAATAAATGTTTTATTCAGGGTGAAGCTGAGTTTCTTCTTTTTCTGTTTTAATTTCTTAGGTGGAAGTCTAAATACAGTGACATCATTGTAATGAATGAATGAATAAAGATATATAATTGTACATTTAATTCTAATTACATTAGAATTATATTAGAAAAGTAATATCAACATTACAAAAATAAAATGTTATTTAAGAAGCCAACTTAAAGCTGGCTGTTTAAAATGTAATGTCTAAATTTAATAAAAATAGCATTAAATGTAGTAATAAACATGAACCATAGAAGAATTGATAGTCATGAAAAAAGAGGAAAAAAGAGGAAAAAAGAATGACGAGTATGGAAAAGAAAAAAATAATACTGAGAAGGAGAAGAAAGTGGCAGCCACAAGTACTTAGATTACTGGGAGTGAATGATGAGACCATACTTTTATCCTTCCTTCTCTTCCTTCCTTCCTTCCTTCCTTCCTTCCTTCCTTCCTTCCTTCCTT
>JAKJMR010000810.1:190641-214788 GCA_024449315.1 Daboia siamensis
CTTCCTTCCTTCCTTCCTTCCTTCCTTCCTTCCTTCCTTCCTTCCTTCCTTCCTTCCTTCCTTCCTTCCTTCCTTTCTTCCTTCCTTCCATTACAAACTTAAAATATTTCCCAAACAAAGCATCTTATACTTCCTGTCTAATACAATAAAAACTCATTATAACAAATTTATTTTTTTCTTAGAGAATTGCTATGTTCCTCCCTGACTAACCCAAAGAAAATTGCCTTCAGATCTTATTTTTACATAATTGGCAGCAGTTTTCAGATCACAGAATTTCCTTACTCAGTCATCTGTATAACAATGTTGCTATGCAAATCAATAAATAGCACTAGAATCTGGCCTGTGGCAGGCAAAGACCTTTACACTGAGATATCATTCTCTAAAGCATAGGTCGGCAACCCGCGGTTCCAGAGCCGCATGCGGCTCTTTAAGCCGTCTCCTGCAGCTCCCGGTCACCCAGTGCGTGCACACCTCTCCGAATGGGAGGAGGTGCGTGCGCACCACTCTGAACGGGAGGAGATGCACGTGCACCACTCCGAACGGGAGGAGATGCTCACGCACCACTCCGAACGGGAGGAGGTGCACGCGCACCACTCCAAAGGTTTGGAGAGCTGCGCGCGCACCTCTCGGAACAGGCAGAACACGTTCGGGTGGAGGTGCAGTTTGGAGACCTGCTGTTGCCTGTTTAGAAAGCTGCCGTGGCCTGCAGCAGCTTTCTAAACCGGCAACAGCAGGTCTCCAAACGCGTGTTCGGGCGGAGGTGTGCGCGCACCTCTCCAAAGGTTTGGAGAGCTGCGCGCGCAGAAGACCTGCATGTGCATCTCTCCAAACCTTTGGAGAAGTGCATGCGCACCTCCGCCCGAACACGCGTTTGGAGACCTGCTGGTGTTCTGGTGGAGGTGCGGTTTGGAGATCTGCTGTTGCCGGATTAGAAAGCTGCCGCAGCCCGCAGCACCTTTCTAAACCGGCAACAGCAGGTCTGCAAACGTGTGTTCAGTTGGAGTTGTGCGCGCACCTCTCCAAACCTTTGGAGAAGTGCGCGCGCACCTCCGACTGAACACACATTTGCAGACCTGCTGGTGTTCTGGTGGAGGTGCGGTTTGGAGACCTGCTGTTGCCAGATTAGAAAGATGCTGTGGGCCATGGCAGCTTTCTAATCTGGCAACAGCAGGTCTCCAAAAGCGTGGTCGGGCGGAGGTGACTAGGCGTTTTACGTGAGTGGAAACGTCTCTCATCTTCGCCCATCTTTGCTACTGATGCTGTTTCCCGAGGCGCTTGGCTAAGGAGGAACTTTTTTTTTTTTGAGCGTGGCTGGGACGGAGGACTTGTCCTGTGCGTCCACAGGCAACGAGGGCAAAACCCCTTGCGACCTGGTTGTGAGAAATGGGGAGAATGAATACCCCTACACACACACATACACTCGGCCTCCCCGTCGCCTGGATTCTCACTTCCCCTTCAGGCGTGCTCTGAGACTCAGGCGCGTGGCGCTTTTCGTTTGTGGAGCCGGGGGGGAAAAGTTGCCTTTCCCCGAAGTGCTGCGACTCCCTTGAAGCGACTCATAGCAGTCCCCGTTTCCCCCCCACACCTCCGCGCAACTTCTGGCTATCCCCTGTTTGCCAGGTCTGCAACTAGAGGTGAGGGCCTCGCCTTCAGCCAAAGGGCAAAAGCCCGATCTCGTCCCGCTCCCCTGTTCCCTCAGAGCGCCGCTTGACGCGCTTTCTGCACAGGTTGAATGGTCGTCTCTGTCCGTTCCCACCCCCTGCCCAACCCCGCCATCGATTCTGTAAGTACTGCACACGACACACACACACCCCGGGCAATTGAAGAAAATAGGATGATGAAGGACTGCAAACTAATACGTTACACGTCTCCATCAATTAGCCATTGATTAACCATTATTTCCCTGAATGACAAGCAAGCCGGTGGTCAAGTAAGTGAGGCTGATGATTTATTTACACGTGAGACAGGGAGAGACGATTTTTTTATTCCGCCAGCAAGCTCGGCGCCCGGCAACCTTTGGCGAGTCAAGAGCGCGGCTCTGGGAAGCGCGCCGGCCTTTCCTGCCTGGGTTTTATGAGGGACGAAGTGAGTTGGGCTGGAAAGCTGCAAAACGACTGCGCTTCTCCATTCCGCCCGGGAGGATAAGGACAAATACCTGCAGTATAACTACAGTTAAGGAGAAGATCGTTTTATGGATTCAATATTTACACGAATATTGATCGGTGTTTATTGAACTTTTAATTTAATTCTCTGGTTCACACAGCGTCTTATTGGCAGTTAAGCACAAGTGTATAAAAGAGAGGCTCCAGGTACTTTGAATATTTTGGCCTGAAGCCACTAGGTTTCGGTGACCAAGGCCGCAATCGCGGCAGGTAAGGAAAAGGGAATCGGGCTTCTTTGAAGGGTTTGTCATATCTCTGCCACCCCCCTCCACCCAATCTCGCCCCTTGTGGTCTTTCTGCTGCGTGGGAGGCAGAAATACTGGGGCAGCCAGCGCTGCCTGAGGGCTGATCATGCTAAATTTCTGCCTTTCTCGTAGTTATTAAAGCATCGAATGGCACCAAGAAGAGGGGTGGGGTTCTGCCATTTTGTCAAAATGGGAAAACGTCAAAGTTGGAGAGCAAGTTCCTCGGAACTCTCTGGGACTTGTTAAATTAAATCAGCACAATACTAGGCTGTGTGGAGAGCTGATGCAATGGAGGAGGGCTGCCAGTTTGTAAGGTTTGGGCTTTTATATCGTGGGGAAAAGAGCACTTTAACAACAGGATCTTTTCTTGTAAAGAAAAAACAAAAGGCTCACGTTCTGTGTTGCTTTTCCTTCTCCCTGTATTTCTAAGATTATGGAAGCTTTGCCAGAAAATTTTATGCGGGTGGTTGAAAGTTGGCATCACAATAAGGAGGTGACCATTTGACTGGGTGACAGATTAATGTCGGCTCTGCAAACGGGCCGTCGCCGCCGCGCAACCAGTTCCATCACACATAAAGTGGCAACCGCGTGCGTGCGTCTGCACACGCGCAAGAAACAAAACATTTTGCGCATGCGCAAAATGTTTTTTGCGCATGCGGGTGCGTGGACGCACGCACGCGGCTCCCACTTTTTTTATGTGTGATGGAACCGGTTCCCAGTGGCTCTTTTGCTTTTTCAGGTTGCCGACCCCTGCTCTAAAGTAATCATTCTCACAATATGCTAAACCAGAAAACTAATCTAGGTAAAATAAGATTGGCATAATATGTGAATGAAGCCACCAAGTCTTTAAACTTGGTTAAGTGTGGTTTGCAAAACCAGCCTTAGATTAACAATATTATCTTCTTGTTTAGAACTTTTCCTAAACAAGTCAGGCATTAATGAACCATCACAGAAACTATCACTATCTGTATAAAATGGTTGTAAGGAGCATTCAGCTTTTCAATCTCAGTTCTCATCCCCAGCTGTCTCCTCGGATTGCTGAAAAACTGCCCACTCTTCTCAGATAAATAAATTCTATCATAATCCTATCCCTGCTTATGGAGATGCAAAGTCATTTGAACTGGATTTATGGATATAAAAGCCTTAGAAAGATAACTGTCAACACAACCTACTGTTCTTGCATACCATTATTTACAAGGAAAGCCATAGCCACCATTATATGAAAAAGTACTCATAGACATAATTACAAAAACAGATAGAAACAATAACTAAAGAATCTAGCAGTACAACAAACAATATGTCCTGTGGTAAAAAGGAAGTTCAACTTCAAAATGAGTATCAGAAACAAAGTTGCTTAAGGCTTCTCTTACCTGGCATTTCCTCCACTGTTAAGCAGCATCATAGTGCAACCAGAAGCAGAACTGGAAGAGATTTCAGGACTTCTTTCTGCCTTGTTTTGAAATCACTTTCCCCACCCTTGGATTACTTTATAGGTTGTGGCTTAATGACAATACTACTAGTAAAAACTGACACAAATATTTAGGGACAGCATAATTCATTCATTGGCAAGAAGTTTAAAAGCCAAATGTTCACCTTTGGTATTCTAATCTGGAGTGTTAGCAGGGAAAGCAGGGTCATTTATCTGAGTCTGCCAAAACATTTTTGGTTTATTCATTTACTTTTAAGTGGAGTTTGATACAGTAACTTGCTGACTGAGTACCTAATGACTAAAAATGGTAAGACCAGAGTTATAGTTCCACTTTAGGTATATAGCCAGGTGATCTTGCGCCTCTCTCTCAGCCCTAGGAAGGAGACAATGGCAAATCACTTCTAAAATCTTTCAAAGAAAACTACAGAAAATTGACCAAGCAACTACTAGGAGTCAATACTGACTGGAATGTGTGTGTGTGTGCAAGAGAGAGAGACAAAGAGACAGAGACAGAGACATCCGCAAATGCTCTTAACCTATAATCATTCTGCTTTATATTATTATTATTATTATTATTATTATTATTATTATTATTATTATTATTTCCTGAAGAAAAAAAGATATCATGCCCCAGCATATAATTTGTGTATATATACAAATTGTTGCTCTCTAGCCCCATCTAGTAGCTGTAGGGGCCAAACACCAAACTGTATTGTTTGGAAGCTGATCCAACCCTTTTACCCATCAACCTTCACTCCCAAAATAAGTGCATGCTGGGAAAACTCTAGCTTTTGGAAGAGCAGAAGCATCAGGAAGAATCCAGCCTAATCTGTGGCATGTATGCATCTGAGGACAAAATCCACTTCGCATACACACAGCATCGCTGGTGAGATTTAGGTTTATCTGTATCTGTTAATTATTATGTTCACCAGCAACTCAATACTGCTTATTTTGTATTTTGGTTCTTATTGTGTGTATTTCCATTTTTCCAGTTTCACCCATCCTGTTCTTTTAATAAAACATCCAGATCTATGCATACAGTCTGTTTTATTGGAGAACAGGTGGATTTAGCTGCATGTCAAGCTGCACACAGAGTAACATGTACTGAGGACAGAACAAAAGGAATTGGGGAAACATCTGTCTTTTCAAACCATTTATCCTCACTTTCCTTTTGAGGTTACCTATTTTGGATAAACAGACTGTCTCCTGGAGGCCAAGAGCACCGTTGCAGAATCAGGGAGAAGGAGTGTGATTACTACAATAGACATACAGAAGGATCATAAATGGGAAAAAAAACTGTCACAATTGTTAACATTAATGCAATAAAGGGGAAATTATTATAACCCTCACATTTTGTACTTCCATTCAGATTAAAAATGGAGCTTCCATTTTCCCACAATTGCAAAAATGTTTTTATGCCCTATTAAAAGTTAGAATAAATATAAGAAGTTGTCTCAGAGACGTCATTATATACTTCAACTCAAGCTTTTCATAGGAGAGGAACAGCAGCCCCCTTCCCAATGTTTAAATTATGAGGATTTACTCATGTATATATGCTGATATAAGTCCTTGACTTACAACTATTCATTTAGTGACCATTCAAAGTTACAACAGTACTGAAAAAAGTGAGTTTTGTTTTTTACACTTGCAACTGTTGGTGCAGTATTTGGCATGGATATTTGGAAAAAATATGGATTGAAATATTAAATTTACTCTGTGCATTACATTGAGAGAAAATATTTAATAGAATTTTGACATGTGAAAAATATATAAAAATATTTCAAGTAAATGTTAGAAATGTAGAAAAGAGGATTATTACCATATGTGGTAGTCTTGTGAAGTGTGTCCAAAAATTTTCATCAGTGATCCATAAGACTTTGGTTGAAATGACAGCAAACCCCTTTCAGATGAAACAAGAATTGTACTTTTAAGAACTGAGTAAAAAAGTACGGTGTCTTATTGTTGTACATCAGGGATCTTCAAACTTGGCCCTTTTATGACTTGTGGACTTCAACTCCCAGAATTCCTCAGCCAGGCGGAGTTGAAGTTCACAAGTCATAAAAGGGCCAAGTTTGAAGACCACTGTTGTACATAATCCCTGTGACAAGATTATTATACACCCAGAAATGGAAAAATAAACTGCAAATGTTGAAGATTTGCTATTTATGGTTATGGTCTTGACAGAGATGGAAAAACCAAGATGACTAATGAGAAAGAAATTTACAGAGACTTTTCTCAAAGAATAGAGTCTGTTTATGGATTAAAGTAGGTAGAATAGTGGGATGATACAGGGTTTATATAGATTAAAATTTAAATATTGTTTACAATGGTTAATGGATCTTTGAGGAAATAGAAAGATATTGTCAGGACCCACCCCCATCCACATCTTAGGAAATAAGAACTCTTGGAGCCAGGTTTGTCCAAAAGGAAAAAGTTTACTAGGATGAGATTGGTTGTGGTAATACAAGACGGGATCTAACAGAGTTACATTTCAATCCTATATAAAGCATTCCCATTTCAGCCCCCTCCCCTCATCCATCCATTGGTCAGGCTTCCATCATTTACTTAGGTGTCAGGCCCTTTCGTGGGAAAGGGAACTCTCCTTGTGTTTATTGTTATTGCTTCTTCCTTTTCAGTTGTAAATGGAGATGCAATCCAGATCTCTCTCTCCCCCTGTCCCTCCAGATCAAAAGCTTCCCTGGTCTTTGAAGACCGCCTATTGCAATCTGAGTAACCATCCTATCCACCCCCCTCGGAGAGATCCCCAGAATAAGCACAATATTCTACGTATACATTTATGAAATGTGATGTAAATGGATTCTGACAATCAGCTTTCCTCTCAGAAAAAAGATGCGGGGAAAAGAAAACATATAAATGTTAGCCTGGTTTGTTCGGATATTCTGTATGAAACCTCTTAAGCAATTTTGGTGCTTTCACATGGAGTTTGTTAACCCACTCATTTTCTGAGGAGGGGAGGTGTTTCAATGCCACTAAATATTGTATCGTTCCATGGTGTTTTTTGGAATCTAAGATTTCTTTCACTTCAAAATATTGTTCTCCTTCCACCATCATGGTGGTGAGATTTTTGTTCGTAGGGATGATTGTTGTTCTCTCTTTATTAAACTGCAGTGAAAGGTTGGGTATATTCATCCAAGATTTTTGGGTAGTTCTAATTTAACTGTTACTGGGTTTATGATTCTTTTAATTGGAAAAGGTCCAATATACTTTGGTCCTAGTTTTTACAGGGTTGGAGTGATTTCAGGTATTTTGTGGATAAATATACCATCTCTCCTACCCTGAATGGTGTGGGATCAGTTCATTTTTTGTCTGCCTGTGTCTTTTTTTTTTTATTAAAGAGTTTTACAGAAATTTTTTTACAATACATATCCCCAAAACCCACCCACCCCAAACCACCCCCCTCTCCCCCCACTTCCCAGAGCTGAATACAGGGTTATAGATATAATAATCATATTCTAACTAAGATTATCCATTATAAAATTAACCGAATTCATAATGTGCTTTAACTCCCCTTTAACATAGATGCATTCAAATTATTAAAAACATAATAATAATAACTTAAACAAAAATATAATCAATACTAATACTAAAATTAATAAAAATCTAAAATCTACTCATAAGCTAAATGGAACTTTTTAGTCTCATATTTATTCTGAATATAATCTATCCATCTCCTCCAAACTGAAATATATCTTTCTTGTGAGTGATCCTTCAAATAAGCAGAAATCTTAGACATTTCTGCAAGATTCAATATCTTAAGTACCCATTCTTCTATAATAGGTAAACTATCCTTCTTCCAATATTGTCCCACCAGTAACCGTGCTGCTGTTTTCAACATCAAATTGATTTCTTTAGTATCACAATCTACAACAATACCCAATAAAAACAATTGTGGAGAAAACTTTCTCTTTCTCTTAAAAATCTTTTGAATGTTCCACCAAATTTTAATCCAAAAAGCTTTTATATTTCTACAAGTCCACCACATATGAAAATAAGTAGCATCTAACCTACCACCTCTCCAGCATTTAGACTGTAGGTTAGGATACATGGACAACTTTTTGGGATCCAAATGCCATCTATAAAACATTTAATAAAAATTTTCTCTTAAATTTTGAGCCTGAGTAAATTTAACATTTCTGACCCAGATTACCTCCCAAGTATCCAACGGAATTGGTTCCTGTATGTTTTTTGCCCACTTTATCATACAATCGTTAACTAATTCCGTTTCCGAGTCGAATTCAATTAAAACATTATATATCCTCTTTATATGTGCACGATTTAAATCTCTAATTTGTTTTACTAAGTTTTCATCTGTAATCTTTTTTTGTCTGCCTGTGTCTTGTATGCTTTTCTGGCATCTTCCAACGCTTTCCTAACAATTGGCCAGGTATTTTGTAATTGAGCAATCCATTCCTTCAGTTCAGGAATGACCGGTTCTTTTGGGGTTAGTTCTGGTATTGGGTTGAAACTCTGGCCTGTGGCTACTTGAAAAGGGGTGTAACCTGTGCTTGAGTGGACTGCATTATTATATGCTACTTCTGTGAAAGGCAGAAGTAGGTTGGTCTGCTGAAAATTAATAAAGCATCTTAGATATTGTTCAAGTACAGCGTTAAGTCGTTCAGAAGCCCCGTCCGTCTGAGGGTGGTGACTAGATGACAGTCCTTGGGTGGTTCCTAAGAGGGATAAAAATTCTTTCCAAAATGCCGACGTAAATTGCACCCCTCTATCAGATATGATGTGTTGTGGTACCCCGAGCAATCTGTAAATATGCTGTACAAAAAGTTTTGCTAATGCTTTTGCAGTCAGGATTTTTTGGCAAGGTATGAAATGTACTTGCTTAGAGAACAGATCTGTGACAGTCCAGACTACGATGTTTCCATTACTTTCTGGCAGTTCTACAATAAAATCCATGGCTATTTCTTTCCATGGGGCTGAGCGGTTCGCCAAAGGTTGTAACAGACCTGGCGGTTTCCCTTGCAGTCTTTTGGCCATCGTGCAAATTTGACAGCTACCCACATAGCTTTCTATGTCCTTTTTCATAGATGGCCACCAAAATTGCCTTTTAGTTAAGTGTAAGGTTTTTACAAAACCAAAGTGTCCTGCTGATTTTGTATCATGGCACAGTTGCATGAAATTGATTCTCTGGGTGGCAGGTATATATAGCTTCTCCCCCACCCATGGCAGTCCATCTTTAATTGTGCACACATGTCTATTTTTCTGGAACCATTCATCACTTTCCAAAGACTTCCTGAATTCTATTCCAGTTTGGCTTTCTCCCTTCAGCTTCATTTTTTCTTGTGCCCTGGGTGGTGACTGGTGCTGCCAGTTGTTGTTCCAGCACAAATGGTTTAAAGTCAGTAACTCTTGTGCTGTTATATTGGGCATGTGAGATAATGCATCTGCCAGGAATTTCTTTCCCCCCGGTAAGTGTTTGAGAGTGAAACTGAATTGGTGAAAATGTTGGGACCAGTGGGTTTGCTTAGGAGTGAGCTTCCTGGGCATTTTTAGTGCTTCCAAATTCTTGTGGTCTGTCAAGACCTGGAAAGGTATTTTATTTCCTTCTAAAAATTGGCACCATGTTAGTAATGCCCACCTCAACGAGAATGCCTCTTTTTCCCATATTGGCCAACGTTGTTCTGTTTCTGTGAGTTTTCTGGATGTGTATGCGCATGGTTGCAATGTCCCCCCATCATTTTCTTGTAATAGTATGGCTCCTACTGCTACATCGCTCGCATCTGCCTGTATTACAAAAGGTTTGTCAGGGTCTGGGTATTTTAGGACAGGTTCTGCAGAAAAAAGTCTCTTTAGCCTCTCAAATGCTGCTTGACGCTCTATTGTCCACTTTACAGGCTGGCTGGATTTCACGGGAGACCCCCCTTTCATTTTCAACAAGTTTGTCAGGGGCATGGCTATTTGGCCAAATGCAGGGATGAATTGGTGGTAGAAATTTGCAAACCCCAGGAAACTGCAATTACTTCCGTGTGTGTGTGGGGGGGTGCCCACTCTAATACTGCCCTGACTTTCTCAGGGTCCATTTCTATGCCCTCTGGGGATATGCGATATCCCAGGTAGTCAATTTTTTCCTGGTGGAACTCGCACTTTGATAGTTTAGCATATAGGTGGGCAGCTCGCAACTTTTTCAGGACTGCTCTGACTAGGTTGATGTGTTCCTATTTGGTCTCAGTGAAGATAAGCATGTTGTCCAGGTTAACCAGGACTCCCTTATAAAGGTGCTCCCTTAGCACGTCATTAATTAATTCCATGAATACTGCAGGGGTCCCTTGCAGTCCAAATGGCAGTACTTTGAACTGGTAGCAACCCAATGGGCAGTTGAATGCAGTCTTCCATTCATCTCCTTCCTTAATCCTAATGCGGTAATATGCTTCCCTCAGGTCTAGTTTAGTGAAAATCCTTCCTTTCGATAGGTGGGATAGCATATCCTTCATTAGGGGTAAGGGGTACAGATTCACTACATGTGTTCAGATTCCTATAATCTATACAACAGCGGTAAGAACCATCCTTCTTCTCCCTGAGCAGAACTGGGGCAGCCACTTTGGATCTGGCAGGCTCAATGAAGCCTCTTTCTAAGTTTTTCTTTATGAATCTTTCCATTTCTGCCATTTCCCTTGGGCTCATGGCATACATCCTGGGTTTTGTGAGTTTTGCCCCGGGTTTGAATTCTATAGCACAGTCTGTGGGGGTGGGGGTAGGGAAGCTCATCTGCCCGTTCCTCACTGAAAACCTCAGCAAGGTCCCTGTATTCCTCCGGTATCTCTGGTAACTTCATCTCTTCCCCCACTGCTGCTGTCTCCTCCCTCCGGGTTAGGGGGATGCTTTTGGAGTCTAAGTTCTTTTGCCCCCCCCCCCTTTGGCAAATTGAGTTCTGCTGTCCTCCAGTTTATCCCAGGGTTCCATTTCTTCAGCCATTCCAGTCCTAGAATCATTGGGCATTCCATGCCTGGGGCCACTATAAACGTTATGTCCTCCTCATGGGGCCCCAGTGATAGGTGGATTGGTAAAGTGGATAGGGTGGCTGGTCCCCCCCCTGCTATTGACCCATCTAATTGACTAAAAGAGATTGCTTGTTTTAGCTTCCTCACTGGGATGCTCAATCTCTCTACCAGCGTTGGGCTGATAAGGCAGCGGATTCAACCAGAGTCTATCAGAGCTTTTATTTTGGCTGCTTTAGGCATAGAGGAAGCTAATATAGTCACTGTCTTAAGTATGGGTGTAAGGGGTCCACTTACCAATGGTTCTCCCTCTGAGCTGTCTCTGAGTTGTCCACCATCCCTGTGGTGCAGGCCAGAGTCCAATCCCAGTTCCTGGCAGGAGTTGTGGACTCTACAGCCTCTGTTCCCTTCATGGAATATTCTTTTGTGTTGCCTTGGGACTTCCCTGGCTTCTTGGAGGATGATGCCTCTGGTTTTCGTGGAGGGGCTTTTGAATGACATTCTGCAGCACGGTGGCCCTCTCTCCCGCAGTTGAAACAACCCGTTGATTTTTTGGCTGTGGCTGGTGGTTTTTTCCCCTCACGTGTTTGCTCAGGTGGCAGGCAGCTCCATGGCTTTCCTATGCGGTGTCAGCCAAAGGATCCTCGAACCACCGCATCAAAGATGACATGAATCGTTTGAAATCATCGAGTTCTGGGGCATTGGAGTCGTGCAAGTTCACCACCCAGTCTGCAGTCAATCCGTCCAGGGCAGATTGCACAATTCGGATGCGTGTTTTGTCACTAGGGATATCCTGGCCGTATTCTTCCATATAGCTGAGGACTTGGGTTAGAGAGATTAGGAGATAATACCTGGGCTTATTTATTTGGTGTCTTATTTGACCCCAGCCCAAATTAATCAGAGTATATAAAAAACGATCAGGCAGGCTGGCAAAAGCTGAAATAGTGCTGCTAGCAGGAAGTTGAAAGGCTGTGAGACATATTGTAGATTTATTGGAATTCTTGGAAAGAAATAATCAGGTCTCCGCAGCGCTGATTTTTTTGGATGCTGAAAAAGCCTTTGATCAATTGGATTGGCAATTTTTGGTGAAAGTACTGGAGAAAATGGAGTTTGGGGAAAATTTTTTACAACCTATTAGGGCAATATATCAGAAGCAAACAGCTCGTATAATAGTCAACAGTAGTCTGACAGAAACATGTAATATTGGAAAGGGTACAAGACAGGGATGTCCGTTGTCACCCTTACTCTTTGTCTTAACATTGGAAATATTATTGACTAAAATACGAGATTCAAATAAAATTAAGGGAATTAAAATAAGAGATCAGGATTATAGACTGAGAGCGTTTGCGGACGACCTGGTTATTACAGTAACTCAACCAATTTACTCAGTTGTAGAGTTGATGGAGATAATAATGTTATTTGGGAAAGTTTCTGGATTTAAGATAAACACACAAAAAACCAAAATACTGTCAAAGAATATGACCATAAAACAAAAGGTTGCTCTAGAACAGGGGTGTCAAACTCAATTTCATTGAGGGCCGCATCAGCATTGCGTTTGCCCTCAGGGGGCCGGGTGGGTATGGCCAGGGTGGGCGTGGCCTACTGGGTGAGTGTGGCTAGAGTGCATATGGCCTACTGGGTGGGCATGGCCAGCTCTACATCGTTCGCATCAAGGGCATCTATGGGGGCCTGGGCAGGAGTGGGACAGATCTGAGGGTCTGTGGCAGAAGTAGGGTCTCTTGGTCAGGGCCAAGGCAGTGGAGGCCATTCCCTCACTGTTTCCAGGATGGCCTCGTGGGCCGCATGAAACCACTTTGCGGGCCGGATCTGGCCCCCGGGCCTTGTGTTTGACATGTCTGCTCTAGAAGAGTTAACGGAATTTGAAATAGTTAAAAAGATTAAATATTTGGGGGGTTATCTGTCAGCCTCAAATGTGAAGTTATATAAGAATAATTATGAACACTTATGGGTAAAAACACAAAAAGAATTAGATTGTTGGAAAAAAACTGCAATTATCTTTATTGGGAAGAATTGCAGCAGTGAAAATGAATGTTTTGCCAAAATTTTTATTTTTATTTCAAATGATACCTATACTTAAAAAGGATTTAAATCTGGAGGAATGGCAAAAAGGTATTAATAAATTTGTTTGGGCAGGGAAAAAGCCACAAATTTAAGATAATGCAAGACACGCGTGAAAGAGGTGGTCTTAAAATGCCTAATTTTAAATTATATTATGCAGCTGCTGCTTTATCATCAATAAGTGATTGGTTTAATTTAACACAAGGGAGATTATTAGATCTTGAGGGTTATGACTTGTTATTTGGCTGGCATGCATATTTATTGTATGATAAGAAGGTGGATAATGTGTTTAAGATACATATATTAAGGTATGCTCTGTTGCAAGTCTGGAAAAAATATAGACATGTTAAATTATAAGATACCAATTTGGACAATACCTAAACATGCAATAGAAAATATAAATGTTGGATTTAAACATGATACGATTACATATAAGGAAATTTTAAGTCTAGAAAGGAATGTATGGCAATTAAAGCCATATAATATTTTAAAAGAAGAAAAGATTGTACAAACTTGGTTCCAGTATGGGCAGTTACAGGCAAGATGGAAAGAGGATTAGAAAGTTGGTTTCTCGATAACGGATGAAAATTTGGTAAAACAAATTAGAGATCAAGGTCAAGCACATATAAGAATATATAATGCATTGATAGAAATTGATTCAGAAACGGAACTTGTTAAAGATTGTATGATAAAGTGGGCCCAGAACTTTCAGGAGGCTATAACAATGGATACTTGGGAAAAGATTTGGGTTAGAAATGTAAAATTTACACAGGCCCAAAATTTAAGAGAGAATTTTTATAAAATGTTTTATAGATCCTAAAAAATTAGCAAGTATGAAAGGCTGTGGTAAGGAGAAACAGGCTTTGGAGTTGAGTAAGCAGTGGAAGATCTGACAGGAAGATCAGGACCTAACAGGAAGACTAGGAAGTGATGTACATTCTCATCTGGTGGATGATTATAGCCAACTGAATATCATAGATGTCTATACACAGAAAAAGATAGATAGAGATGGTACTAAAATAGTAACTTGAGCGGTTGCTAAATCCTATCTATGCCCATTCCCCTTGAAGAAGTAATGCAAACTTGCCGAGTTCTATCAAGAGCTCTCTATGCATTTTCCCCTTATAGAAAGCTTTTTCATCTCCATTAACTATTGGCAATTGAGGCAGACCGACTTGGTGATATACAAAGCCTATCTCTATTTTTCTTGTATCTAAACCTACAGCACAAATGTTTCTATTGCATATTTTATTAATATGTTATAATTAATTTAGCAATTCAATTCAATTCAATCTTATATGTGCATTTCTATATAGAATATGCTATGTTATTTAAATAAAGAATGTTATTTAAATTTAAATAATAAGTTATACTAGATCAGGGCTTTTCAACCTTTTCACCCATTGTACCACTTTTAGGATATGGCAACATCCGAGTACCACCAGTCCCCTAGCAAGGTGTCAAAAACGTGACCAAAAAAAATAAAAAAGTGATGAAGTACAGGTAATCCTCAACTTACAACAGTTTGCTTAGTGACTGTTCGAAGTTATAATGGCACTGAAAAAAGTGCCCCCCAAGCCAGAGCCGAGCAAGACACCTGCCTGCCTGCCCAGTGGCGCTCATTCCAGCCCTATCTCAGAAAGAAAAGATTGAAGAGTTATTGGCCAAATGCAAAATGGCAGAATCTAACCCAATGCGTAGCCCAATACAAAGTGACTATTACAGTCACACTCACAAGGATGGTCCTGAGTTCACAGATAATAAGCTTTACAGATCTGTGATCGGCTCCTTGCTATAAATCAGCAATTGGAGCAGGCCTGACATAGCTTTAGCTGTGAATCTACTGTCCAGGCATGTGGAACACCCAAAGGAATTCCACTGGACTGCTATTAAGAGGGTACTTAGGTACCTCAGGGGCACGACCGATGCTCTCCTTGTGCTGGAGCCAGAGAAGGGGAAGACGGCCCAGCTCTCCGCTTACTCGGACGCAGACTGGGCTGGTGACACTAAGAGTAGACGGAGCACCTCTGGTTTCCTCATGTTGCTACATGGCTGTCCTATCCATTGGCATGTTAGGCAGCAAAAATTTGTTTCTTGCTCCACGGCCGAGGCGGAATATGCCAGCCTGTCGGACACGGCCAATGATTTGATTTGGTTCGATGCTCTGATAACGAGCATCTGGGCACCTCCTCCGCTGCCCATCCAAATTCAAGAGGATAATATGGCTGCAATTGCAATCTCGGGGGCATATGCAGTGGGCTCTAGGTCCCGCCACATAGACATACGCTATAAAAATGTCAGGCAGCTTGCCAAAATGGGATTTATACATGTTGAGCATTGTAATACAACTGACCAGATAGCTGACCTGTTCACCAAACCTGTTCCCATTGACCAGCACAACCTTCTGTGTAAGCGTTTGTGTTTGGTCTTCTGAATGTGTATATGCATGTCTATGACACCTGCTCGCCCCCTCACATACATTCATTGGTCTCTGTCATTGGCTGGCAAGAAGGGGAATTGTTAGATGCTTTTGTGCCAGCCATGTCAGTTCCCCAAAAAAGGTCAACAGATGGGAGGAAAGAGACATCTTTGATCCCACTGATGGGTCAGGGGTCTCCGGCCCCTGCAGCCCCATTGGAGAGAGTTAATTGGTAAGGGAGGGGCTGAGGACCCCCATAAAAAACCTCTGCTCAGGGACACTCTCTGATCTGCTTGCTTGCTCTCTCTTGTTGCTTTCTTGTGGGAATGTTCCATGAGCTCAATCCAGGCATGGATGCCTCCATGCCAGGGAACTCTTTCTCTTTACTCTATCGTTAATAAAGCTTCATCTGACTGCATCCCTGCGTGCTGCCTTTTACTTGGAAGCACCTTAACGAACCATCGGTCTCGTGAGGCCATCTCACATATTTAATATATGAATCTGTTCTATTGCGGTGATTCAGTAGAAGATTCATAGAATTAGATAATTCATTTAAAAGCAAATGTTGATGACCATTTGATTGATATGGGCCATGAAAATCTACACCAGTAAATTCTGTTGAAATTCTGCACACTCTACTGTCTCCTAACAAGAACACCAAAGGTTAAAAGAAACAGTATTTATTCCTAGTTTTTGGTGCTTTGTAACAAAAGCTTCGTATGAAAAAAATATCTGAACATATTTTTTGGTTTGTATAATATTTACACAGGTTTTTGAATAGGGTAATTCCTGCCATCCTAAACATTCATTCCTAAGTATGATTGTTAATTAACAAGGCAGAATGGTTAAACAGGAATATCTTTATTCAATACAACAGAAGCAGCCCCAAACGCTGCTCAGCTTCTATTTATCCAGGCTGCCGCTAGTCGGCAGCCAGTGAGATTAAACAGTAACTTCCCACCCTAAAATGCAAAATAACAACTCCGGAGACAAGCTGTATGGAATTTAACCATAACAGCTGTTAACCGTTGCACAGTTTACAAGCAACGTATCTCAATACATAACACCCCTTACCCCTAGAGGGTGCAAATCTTAAACAATGTACATACTCCTTTAAATAAGTTGGTGGTTTTCGCTGTCGCTGCGAGCATCTCGGAGCCGCTGGAAATTCCCGGTCTATCCATTTATCTGGCAGGCTGGGTAGACCAGGGGTTGAGACCCAATTGCTTCAGATCTACTCAAGTCCATTTGGCTGGCCTGTTCCTGTAGACCCGAGCCAAAGTCCATTTGTGGTACAGTCTGTATTGAGCCCTCTTCATGGATTACTGCCTTGTCGTGGCGAAGGGGCTTGTGTAATTCAATGAAGCTATGAGCTATACCATGCAGGGCCACCCAAGACGGACAGGTCATAACAGAGAGTTCTGACAAAACGTTATCCACTGGAGAAGGAAATGGCAAACCACTCCAGTATCTTTGCCATGAAAACCCTATGGACAGTACCAAAAGGCAAAATGATATGACGCTGGAAGATGAGCCCCTCAGGTCGGAAGGCATCCAATATGCTACTGGGGAAGAGCAGAGGGCTAGTACTAGTAACACCAGAAAGAATGAAGCGACTGGGCCAAAGACGAAAGGACGCAAAGCTGTGGATATGTTTGGTGGTGAAAGGAAAGTCCGATGCTGTAAAGATTTTTTCTCATAGGAACCTGGAATGTAAGATCAATGAATCAAGGAAAGCTGGACGTGGTCAAACAAGAGATGACAAGACTAAACATCGACATCTTAGGTATCAGCGAACTAAAATGGAGAGGAATGGGTGAATTTAATTCAGATGACCATCAGGTATACTACTGCGGGCAAGAATGCCTCAGAAGAAATGGAGTAGCCTTCATAGTCAATAAAAGAGTAGGAAAAGCAATACTGGGATACAATCCTCAAAATGACAGAATGATCTCAGTTCGAATCCAAGGCAAACCATTCAATATCACAGTAGTCCAAGTCTATGCCCCAACCACCAGTGCTGAAGAGGATGAAATTGACCGGTTCTATGAAGCCCTACAGCACCTTATAGAACTAACACCAAAAAATGATGTTCTTATCATCATGGGGGATTGGAATGCTAAAGTAGGAAGCCAAAAGATAACTGGAAAAACAGGCAAGTTTGGCCTTGGAGTGCAAAATGAAGCAGGGCACAGACTGATAGAATTCTGTCAAGAGAATACGATGGTCATAGCAAACACTCTTTTCCAACAACCCAAGAGACGGCTCTACACATGGACATCACCAGACGGTCAACACAGAAATCAGATTGACTATATGCTCTGCAGCCAAAGATGGAGAAGCTCTATACAGTCAGTAAAAACAAGACCAGGAGCTGACTGTGGCTCAGACCATGAGCTTCTCCTTGCAAAGTTTAGGCTTAAACTGAAGAAAGTAGGGAAAAGCATTAGGCCACTCAGGTATGAATTAAATCATATCCCTGTTGAATATACAGTAGAGGTGACAAATAGATTTAAGAAATTAGATCTGATAGACAGAGTGCCTGAAAAACTATGGACAGACGTTCGCGATATTGTACAACAGGTAGCAACCAAAACCATCCCAAAGAAAAAGAAATGCAAGAAAGCAAAATGGCTGTCTGAGGAAGCTTTGCAAATAGCTGAGGAAAGGAGGGAAGCGAAAGGCAAGGGAGAAAAAGAAAGATACAGCCAATTGAATGCAGAATTCCAGAGAATAGCTAGAAGAGATAAGAATGCCTTCTTAAATGAACAGTGCAAAAAAAATAGAAGAAAACAATAGAATAGGGAGGACCAGAAATCTTTTCAAGAAAATTGGAGAGATGAAGGGAACGTTTCATACAAAACTGGGCATGGACTTCCGGGTGGCAAGGCGCCGCCGAAGACAGCTGTTTTTGGGCTGTCCGCTCCGCGGCTTTGTAGAACCGCCGAAAACAGCGCCGATCAGCTGTTTCGCCGGTTCCGAAGCCCCCTCCTTGTGAGAAGAGGAGGGGATGACTATCCAGGTAGGGGTAGAGCTCCCTGGGGCCGCCAGAGCTTAAAGTTCTGGCGGCTGAAGGATCGAGCCCCCCCGAAAGCCTGGATTCCTCTGGGCTGCGCAGCGTTTCTGCTCCGTGCTTTTAGGAGCAGAACAAGGCGATCGCAACCATCCCTGCCTACAGGAAAGGACTTTGGAAAACAAGAAAGCAGGCAGAGCGATGGAGGAGAATAAGGTGAAAGTGGATTTTTGATCTTTGGCTCAATCCACATTGAAGACTCTGAAAGTGAAAGTGCGTAGTAAGTAACAGTGGGGGAAAAATGGCGGCTAAATCTTCAAAGCTTATTAGAAGTGCAGGGGCTTCCCCCCTGCAGCAGTCTTCATTCCAAACCTTAATGGCCCCTGCACCTGCACCTTCGCCTGTTTTAACAGTTAAAGTTTTGCAAGATGCTTTGGAAAAGCATTCACAGCAAATAGCTGAGATTATAGATGAAAAGCTGGATGAAAAGTTGGAGGAGAAGTTTACAGGAATAAAGGCGGACATTTTACTTGCTTTTCAAGGCTTGGCGACATGTATTGAAAGCTTGGATGAAAGAGTGGAAGATCTCAGCCAAAATAATAGTAAATTAGAGGCAAAGATATTAGAGACTGAGAATGTGATGGATAAAATTGACAATGATTTGACATTGGTGCAGTATCATGAAATGGAGTTTGCTGTAAGAATTAGAGGTCTGAAAGAGAATCCTAAAGAAGATTTGAAGAAAATAGTTTCTGAGGCTTTGGAAGAGGTGTTGGGACGGCCAGCTGAAGGAATTGCTGAAGATATAGACAAAATCTTCCGTGTCAATTCCTGGATTGCAAGACAAAGGAAACTACCTAGAGATGTGGTTGTTTATTTTACAAAGAGAGCAACCAGGAATGAAATTATTCAAGTTTCTTACAATACTAAGCTTGTAATTGCAGAGCAAGAAGTTCTGGTTTTAAAAGAGATCCCTCCAAGAATTTTAAGGAGAAGAAAGGAATTTGCATTTTTGGCACAGGAGCTTAAGCAACGTGATATCAAGTTTAGATGGGAGATCCCAGTGGGTATGGTGGTAATGTATGAAGGTGTGAGACACCGTTTTGCTACAGTGATGCAGGCACGTGATTTTTACAGTAATGTCTTAAAAGCAATCCCCATACCACTTTTGGAATCAACAAAGAAGAATGGAGAGGGAAAGCCTCAAGGTGCTGAAGGAACAACACAGACAGATGAGAAAGCAACAGGAGTGGATCAAATTTCAGCAGTATCGGAAGAAGCAAGAGACCAGAGGATTACGCGTGCTGCTTCGAGACGAATGAGACGTGAGCAAGAACAGGATCAGCAGAATGTTGTGGAACCTCCAAAGCGTACCTATAGCGAAGCTGTGGGAGGGGCACGGCCTAAAAATGTGAAGGGGATCCTGGAAGACGCGCTCCAAAAGTTTCGGGTCGCTAAAGATGGCGACTAAGTTTTTAACTTGGAATGTCAATGGATTAAACTCACCACAGAAGAGAAAGAAAATCTTTCAATATTTAAAACAATTTAAGACTGATGTTATTTGCTTACAAGAAACACGTATTAGAGTTATGGACCAAAAGTACTTATTAAATTCAAGATTAGGCACACAATTTATTGCTTCTGCAACAAATAAGAAAAATGGAGTGGTTATTTATGTCAAGAACACAATTACAGCGGAGTTAATTGAAGCAGATCAACAAGGAAGATATGTTATAGTAGACTTGTTAATAGAAGGCAAAAAAACGCTTTTGGTTGGATTATATGCTCCTAATCAACAACAAGGTGATTTTTATAGTTTATTACACAGCAAGATTACTCAATTGGATTATAAATCTTTTATTTTTATGGGAGACTGGAATGGTGGTTTGAATGTACAAATGGATAAGAGTGGATCTTTTAGAAGTACCCCAAGTCATGCTAAATTGCCTAAGTCTTTTTTTGAGATGATGGATGATTTGGAACTGCGAGATGTTTGGAGGGAGAGAAATTTACAAGAAAAATACTTTTTTTTCTGATAGACATAAATCTTTTTCTAGGATTGATTTTATATTAGTGACTAATGATCTTTTTTCTAGAACTAAGAAGATAAAGATTTGTTCAAGAACTATGTCTGATTATAGTCCAGTTTGGTTAGAGATTGAAAAAGACATTAGAGACAGGCGTTCCTGGCGTTTAAATGAGAATCTGTTTAGAAATCAGGAAAATGTGGAAGAATGTAAAAAACAGATGAAGGGTTTTTTTTTGAAACTAATATGCATAAGGGTACCTCTATGGAAATGGTATGGGATGCTAGTAAGGCGTATATGAGAGGTGTGTTGATATATCTGAATAATAAATACAGACGTAATTTGGAATTTAGGAGGAAGGAATTAGAGAAAGAGATTAGGGAAAAAGAAAAGGCTTTAATTTTGAACCCATTGGATGTGAAGATTAAAGAGGTTATTAATTTATTAAGAGGACAATTTGACAAGTTAATGGCTGATCAGGTGGCAACTAATCTACGGTTTGCTAGGCATAATACTTTTTGTAATGCCAATAAACCAGGTAGATGGTTAGCCTATATGCTAAGGAAGAAGCAAAGGGCTTCTAATATAGATAAAATAGAATATAAGGGTAAGGTTGTGTATCAGCGGAATCTTATTAAGGAAACTTTTGTTGATTTTTATTCTAAATTATATGCTAGAGATAAGATTAATGAAACAGACATTGATGTATATTTGATGGACGTTAGCATCCCGGTTCTTACGCAAGAACAAAAAGAAGAGATGAATCAACTGATAACTGAGGAAGAAATATTTTTGGCAATCAAACAGTTAAAAGTGGGTAAAGCGCCAGGTACGGATGGTTTGACTGCTGTGTATTATAAAAATTTACAGTTTGAGATGATAAAGCCACTAAAGGAATTGTTTCAGACAATTCAAAAGGGGGGAGGAGTGCCTCCGTCTTGGAAAACTGCTTTTATTTCTTTGATTCCGAAGGAAGATCAGGATGTTACTCAAGCAAGAAATTATAGGCCAATATCACTTTTGAACACGGATTACAAGATATTTGCTAAGGTTTTAGCTAATAGACTGATGAGGGTATTGCAACAGGTAATTCATGGTGATCAAACTGGGTTTATAAGTGGTAGACAAATGAAAAATAATGTGAGGCATATAATTGATTTGTTGGAATTTTTGGAAAGGAATAACCAGATCCCTTCAGTATTGATCTTTTTGGATGCTGAAAAAGCCTTTGATCAATTGGATTGGAAATTTTTAATGAAAGTATTAGATAAAATGAATTTTGGGGATGAATTTTTACAACCAATCAGGGCATTATATCAAAAGCAAACAGCCCGAATAATTGTGAATAATAGTCTGACTGAAATGTGTAATATTGAAAAGGGTACGAGGCAGGGGTGCCCGCTATCACCCTTATTATTTGTTCTAATATTGGAGATATTATTGATTAAAATACAGAATTTGGAAACAATTAAGGGAATTCAAATAAGAGATCAGGATTATAGATTGAGGGCGTTTGCGGACGATCTGGTTATTACGGTGACACAGCCAGAAAATTCTGTTATGGAATTGATGGAGTTGATATTGCAATATGGGAAAGTTTCTGGATTTAAGGTTAATATACAAAAAACTAAAATGTTATCTAAAAATATGACAGTATTACAAAAGGTAGCTTTAGAAAGGTTAACTGGATTTGAAATTGTTGAAAGGGTTAAATATTTGGGGGTATACTTGACACCCTCAAACGTAAAATTATACAAAAATAACTATGAAAAGCTATGGAACAAAGTGCAAAAAGAATTGGATAGTTGGAAAAAATTACAATTGTCATTATTGGGAAGAATTGCAGCAGTGAAAATGAATGTTTTGCCAAAATTTCTATTTTTGTTCCAAATGATACCCATTCTTAAAAAGGATTCAAACTTGGAGGAATGTCAGAAGGGTATTAATAAATTTGTTTGGGCAGGGAAAAGGCCACAGGTTAAATTCAAAATTATGCAGGATACACGTGAAAGAGGTGGTCTAAAAATGCCCAATCTTAAATTATATTATGAAGCTGCTGCATTATCAGCGATAAGTGATTGGATTAACTTAACACAAGGGAGATAATTAAATCTTGAAGGTCATGATTTGCTATTTGGTTGGCATGCATATTTATTGTATGACAAGAAGGTAGATAATGTGTTTAAGATGCATATTTTAAGACATGCTTTGTTGCGAGATTGGAAAAAGCAGACATAAGTTAAATTACAAGATACCTTTATGGGCAATACCGAAACACACAATAGAGAACATAAATGTTGGATTCAAACATGATGTGACTACATATAAGGAAATCTTGAGTTTGGAGAGGAATGTATGGTGTTTGAAGCCATATAATTTTTTACGAGATAAAAAGATTGTTCAAACCTGGTTTCAGTATGGGCAACTACAAGCCAGGTGGAAAGAAGATCAGAAAATTGGTTTTTTAATGAATGATGAAAACTTGGTAAAGCAAATTAGAAATCAGGGCCCAGCACATATCAAACGGATATATCTTGCATTGATAGAAATTGATTCAGAAACAGAAATTGTTAAAGACTATGATAAAATGGGCACAGAATATTCAGGAAGTTATTACAATGGACACTTGGGAAAAGATATGGGTGAGAAATGTAAAATTTACACAAGCTCAAAATTTAACAGAGAACTTTTATAAAATGTTTTATAGGTGGCATTTAGATCCTAAAAAGTTAGCAAGTATGTATCCAAATTATCAGCCTAAATGTTGGAGGTGTGGTGGCGAAGATGCAACGTATTTTCATATATGGTGGACTTGTAAAAAGGTTAAAGCATTTTGGATTAAAATCTGGTGGAATATGCAGAAGATATTCAAGAAAAGGATAAAGTTTTGTCCGCAATTGTTTTTACTGGGCATTATTACTGATACTACTGTTGTGGACATTAAGCTGATGCTGAACTTGATTATGGCAGCGAGACTTTTAATAGGGCAATACTGGAAGAAGGAAGAACTGCCGACTATAGAAGAATGGACTTTAAAGGTTTCTAACCTGGCACAAATGGCGAAGATTTCAGCGTATTTGAAAGACTACTCGCAACAACGATATAATGCCGAGTGGAAAAAATGGATTGATTATATTCAGAATAAATATGGGACTAAAAAGTTTCATTTAGCATTTGAATAAGTATTGATGGGATATTTATATTGCTTGTAGTAATTTTATAAGAGCTAAAGTGCGGTAGACTTAATAGTTTATTGTTATTAGCATATGGTAGTTTATGATTGTTTTTTTACTTTTATACCTTGTATTTAGCTCTGGGAAGTCGGGGAGGGGGGAGAGGGGAAGGGGAGGGTGAGAAGGTGGGATTAGGTTGGGATGGGAGGGAGGGGGTGGGGGTTGGGATGTTAAAGATAAAATGTATTGAAAAACTTTTCAATAAAAAAAAAAACCTGGGCATGATAAAGGACCAAAATGGCAGGGACCTAACAGAGGCAGAAGAGATTAAGAAGAGGTGGCAAAATTACACAGAAGAACTATACAAGAATGAGCTTAATATCCCTGATAATCACAATGAGGTGGTCACTGACCTCGAGCCAGACATCCTAGAATGTGAAGTGAAGTGGGCCTTAGAAAAGCTGAGCTACAACAAAACTAGTGGAGGTGACAGTATTCCAGCTGAGCTATTCAAAATCTTAAAAGACTATGCAGTAAAAGTGCTACACTCAATTTGCCAGGAAATTTGGAAAACTCAACAGTGGACACAGGATTGGAAAAGATCAGTTTACGTTCCAATTCCAAAGAAAGGC
>JAKJMR010000811.1:0-12152 GCA_024449315.1 Daboia siamensis
TCAATTTCATCCTCTTCAGCACTGGTGGTTGGGGCATAGACTTGGACTACTGTGATATTGAATGGTTTGCCTTGGATTCGAACTGAGATCATTCTGTCATTTTGAGGATTGTATCCCAGTATTGCTTTTCCTACTCTTTTATTGACTATGAAGGCTACTCCATTTCTTCTGAGGGATTCTTGCCCGCAGTAGTATACCTGATGGTCATCTGAATTAAATTCACCCATTCCTGTCCATTTTAGTTCGCTGATACCTAAGATGTCGATGTTTAGTCTTGTCATCTCTTGTTTGACCACGTCCAGCTTTCCTTGATTCATGGATCTTACATTCCAGGTTCCTATGGAGAGAAAATCTTTACAGCATCGGACTTTCCTTTCACCACCAGACACATCCACAGCTGAGCGTCCTTTCGGCTTTAGCCCAGTCGCTTCACTCTTTCTGGCGCTACTAGTACTAGCCCTCTGCTCTTCCCCAGTAGCATATTGGACGCCTTCCGACCTGAGGGGCTCATCTTCCAGCGTCATATCGTTTTGCCTTTTGGTACTGTCCATAGGGTTTTCATGGCAAAGATACTGGAGTGGGTTGCCATTTCCTTCGCCAGTGGATCACATTTTGTCAGAACTCTCGGCTATGACCTGTCCGTCTTGGGTGGCCCTGCACGGCATAGCTCATAGCTTCATTGAATTACGCAAGCCCCTTCGCCACGACAAGGCAGTAATCCATTTCCAGATGTGTGCTGGCCAAAAAAACCAGTAGTAGTTGTGAGAAAGGAAAGTTTGCTGAATGAAGCAAAAATGGCTATATATTAGAGCAGGTCCAAACTTGGCTGGATGGAGTCACTGAAGCACGAGGTGTGAGCCTAAATGGACTCCAGAAGATAGTAGAGGACAGGAAGGCCTGGAGGAGCGCTGTCCATGGGGTCGCGATGGGTCGGACACGACTTCGCAACTAACAACAACCACCTTGGCTACTTTACAACTTGTAGACTTCAACTCCCAGGATTCCCTGAGGAATTTAGCAGCGCCTGCATTTTCTGTATCGCATAAGAAAAGCACATCTTCCTTCCCCCGTCCTGACCACTTTCTACGGTGGGACGACGGAGAGCATCCTGTCATACGGCATCACAGTCTGGTTTGGAAGCATCCCTGCTTCGGACAGGAAGGCGGTGCAGAGAGTGGTGAGGACGGCCGAAAAGATGATTGGCAGTTGCCTCCCTCCTATCCAGGACGTGGCACAGAAGCGTTGCTTGAGGAGGGTCCGCAAGATTTTCTGGGACGCTACACGGCCTCTTCACGACCTGTTTTCCTTGTTCCCTTCTGGGGAGGAGGGGCTCCGTGGTATCCGAAACAGAACATCCAGATTCAGTCCCACCTTTGTTCCATACAGTATTAACCTTGTGAACTCTCAAGCTTCCTCCTTCTGTTATGTATTCAAGATGGACAGTGATTAATATTTATACGTTATTTACATGTAAGGGTGTAGTAGGTCTATACATATGTTGTATAAAGTATGTTTAAATGTGTGTTGTGTATGTGTACACTCTGAGAGCAAGCAACTAAATTTCATTTTCAATGTGTGTCATTGGGCCCACACGGAAAAATGACAATAAGGGTTATCTTATCTTATCTTATCTTATCTTATCTTATCTTATCTTATCTTATCTTATCACAGTGTTCCAATATTTGAAGGGCTGCCCCAAAGAAGAGGGAGTCAAGCTATTCTCCAAAGCACCTGAAGACAGGACGAGAAGCCACGGATGGACACTAACCAAGGAGAGAAGTAACCTAGAACTAAGGAGAAATTTCCTGACAGTCAGAACAATTAATCAGTGGAACTGCCTGCCTCCAGAAGCGGTGAATGCTCCAACACTGGAAGTTTTTAAGAAGAGACTGGACAGCCATTTGTCTCAAATGGGACAGGATTTCCTGCTTGAGCAGGGGATTGGACCAGATGACCTCCAAGGTCCCTTCCAACTTTATCATTATTATCATCACCATCATCATCATCACCATCATCATCTTATTCTGGAATTGAAGTCCACAAGTCTTCAAGTGACCAAGGTTCGACACGGTTGGGTCACACCATGGTCAGATAATCACACCAATGTTTATCTTCATTTCAAGCCCCAGAACGAAGATCTGTTCTAAAGCCACTCCCGTCAACAACATCCCACCAATAAATAAATAAATGAGAAAAATGTTCCGGCTAATGAAGAGACCAAGTAATAGCTAAAGCCAACACCCGCTGCCCCTTGCAACAAAAGGTCCCAAATTTACTGACTTCTGCAAAGCCATCGCAGACTAAACGGAGGAATCGATAGGCGATTACAGAAATACACGTTTTTAATTATTAAAAAAGCTCGGCTATTGATCCGAGTTCTTTGGAGAAGTAAATACTTTTTCAAAGATTTAGAAATGCCCGGGTACTTGCCAAGAATTTCTACCAAGGGATTTTCCAGGTGGCGTTTAGTGAGGAAGGGGGGGGGAAATAAGTAAGCCTCTTTTTGGATTGGAAGGTGACCCTAAAAGTGGTTCCCGTTTCAATTTAACATCCTAAATTAAGTTCAAGGGTCCCGTTTCATTTTTTTTAAATAAACTACTCAAGACTCCACAAAGGGGGATCTTCATCTGGTGCAAAATCTGACAGCCTACGCATAGTTCTACGCAAGTCTAGATTTGAACACATGTCACCTCTCTTGCGGGAGCTGCACTGGCTAGCAATTTGCTTTCAGGATTAGTTGTCGCTGTTTTAAAGCCCTACCTGGCCTGGGCCAGGTTATTTGAAGGACCGTTTTTTTCACAGCCAGATCTCCCCAACCCACAAGAGTGGGGAGGCAGCACCAAGAAGAAGAGCCTCTCCCTGTGGAGGTAAGATTGGAAATAGGATGCTACGGGTCCCTTGTCTTAAAGAGGTCCCCCTGGCAGGACCAAGAAGATGGGCCTCCTCTGTCTCGACTCTCTCCCTCTCTGCAGGGAACATCAACCCTGCAGAGATAAGAATGGTCCCATCTTGATACTTGAAAGGCCCTGAAGATATGGTTTTGCCAGTGGGCCTGGGGTCCCTAGATCAGGGCTTTTCAACCAGTGGTACGGGTACCACCTGTGGTACATCGGCACCTGGCAGGTGGTACGCGACCATCCTAGAAAAGTGGCAGCGGGGGAGGGGAAGGAGCTGAACTGGTGGCAGCACCGCACAAGTCAGAGCGAGAGACGGCTGGAGCTGCAGGGCTGTCGGGGCTCAGCGGGAGCGCCAGGATCAGCGGCAGGATCCAGCTGGAGCTCAACGCTGATCCTGGCGCTTGTGCTGAGCCCAACAGAAGCGCCGATCAGCTGGAATGTTGCAGCATCTCCAGGGTCTTGTGATTTACATTCAGATGCTTAGCAACTGATTCATATTTATGACGGTCACAGTATCCCAGGGTCATGTGAAGTGACCAAAACCTGCTGCATTACCCAGTAGACGGGGGGGGGGGGGGGAATAAAAACCAAACACCCCGCACCCCACCCCCGCTGCCAATCCTCAACAGAAATGCTCACAACGATGAAAACCTCGGACAGGAGGAAGAGCGCCAGCAGGTGGGCAGGCAAGGGTCTTGTTCGGCCGTGGCTTGGGGGGCCACTTTTTTCAGTGCCATTGTAACTTCGAACAGTCACTAAGCGAACGGTTGTAAGTCGAGGACTACCTGTACTTCATCACTTTTTTCCTTTTTTTTTTTATTTATTTTTTGGGTCATCAGGTTTTTGACACCTTCCTAGGCGACTGGTGGTACTCGGATGTTGCCATATCCTAAAAGTGGTACAATGGGTGAAAAGGTTGAAAAGCCCTGACCTAGAGTGCTATACAGCCCATCAAGTGGATGGCTTGACTATGGGTAGCCCCTGACTTGCAACTGTTCATTCAGTGGCCATTTGAAGTTGACAATGGCACTGAAAAAAAAGTGTCTTATGACCCATTTTGCACACTTAAGGGCCGTGCCAGCATCCTCACGGCCACGTAATCCAAATTGGGATACTTGGCAACTGGCTTCGTATTTATGACGGTCGCATCGTCCCGGGGGGGGGGGGGTGTCACACGATCACTTTTGGCGACCTTCTGGCAAGCCAAGTCAACGGGGAAGCCAGACTCGCTTAACAACCGCCTTACTAACCTCACCATTTGCAGTGCTTCACTTTTAACCACTGTGGCAAGAGAGGTCTCTAAACGGGGGGAAAAAATCACTCGACAAAGGTCTCGCTTAGCCACAGGAATTTGGGGGCTCAACTGTGGTTGCAAGTCAAGGACTAGGGGAAAAAAGAGAAGAAACAGCTGATGTTGTAAACCTGAGATCTGCACTAAAGATTTTGTTATTGAACTGCTGATTACCCACTCGCCAGCCACGTTGCTTTTCAAATACTCCAGATGCAAAATTAATAAAAGATTACAAATTTTCTTCGAACGTCCGCTGTTCCCCTCCGCTGGAAAGGGTGGAGACTGGCCAACCTTTTAAAGACTGCTTTTCTCCACATTTTGATTTTTAACAAGAGCATTCTGTGACGGGCTCAGAAAGGGACCTTTTCTGCCTGATTTTCCTCACATTCCACACAACGTCGCGGCTGACCCAAACCGACTTACCGTAACGAATCGAGTGTCAGGGGAAAAAAAAAAAAAAGCAACCATGACAGAAAAGCCTTAATGGAAAAAAAAAAAACCAAAACCCTAAGAGCCTCCATCTCTGGCGTGCAATGAGTCAAAGGGATCTTAATTTTCATATTCTTCCCCGCTGTGAAGGCTCCTCCTTTAAAGACTGCTTAACGCCACTTACTCAAGAGGACCGCAAAAAACCATCCTTTAGATATTTGTTTTATTATTATTATTATTACTATTATTATTTTAAGGAGAGTGGAAGGACAGGCTGACAGGAGGCAAGGAAGACAAAGGGGGAATTAGGCATTCAGAAATGCTTAAGAGCACCGGGAACTAAAAGGGTTTTTCCCTCCTTGACTCTCCCTGACAGCTTTAATATGGAGACAGAGTGATTTCTGGCTGTTTTTTTTTAAAAAACAGCCATTTGGTGTCCTTCATCTTCCAGTCTACTTTTAAATAAGGCGGCTGCTAAAAGCACTCCATTAGCCCTTGATTTGCTATCAGGTCAATGCAAACTTTTTATATTAAAACTATAAGGCTCTAAACGACAGGAGAAAACGGACATAAATCTATCGAGGCATCGCAATCAGATCCCTCCTTATTTTTTTTTTCCATCATGGCTGGGCTGCCGGGGCTCTCCAGATGCTTTGGACTACAGGGCCCACTGGCTGGGCAAGATGGGCCTGACGCAGAGGTAGCCACTTTCAATTGAGAAGCCCAATGGAGCCCTCCCAAGATCACCCAGCCGGCTTTCATGCCTAAGGCAGGACTAGAACTCAATTGTCGCCTAGTGATTGGCCCAAAGTCACCCAGTCAGCTTTCAATCCTAAGGCAGGACTAGAACTCATTCTCGCCTAGTGATTGGCCCAAAGTTACCCAGTCGGCTTTCATGCCTAAAACAGGACTAGAACTCATTGTCGCCTAGTGATAGGCCCAAAGTCACCCAGTCAGCTTTCATTCCTAAGACAGGACTAGAACTCATTGTCGTCTAGTGATTGGCCCAAAGTCATCCAGTCCGGTTTCATGGCTAAGGCAGGACTAGAACTCATTGTTGCCTAGTGATAGGCCTAAAGTCACCCAGTCAGCTTTCATTCCTAAGACAGGACTAGAACTCACTGTCGTCTAATGATTGGCCCAAAGTCACCCAATCAGCTTTCATTCCTAAGGCAGGACTAGAACTCATTGTCGTCTAGTGATTGGCCTAAAGTCACCAGTCCGGTTTCATGGCTAAGGCAGGACTAGAACTCATTGTCGCCTAGTGATTGGCCCAAAGTCACCCAGTCAGCTTTCATTCCTAAGGCAGGACTAGAACTCATTGTCGCCTAGTGACTGGCCCAAAGTCACCCAGTCAGCTTTCATTCCTAAGGCAGGACTAGAACTCATTGTCGCCTAGTGATTGGCCCAGTCACCAGTCTGCTTTCATTCCTAAGGCGGGACTAGAACTCACTGTCACCTAGTGATTAGCCCCAAATCACCAGTCCGCTTTCATGCCTAAGGCAGGACTAGAACTCATTGTCATCTAGTGATTGGCCCAGTCACCTTTCATGCTTAAGGCAGGCCTAGAACTCATTGCCGCCTAGTGATTGGCCCAAAGTCACCCAGTCGGCTTTCATGCCTAAGGTGGGACTAGAACTCACTGTCGCCTGGTTTCTAGGCTAGTATCTTCCCTTCTAGACCACAGTGGCTCTCTTATTAACTTATTATGGGACTGCATTCCTGCTTACTGAAAGTAACTGATGTCTGTATAATTGTACTTGCTGTACATGGTCCCTATTATATTTACACTTTTGATCAAATGAGACAGCCTTTTCCAGTTTGTTAAAATCTCGTGGTCGCTTTCTAGTTCAATTGACTGCATTTTATATTTTGTTGGTTTAAATGCTATTTTGAAAAGCTGTTTTGTAAACCACTCCCAAGAGGCAAGAGGCCATTAAGTGAATCCATTGCTTGTAATGGCGGGGGGGGGGGGGGGGGAGAGTGGGGTGAGAAAGAGCAAAAAAAAGGGCGTGTGTGGGGGGGGGGGGGACTACAAGGGGCGGGGGGGGGGGGGGGGAGACTTCAAATCCGTGTAGTAAGATACCTTATCCAATAGTTTTGTTTCCCTCCCTCTAGGGCAGCGGACACAAACACTGGAGTAGTTGAGTGGTTGGAAATCTTAACCGCAAAAATGAAGAGAACAGTGTTACATCACACCCAAAGATGAAATGGATTCCTAATGACTGGGCAATGACATCCACCCAATGGAGGACACACAAGTTCATGTGCTTGCCTGCCCACCCCACCCCAACGCAAATATCTGCCCCACAATGTAAATTCTTGACAACCTCTGCAATGGTGCAAAAGCCCCTCGCATGGATCAAGAGATAACCAAAGGAGCAACGCAAGTCAAGCCCTCCCAAACAACCAAAAGATCTAGCAACCCCAGAAGAAAAACAACAACAACAACGTCTCCGTGGTCATGTGGCCGGCATGACTAGACGCCAAATGCGCATGGAACGCTGTTACCTTCCCACCGTAGTGGTCCCTATTTTTCTACTTGCATTTTTACGTGCTTACGAACTGCTAGGTTGGCAGGAGCTGGGACGCGTCACAGGCGCTCGCTCTGCTACGCGGCACTCGGGATTCGACCCGCCAAACTGCCGACCTTCTGATCGACAAGCTCAGCGTCCTAACCCGCTGAGCCACCGCGTCCCTTCAAAGAAGAAACAATGGAAGCACCTTAATGGACAGACCTGGCAAACAGTAAGCATCCCAGACCAAGCAGACTCTAAACACGCTAGAGCCGTGGCGGCGAACCTATGGCACGCGTACCACAGGTGGTACGCAGAGCCCTCTCTGTGGGCACCTGCGCCGTCGCCCCAGTCCCAGTCCTTCAGCTGGGTTTTATAAAGCCTTTTCGCTTTAGGCCTCCACTGCCACTGTGTGCAAAAAAAAAAAAAGGTTCAATCAATCAATCAATCAATTTCAACTTCTCGCGGGGAAAAAAAAAGATCTTGCAAAGTTGGAATTGATCGAACTTTTTAGTCTCATCCAGTCTGCTGTTACCACCACAGCCACGCCCACCCAATGGGGCACGCCTACCCGGCACCCCACGATACATAAGTGGGTTTGGGGTTGCCGCCTGATTGCGCTAGAGAATTCCTCGGCCCTCAGATAAATCGGCCATCGACAGACACATAGAGATAAACAATATCTGCACACCGTTCAAGAGAGACAATCAAAAAGCCATACCCAAACACCTCCCTGCCGGCAATCGGCACCCAGATAAGCAAAGATTAATACCAAGATTAAAACTAGAACAAGAAGCTAGCAGGAAACACCACCCCAATTAAGGAACTACCAGCTCAGACCAACAATGCAATCGTAAACAACAGCCTGATCAAGGTGCCAACAAGAAAGCTTGCCGCAACGCTGACAGGGCAACCACTAGTATATAAACAGACCAAATTCTACTCCCTCCTAGCACTGATGACATTGCAAAGTTGGGTAATGAAACATCTGCAAGAAAGCAACCCAGTTCAGGGAGCACCAAGAACCCCACAGTCGTCCTCCTCCCCACAACCCCCCCTCCCTACTAGCACTGATGATGTTACCTAGTTGGGTAATGAGATGTCTGCCAGAAAACAACCCAGCTCAGAAAGCACAAGGACCCCACAGTCCCCTTCCTCCTCCTCTACCTTCTAGCACTGAGGTGATACCTAATTGGGCCATGAAATGTCTGCAAGAAAACAACCAAGCTCAGAGAGCATCAAGGACTCCACAGCCCTCCTCCTCCTCACCCTCCTTTCCTCCACAAACCCCACTCTTTTCTAACACTGATGATGTTACCTAGTTGGGTAATGAGACATCTGCAAGAAAACAACCCAGCTCAAAGAGCACCAAAGACCCCACAGTCCTCTCCTCCTCCTCCTCCTCTCCAAACCCCCCCTCCCTACTACCACCAATGATGTTACCTAGTTGGGTAATGAGATATCTGCAGGAAAACAACCCAGCTCAGAGAGCACCAAGGACCCCACACCCACCGCCTCCTCCTCCTCCTCCTCCTCTCCAAACCCCCCCTCCCTACTACCACCGATGATGTTACCTAGTTGGGTAATGAGATGTCTGCAGGAAAACAACCCAGCTCAGAGAGCACCAAGGACCCCACCCCGAGCTGCAAATATTCTTCTTCTTTTTTTAACGATAAAAAGTCCTGCGTTTAGGATACGTGCTTGGTCTCCCTCGTCTGCCTTTTTGCCTTCTTCTTCCATGTAAATATGTTCTTCTGACATCGACAATTAACCCGCGGATGGAAAGGTGAAACCAGAAACCAGGGTGACAAGATTGAGTTATGCAGGCCGGGGGGCAGGAGAGGGGCGGGTGTGGGGAGGAAGAGAGACAAAAAAAACCATTTAACCACAACGGCTTAATTCAGATACAGGATCTCTTTCCAGAGCCACCTGCACGAACAGCCTGCGCTGAGCCCTCTGAGCCGGAGTTTTCCCCGCACTCCATCTGCTCGCCCAGCTGGAGGTTTGGTGCTGAACCAAACCCCCATTTGCATAGCCGCAAAATTGAGCTTGGGAAGTTCATTCTGCAGGTAGCTGAGCAAGGCTCAGCTTCGGAAACTCTCGGTAAGAGGAGGTGCTTTTTACATATAAAGGGAATTTTTTTTTCTCTCTCTCCCGCCCCCTACCAACCATAAGGTTTGGTTTACAATAACAAAATCCAGATGTAGAAATAAGTGTACCTGGAAGAGACAGCTATATTTAGTTATGCGTTGATTTCTCGTTGCCGGAGCTCGAAACTTAGTTCTCAATGAGATGTGGGGGTGAGGGGAGACAGGTACATTGTTTAAATCAGAGGCTCCCCAAACTTTTGGGTACCAGGGACCGGTTGCGTGGAGAGAGGTTTTTCCGTGGACCGGAGGGTTGCGTGGTTTTGTGTGCTGCCTGCATCCCGCGGATGGTGCTTTGCTTGTTTGTGCGGGCCGGTTGCTGGCGTGCCGCAGCCTGGTACCGGTCCAGGGACCAGAGATTGGGGACCCCTGATTTAAATCACGGCTGTCCAACCTTGGCCAAGTTTAAGACTTGTGGACTGCAACTTGCAGCCTTCTGGCGTCATGTGTGGTCACCATTTGCAACCTTCCCAGCCAGCTTCAACAAACAGTCAATGGGGGAAACCACACGATTCGGTTAACAACCACGTAATCCGCTTAACGGCTGTAGTGAAAAAGTTGCCAATTGCATGTGATGTTGAAACAAGAGAAATTCTGATTCCGAAGGTCAAGATGTTTGAAAATTCATAGAAAATAAGAATGCTATATTGTATTCTTAATTAGGTGGTGTAAGATGGTGAGATATAGAATAGGTTTGAATAGAGAAGAGGTGTATCCTGAATATTAGACTGTGTGATGAATTTGATGTAGGGAATTTTGGTCACTGAAAATTCGGAAATCATAAACAACAAATGTTAAATCCAAATATTAACGGCCCGGGAAACTAAAAATTGGGAAAACTAATTAGGACATTTAATTGTCTATAAAGACAGAAGGTTAAAATCACTAGGCTATGTATAAGCTAAAAATCATTGATAAACACGTAAGAATGTTATCTTTATTTAACTGACACAATAAGAACTGTCAGTGGGTTAGGACACTGAGCTTGTCGATCAGAAGGTCGGCAGTTTGGCGGGTCGAACCCTGAGTGCCGCATAGCAGAGTGAGCGCCTGTTACTCGTCCCAGCTTCTGCCAACCTAGCAGTTCGAAAGCACGTAAAAATGCAAGTAGAAAAATAGGGACCACTACGGTGGGAAGGTAACAGCGTTCCATGAGCCTTTGGCGTCTAGTCAGCCCTTTGGAATCAATTACCGGTTGAGCTCCGGATGGCTCCCAACCTTCGCTCTTTCCGCCGTGATCTGAAAACCTACTTATTTGAACAGGCCGGCCTGGTCTAAGGGTTTGGGGTATTTTTAACTATTTATTGTTAGGACTTAATTAATTTAATCTTACTTTTAACTTTTGTACGTAATGCTTTTATTGCCCTGCACACTGCCCTGAGTCCTTCGGGAGAAGGGCGGTATAGAAATTCAATTCAATAAAATAAATAAATAAAATAGTCATGCCGGCCACATGACCACGGAGACATCCTCGGACAAGCGCTGGCTCTTCGGCTTTGAAACGGAGATGAGCACCGGCCCCTAGAGTCGGAAACGACTAGCACGCATGTGTGGGGGAACCTTTACCTTTACCTTTACCTAGTTTAAATATGAGACAGTAAATGCTAAGGGGAAAAGAGAGGAAATATTTAATGTGGTAGTTTGAGATTTGTATTAAAGGTATTTGCACGTCACTGATTTATCGGTTAACCCAGCCGCCACGTTGCATTTCAAATAATTAAATGTAAAATTAGAAAATCAATAGAACCCTTCCCCCCCCCCCCACCAAAAAAAATGGTCGTCAAACCAGGTGAAATCACACGTCTCGCTTATCAACCATGGCACTTAGCAAGGGCGTAGGTCAGGGGTAGGACACCTCGGCTCTTTTATGACTCATGGACTTCAACTCCCAGAATTCCTGAGTCAGAATTCTGGGAGTTGAAGTCCATGAGTCATAAAAGAGCCGAAGATGCCTACCCCTGGCCTAGGTGGTGGACTGCTAGAGTGATCATCCCTGTTTCTATTGCAGTTTGACCCCAGGGTCACAAGGGCTTCCGTGTCGTTTCCTCGCTGCTCCTCCCCCTGGAGAGGATGCCGTTCTAAGGATCGGCAGAAGGTTTCCTGGAAACACATTGTGTACCTACCCTGTCAAAAGGGATGCTGTATTTTTTCAAGATGGAAGGTGAAATGAGGGTCATCTTATGTCGCAGGAAGGCATCGCACCCTTGGGAACTCCCAGGAAAAAATCCTGCAAAAAAAGAGGAGGGGGGGAGGAGAGAGAGAGAGAGAGAGAGAAAAAAAAACAGTTTCAGCATTTGCCGTATGTCAAGAAATACCTGAAATCTCTCCTTGACCAACAAAAATAAAAGTTGCACGCTATCTCAAGGTTACTGGGTAGGCAAGGAACACATTTTCCAACGTGGACTGCCCAGAATCCCTCTTTGAGGCAGATGAGTGGTTCAGAAATGTAACACACACACACACACACACACACACACACACACGCACCACACACCTCTTAAGGATCAAGTCGGCAGATTCCACCGGAGCGCAAGGGATCTTGTATATCTCTGCTTGGGGTACTGCCAAGGATGGGAACAGGCCGGCCCCCCCTTGGCCTCCTCTAGAGAAATGGCATTGGATGTGAACAAAGAACTTCTCACAAAGTATAAAGAGTTGGAAATGGGGGGGGGGGGGAGAATCACAACCTTCTTCTCTTTTTTGTCAGGAAGGTTAAGTTATCAAAGAAGAGGCGACAATTTTTTTTTTAACTAGTTGGCTTCCTATATTCCTGTAGATTTTCTTAATGTTCACAGCCAAGCAGAGATTAAGCATTTTATCCTCTCTGTGTGTGTGTGTGTGTGTGTGTGTGTGTGTGTGTGTGTGTGTGTGT
>JAKJMR010000811.1:18150-32880 GCA_024449315.1 Daboia siamensis
TCTTCTTCTTCTTCTTCTTCTTCTTCTTCTTCTTCTTCTTCTTCTTCATCACCATCATCATTATTATTATTATTATTATTATTATTATTATTATTATTATTACTATTATTATTCATCTGGGTGGCCAACAAGGGTTAAAAACATCAGAAAGAGATGCTTTGGGGTTGTTGTTTTTTTAAGGTACCGTCTACAGCGCCCAGAGCTCATAAAAATCTTTCTGCCTTTCAATAAAACCTCTTAGTCTGAAAAGGTGTTAGCAGATTGCTGGTTTTTAATCTGGTGTGTCAATCTTATCATTCCATGTGTTGCATTCAGCGGACTCACAATCTGGTTGTGTCTGCCTCTTCTCATCAGATGCTTGGCCGAGCTTCACTTTTTCCAAGAGGAACGACATGTTCCAAATCTTAAAAAGAATATTTTATCTTTTCGTTTCAATATTTCCCCCTCCTTGGGCTCTGCTCCCTAAGCGGGCTGTGCAAACACTAGCTTTCAGAAAAAGCCCAACGGAGCTGCCTTTTTCTTCTGAAGTTTTTAACCCTTGCTAAGACACCCAGATTGTCCTCTCTCAAGTGGACAGCCAACACAGAAACTTAGTAAATAAGAAAATCTGCTGCAGAGCTTTCAGGAAGAAGGCATTGATCACTTTATAGATCCTCCTTGTGCAAAAACAACCTAGCCTGTGTTGTATGAACCCTTTTGTTCTCATTGTTCGGGAAAATTATGATTTATTCCCCATATAGGTAAAGGTAAAGGTTCCCCCGCACACGCGTGCTAGTCGTTTCCGACTCTAGGGGCCAGTGCTCATCTCCGTTTCAAAGCCGAAGAGCCAGCGCTTGTCCGAGGACGTCTCCGTGGTCATGTGGCCGGCATGACTAGACGCCAAAGGCGCACGGAACGCTGTTACCTTCCCACCGGAGTGGTCCCTATTTTTCTACTTACATTTTTACGTGCTTTCGAACTGCTAGGTTGGCAGAAGCTGGGACGAGTAACAGGCGCTCACTCTGCTACGCGGCACTCGGGATTTGACCCACCAAACTGCCGACCTTCTGATCGACAAGCTCAGCGTCCTAACCCACTGAGCCACCGCGTTCCTTAATTCCCCATATAGACCCTTCAATTTGAGGGTTTGATGTGGAGACTCAGTTTCCTTTTCTATCTTTTTAAAATAAAATAAAATAAAATAAAATAAAATAAAATAAAATAAAATAAAATATTTTCATAGCACACTAGCTACTTCCGGTGGCTGTGAAACAGGTGCTCTTAACATTTCTGCATTCTTACTTCTTTTTTATAATCTCCTCGCTTTATATGATTATGCCGCGTTGACCGGGACTGCTAGAGGTGACAGAATTATAAGCGAATGCTCCTGCAATGTTTTCTTTAATGGGATTTTCCTTCCCACTCCAAAAAATATTTTAAATAAGAAAGCAGGGTTTCGTTAGATCCCCTGTGAGAAGTGAAGCTAACCGCCAGGGTGGAACTAACCCATTTGGAATTCAAGTGGCTGCCGGATGTACATGCGCTGACATTCTGAGTCTGGATGACCGGGGATTCAGCTATTCAACCTATTCTCCAAAGCGCCCGAAGGCAGGACAAGAAGCAACGGATGGAAACTCATCAAGGAGAGGAGCAACCTGGAACTAAGGAGAAACTTCCTGACAGTTGAGAACAATTAGCCAGTGGAACAGCTTGCCACCAGAAATTAAAGGTGAATGCTCCAACACTGGAAGTTTTGAAGAAGAGACTGGACAGCCATTTGTCTGAAATGGTACAGGGTCTCCTGTTAGAGTAAAAGGTAAAGGCAAAGGTTCCCCCGCACATGTGTGCTAGTTGTTTCCGACTCTAGGGGCCGGTGCTCATCTCCGTTTCAAAGCCGAAGAGCCAGCGCTTGTCCGAGGACGTCTCCGTGGTCATGTGGCCGGCATGACTAGACGCCAAAGGCGCACGGAACGCTGTTACCTTCCCACCGGAGCGGTCCCTATTTTTCTACTTGCATTTTTTACGTGCTTTCGAACTGCTAGGTGGGCAGAAGCTGGGACGAGTAACAGGTGCTCACTCTGCTACGCGGCACTCGGGATTCGACCCGCCAAACGGCCGACCTGATCGACAAGCTCAGCATCCTAACCCACTGAGCCACCACGTCCCTTCCTGCTAGAGTAGGGGGTTGGAATAGATGACCTCCAAGGTCCCTTCCAACTCTGATTTTTCAAGGCTTCTACTTCAGGCCCGCTACTTGGTGGCGAACCTATGGCACGCGTGCCACGGGGGGGGGGGGGGGGAGGGGGACACAGAGCCCTCTCTGTGGGCACGTGCGCCGTCCTAGGCCTTCAGCTGTGTTTTTATAAAACCTTTTCGCTTTTAGGCCTCCTCCGCTGCAAAAAAAAAAAGTTCAATCAATCAATTTCAACTTCTCCTGGGGAAAAAAAAGAAAGATCTCGCAAAGTTGGAATTGACTGATTGAACTTTTCAGTCCCACCCAGTCTGCTGTTACCAGCGCGGCCACGCCCACCCAACGGGCCGCGCCCACCCAACTGGCCACACCCAGCCAATGGCCGTGCCCACCCAGCCCCCCGACGATACCCAAGTGGGTTTTGGGGTTGCAGTTTGGGCACTCGGTCTCTAAAAGGTTCGCCATTGTTGGGACAGGCCAGGGGTGGGCAACCTCGGCTCTTTTAGGACTCATGGACTTCAACTCCCAGAATTCCTGAGTCAGCAGAGCTGACTCAGGAATTCTGGGAGTTGAAGTCCATGAGTCCTAAAAGAGCCGAGGTTGCCTACCCCGGGACAGGCTATCAGCTATTTAGATCCAGAAATGTGGGGTAGGAGTGGGGGTGCGAAAGCGAAGGAATAGAAGTGGGAGAAAAGGGGGAGAAAGCTTAGAAAAATAAAAAGTAATTCCAAGCCTTGAACATCGCAACGTTAAACCGATGCTTCCCGATGGTGTTTTTTTAAAAAAAAAAAAAAAAAAAAAGTGCAAAGAATTACTGGCTTCTGGCAACTTTCCCCCCCCCCGCCCACCCACCCCCATACTAAAAGCATTTCAATTAGACTTACGAGTGCCTGCCACCCAGTTCACCGTCCTTCTCTGCAGTTCCTCTTTTTAATGCACAGTTTAAGTGGCTCTCATTAAAGCGCCTAATAAAGGAGCGCATTTTAAGTGATTAGCGCCAATAACGTGGCAGCCCATTAACGGTCCCTCCTGCTGCACCCCCTCCCCGGGTTCTGCCACCCCACCCCACCCCGGTGAGCCCATTGAAGAGCTCAGCTATTCATTCGGCGTGTTCATCGCAAGCTCCCCGCGGTGTTCTGAGCATCTTTGCAGCCCTGTGGGGAAGCGTGGCGTTAATGTCGGGGTTCGCTTTCTGCCAGACAGGGCGACACACGCACAAACACACACGCACGCACGCACACACGCACACGCCGCCGCCATCTTCCAAAACGTCCAAATGCAGCAGGGGGAATTTTATTAAGATGGAACTAGAGAAGCCACTGTGGTAAACGGTCTTTAGCGTTAATTCATCCTTACAACTGTGCGCAACATAAGCGTGTAACGCAGCCATCTCGCCCGGCTTGTTCGGGGCATCAATAGATTTTGGAGGGAGCAGGATCCGTTCTCAAACCACTTAATTTAATCTCTCTCTCTCTCTCTCTCTTGACTTGAGGTGTAAAGATGAGGGGCGACAGATACTTATATATCAAATCTATGGAATCAAATTAGCCATTTGTGGCTGGGGTCACAAGCAAGAGCTGGGAGGCTAAGACCGGCTCCTAAAAACGCTGCACTAATTCGGAAGAAAATGACTACATCCTCGGTTGGTCTAAAATGGAAAAAAAAAAAGGTGGGGGGATTTAAGCAGAATTCGGAGCTCGGCTGCATCTTCTGAAATAAGGGAGCACATTTTCAATCTTCTGGGGGTTTTGGTGTTTTTTTTTAACACATCCCACGTAACCTCTGCAACATTAACTAACTCAGTGTGGTGCAATCCGGGTTTTGCTAGCTAACTCATTCCCGAGGGGGGAAAAGGTTTAACTTCGTCTCAGATGGACGTGAGATATATAGAGCGGGGCGAACCAGATTAATGCGGGATGGCTTAGTCAGCAATTTCCAGGCATAAAAAAAAAAAATATAGAAAGCCAAGTGGCATTAAATGCCACTGTTTTTTTTAATGGGAAGGAGGACGAAGGGCGACACGATAGCAGGCTCCCAATATCTCAGGGGTTGCCACAAAGAAAGGGGGGTGGGGTGGGGTGGGGTGTCAACCTATTCTCCAGAGTGCCCGAAAGCAGGACAAAAGAAGCAACGGATGGAAACTCGACAAGGAGAGAAGCAACCTAGAAATAAAGAAGAATTTCCAGACAAATTTTAACCAGTGGAACAGCTTGCCACCAGAAGTGGGTGCTTCCATCACTGGAGGTTTTCCAAGAAGAGACTGGACGCCCATTTGTCTGAAAAGCTGTGGGGTTTCCTGCCTGAGCAGGGGGCTGGACTAGATGACCTCCAAGGTCCCTCCCAACTCTGTTAATTCTGTTACTGTGGGAGCCGAAGAGAGAGTTTTGATCTGATCTACGACATGCAGACAAGAGCTACGATCGTCTTACTTGGAGGTGTCGATCAAGAAGAACGGTGGGGTCCTTGGCGCTCTCTGAGCTTGGTCTTCTTGCAGATGTTTCATTACCCAACTAGGTAACGTTATCAGTGCTGGAAGGGAGTGGGGATTTGGTCTCTTTTATATATATATATATATATATAATAGTAGCTTGCCCGGTGGGTGTTGATGTAAGTGTTTTCCATGGTTCCTTGATTAGGCTGTTGTTTCTTCTTTGAATAAAAACTGTGTACCAAATGCCACTCCTAGCACTGGTGACATTAGCTAGTTGGGTTATGAAACATCTGCAATGAGACAACCAAGCCCAGAAACCAGCAAGGATCTCAACACTTCAATCCCGAGCTACATTCTCTTCTATGAGAAGAACTCAGGGCCACACCAAGAATCAAATTAATTTCCCCCCTCCCAAATACGTACTCATCCACTTCCTGATGGAACAGCTAATAAGAAAAGCCACGTACCTTGACCAAATTATTACAATGCAGTGTTAACTTCCAAAAAAATAAAAAAAAAAAGGCAAAGGGAGGTGGGTGGCAAAGAAATAATATCCCATAGATTCAATTTCATGCAGACTTCCAAATCCTATTTTTGAAACGCAACTTACGTCTACATCTTCTCACGGGCAACCAAGATTGATGGGAGATTTTACGCTCGTGGAAACGGTGGTTTTTGTAAAGCTTGATGTACGACCGGGAGAAAATGGTACGAATAAAAAAAAAAAAAATTGGTTTGCCGCTCTCATTTTCCAGTCACTGGTTTTCAATATGTTATTTCTATTTTGTGCAATGTCACCAGAGGGAATGGCTCCCCAAGAGACATCTGATGATGCTTTCTTTCATCTGGACACCTCGTGTATTTTTTCCTATTTATTTGACATTGAAGGTGCAGCCCAAGAACTAACTGCCTGCCTTTTTAAAAGAATGATTATTATTCCCTCCCCCCCCCATCCCCCAAAGATGTACGTCAATGGGTATATCAAGAGCGAGGCTTTACGGGTACTGAAAATCAAGAAGGGAAAAAATGCAGCCGTTTAGAGAACACCTATTACAGGCAGTCCTCAACTTACAACGGGTCATTTAGCGACCATTCGAAGTTACAACGGCACTGGAAAGAGCGGTGTATGACCGCTCTTCACACTTACGGCGGCTGCAGCATCCCCATGGTCGTGAGATCAACATTCAAAATGCTTAACAACTGGTTCCTATTTATGACGCTTGCAATCTCCCGGGGTTATGGGGATCCCCTTCTTGCGACTTTCTGACAAGCAAAAATCAAGGGGGAAGCCAGATTTGCTCAACAACCGTGCAACAAGCTTAACAACTGCAGTGATTCACTGTAGCAAGACGGGGGATAAAATGGGTCAAGACAAACTTCATTGTCTCGCTTAGCAGCGGAAATGTTGGGCTCCGTCGTGGTCGTAAGTCGAGGACCGCCTGTAGCTAATGCCAAATCTGTTTAGCCGGAGCCAAAGTGATAGTCTTAAACATTGTAACCGACCCTGGACCTGATTATACAAAGAGGCAGCTTCCATTGAGGTTTATATTAAAAACATATGGTATAAGCTCTTTTAAGTGAACATTCTACAATTTCTCCTGGGCACTCACTTTATCTTGATTATTTTTAAGAATAGAGAAATCAGGTGTAATATAACAGCTACTCAGAGTTATATTCTTAACCACAGTTAAGCAGGCAAAGGGGCACTAAGACAAAAGTCTCTGCGTGATGGGAGAAAATTGAAGCCCATTGAATTTCAGACAGATAAAATTATCCTGCTTTTGATAGAAGCGTTTCACTTCTGAATAAAAAATTTTCACAGGCAGACATTCAGGACTGCTCCCAGTAACAATACTGTATAACAAGCCAGCTGTCCACAACATTTTGAGCACCAGGGACCGGTTCTGCGGAAAAACTATTTTCCACCGAACCAGCTTCAGCTGTAGTCTAGAAAGAGGGCGGAGAAGAGCGACAAAGATGACCAGGGAACTGGAGGCTAAAACATACAAGGAACGGTTGCTGGAAATGGGGATGTCTAGTTTAATGAAGAGAAGGACGAGGGGGGACATGATAGCAGTCTTCCAATATTTGGGGGGCTGCCCCAAAGAAGAAGGAGCCAAGCTCTTCTCCAAAGCACCTGAAAGCAGGACAAGAAGCAACGGATGGAAACTCGTCAAGGAGAGAAGCAACCTGGAACTAAGGAGAAACTTCCTGACAGTGAGAACAATCAACCAGTGGAACTACCTGCCTCCAGAAGCGGTGAATGGAGGTTTTTAAGAAGAGACTGGACAGCCATTTGTCTGAAATGGCATAGGGTTTCCTGCCTGAGCAGGGGGTTGGACTAGATGACCTCCAAGATCCCTTCCAATGTTACTACTACTGCTGCTGCTACCACCACCACCACTACTACTACTACTACTGCTACTACTACTATTACTGCTACTATCATCATCATCACCATCATCATCATCATCATCACATGCCAGAGTGCCATAGCATGAAAAACCACTCTCCCACATCTTCTGTGGAAAAATTGTTTTTGTGGACCGGGGGGGGGGAATGGTTATGAACGCTACCACACCTGGCATGTGCCCGTGAAGCTGCGGACCCCTGTATTAAACTATAATTTCATTGCGGCGGGTTTGTTTTTTTCATTATTAGCAGGATTAGCACAATGCTTTTCTTGACCGCCGACCCCCCCCCTTTCAGTGGCCACGGAGCCCCAAGACTGAACTCAAGATTTAAATCAGAACGTTTCTTCTAAGCCAGGGGTGTCAAACTCAATTTCACTGAGGGCCGCATCAGCATTGCGGTTGCCCTCAGGGGGCCGGGTGGGTATGGCCTGGGTGGGCGTGGCCTACTGGGTGGGCGTGGCTAGTGCATATGGCCTACTGGGTGGGCGTGGCCAGCTCTACATCGTTGGCATCAAGGTGCCTATGGAGGCCCGGGCAGGAGTGGGAGAGATCTGGGGGTCTCTGGCAGGAGGAGGGTCTCTGGGCCAGGGCCAAGGCAGTGGGGGCCGTTCCCTCACTGTTTCCACATGAAACCACTTCGCGGGCCGGATCCGGCCCCCGGGCCTTGTGTTTGACACGTCTGTTCTAAGCCTTCGCGGGCCTCCCCCCCCCCCCCCCGTGATGACATTCCCACCCCGCCACAGCTCACAGGTTGAAAAGCTTTGCTTGAACTAAAAGGCTTAGGAGAGAAAGCTCAATGGCTAAGTTGAGAAAGCAGGATATGTGAACCGGTGCACCACCACAGAAGCTGTCACAGTCGTTCATATACACCTACAAACGTGTTCTCAGATTACTTAGCATCGACACTGGCGTAACCTTATGGATTCATTTATCCTAAGTTAGTCCTTGAGCAGGCCGCAGAGTCAACCCTGTTGGTGTAGGTAATAAATCTTACCTTTGGCCAGTCTTTCCAGCCTCTTGCCGTGCTCTGGAGGTATAGCATACCTGGCGAAGGAAAAAAAGAAAAAGAAAAGAAAAAAGCTCATCAGGAAAATGAAGTCCAGAATCTTTGCTTCCAAACTGATTCATTAGGAATCTGTTGGCAGAAGTTTGTTCTTCGCCCTTCACAACCCCACCAGCCAGGAGATTTCCCCTGTCAAAACATCTCCTCCCTTCTCCATCCATTACTTCAAACACAAACAACAGATTTGGAAGGAGACCTTCTAGTCTGCTTGAGCAGGGGGCTGGACTAGAAGATCTCCATGGTCCCTTCCAGCTCTATTCTATTCTATTCTATTCTATTCTATTCTATTCTATTCTATTCTATTCTATTCTATTCCATTCCATATTCTATTCTATTCTATTCCATTCCATATTTTCTATTCTATTCTATTCTATTCTATTCTATTCTATTCTATTCTATTCTATTCTATTCTATTCCATTCCATTCTAACACTATACCATCTGATTCTGAGCATCTTCCAAAGCACAGCCCTTCAGGTTTTTGGCAGTGCCCCCGTCTTCAAATTTGAAACTTTTCCCAGCTTTTAAGGGAGAAACTTTTGAATTCTGAGTTGGATTTTGGGAGCGTTTCTATTATTAACAGAATAACAGTTGGAAGAGACCTTGGAGGTCTTCTAGTCCAACCCTGTAAATAATTTCAGACAAATGGCTGTCCAATCTCTTGTTGAAAACTTCCAGTATTGGAGCATTCAGCACTTCTGGAGGCAGGTTGTTCCACTGGTTAATTGTTCTAACTGTCAGGAAATGTCTCCTTAGTTCCAGGTTGCTTCTCTCTTTGGTTAGTTTCCATCCATTGCTTCTTGTCCTGCCTTCTGGTGCTTTGGAGAATAGCTTGACTCCCTCTTCTTTGGGGAAGCCCCTCAAATATTTGAATATAAGATCCTGCAGTTATCTTAAAACACAACAGGATCACGGAAGATTCTCATTAACCTCTCAACCTAGAACTAAGGAGAAACTTCCTGACAATGAGAACAATTCACCAGTGGAACAACCTGCCTCCAGAGGTGGTGAATGCTCCAATGCTGGAAGTTTTCAAGAAGAGACTGGAAAGCCATTTGTCTGAAATGGCATAGGGTTTCCTGCCTGAGCAGGGGGTTGGACTAGATGACCTCCAAGGTCCCTTCCCGAAAGTCCCAAATGAAGCGCAGGGACACAGACGTAGGTTCTGACATGCGTTTATACCATGTACATATATCAATGAGTTTATCCTATATAAATGTTTTAAATAAATAAACTAAATCCTCACCTTCCCGAGGAAGCCTAGACAGGAAGAGTGAGGAGAGCACAATCCACTACTAGCATTTGCCCTTTGCTGTCTCCAAGGGCCCAAACTTTGATCCCAAGACCGTGAGCAGCACTGTAATGGTTGCTGAACAAATGGTCATTAAGCAAGGACTACCTGGGCACAAATGGGCTTTCCTTATCAACGATGTAACCTCTTCCATGCTCAAAGGGAGCGGGGTTTGCAGAGAGGAGGAGGAGGACTGTGGGGTCCTTGGTGTTCTCTGAGCTTGGTTATTTTCTTGCAGACGTTTCACTACCAAACTAGGTAACACCATGAGATACAATCAAAGTCAGAGAGCCTCACGCACCCCAGTCATTGTCCTCCTCCTCCTCTGCCTCCTCCTCCTCTCTCTTTTAGCAGCAATGATGTTAGCTAGTTGGGTAAAGAAATGTCTGCAAGAAAACAAACAAGCTCAGAGAGCACTAAGGACCTCACAGTCCTCCTCCTCCTCCTCCTCCTCCTCCTCCTCCACAAACCCCACTCCCTTGTAGCACTGAGGATGTCACATCTGAGCATGGTGGTGCTAGATCAGTGGTGGTGAACCTATGGCACGCGTGCCAGAGGTGGCACTCAGAGCCCTCTCTGTGGGCACCCGCGCTGCCATGGCCAGCATCTTGTGCAGGTCCATTAGGCCGCCGCTGCTGCCCGGAGTGGCAGCCCCACCCAACACAAAGGAGGCGAAGCAGCCAGCTAGCAAGCTTGGGTAGAGGTGGTAGAGCATGCCCACACCCAGCAAGCCAAAGGCCACCCTGAGTAGGGAAGGCCGGATCCGCATCGACTCCATGGTCCCCCAGTCACAGCTAGGATAGCATGCCTCCCCACCCATTTATGCTGGGCCTCCTGCCCACCTCCCCACCCTCCAGAGACCCCCTGGATCTCCCCAACCCTGCCCAGCCCTCACAGGGTTCCCCCCAATGAGCAACGTGGAGGTGGCCATGCCCACCCCAGCCACGCCCACCCAGTCTGCCGTGACAACCGCAGCCATGCCCACCCAGTGGGCCACGCCCCCCCCCCCCCCCCCCCGAGGGCACCACAATGCTGACGCGGCCCTAGCACTTTGCGATAAATTAGTGGGTTTCGGGTTGTGTTTTGGGCACTCGGTCTCTAAAAGGTTCACCATCACTAAGCTGGATAGATCAGGGCTAGAAGGGAGGGTAGAGTTTGCTCAGGGCTCGGCAACCTTGGCTCTTTTACGACTCCTGGACTTCAACTCCCAGAATTCCTGAGCCAGCTCAGCTCTCCCTGTCCCCTCAGCACGGCTGGCTCAGGAATTCTGGGAGTTGAAGTCCAGGAGTTGTAAAAGAGCCAAGGTTGCCTACCCCTGGGTTAAGGGAAATAGGTGTATCTCATCAATGTGTGGTCCTCAATGGAACCGCATCTACATGGAAGGAAGTGTGTAGTGGGGTGCCCCAGGGCTCTGTTCTGGGCCCAGTGCTCTTCAACATCTTCATCAACGATTTGGACGAGGGGATAGATGGGGAACTCATCACATTTGCAGACGACACCAAGCTGGCAGGAATAGCCAATACTCCAGAAGATAGGCTTAAGATACAGGAGGATCTGGACAGACTATCTTAATCTATCTATCTTATGTCAGGGGTCTTCAAACTTGGCCCTTTTATGACTCGTGGACTTCAACTCCCAGAATTCCTCAGCCAGCATGGCTCAGCTTGGAAACCTCTGCCTTTCCCCTCAGCGTGGCTGGCTGAGGGATTCTGGGAGTTGAAGTCCACCAGTCATAAAAGGGCCAAGGTTGGCCTAGCCCAGGAGTAGGCAACCTTGGCCCTTTTATGACTGGTGGACTTCAACTCCCAGAATTCCTCAGCCAGCATGGCTCAGCTTGGAAACCTCTGCCTTTCCCCTTAAGCGTGGCTGGCTGAGGGATTCTGGGAGTTGAAGTCCACGAGTCAGAAAAGAGCCAAGGTTGCCTCCCTCTGCTCTAAAGCACCAAGCTCCGAAAGCACCAAGGATGACCACCTGCTCCTTTCCCCTCCTTTTCCACTTCCTCCTCCTTCCTCACATTCCCTTCTAGCACTGGTGAAGTTACCTAGTTGGGTCAAGAAACGTCTGCGAGGAAACAATCTCGGAGAGCGCCAAGGACCCCCACAGTTCCTTCTATCAGTTAAGTTCCTGTGGTTCCCATAGGAGTAAGCCTCTTTCACCGACAGCTACAAAGGCTCTTGAAACAAAGGTTTTTTTTAAAAAAAAAAATATGATATATCCCCAAATTTCCATAGATCAAAGTGATGTTTTTCCTCTGAAGTACGTCAGCAAACTCACGCTCTAATGTCTAAAGGACATTACCTTTAACTTCTCTCTGTTGTGTTCGCCTTGAATTTTAACTTTTTTTTTTTTTTTGGAAAGCCGTTTTCCGCTAACGTAAAACAAAACGAAGCAATGAATAAATTAATGCGGATCCAAGCGCTTCTTCTGCTGGATTAGCAAGAAAGGAGCTATCCTATTTCTTCTGGGGATGCGTTGAAAAGTTTGGGGCGCCTTCGCTGTTAGGAGGCAGCCAAGGATGAATGCCGTTCTTTGGATTCCGATGCAATTTATTTATTTATTTATTTTTTACTTAATTACCACCTGTAATTGGGAGTTGGAAAGATAAGATTAATTGAATCGTGAGGCTGTTGGAAGTTAATAATTGTCGAGACCCGGTTATCGTGGTTCGCAGAAGTAGCTAACTGAACGCTAGAGAGATGTCCCACGGAATTTGGTACAGAGCGGCTTGGATAGAAAGTCAGCGAGCTGCATTAATGAGCTTAAAATCAGGAAAGGAAGGGAAGAGAGAGAGAGAGAGAAAAAAAAGAATTGCAGTCTTGCCAGTCGTGCTAAGAACCGCCAGCAGATTCTTGCTCAAATTAAGGAGAGACAAGGAATTGGAGCCAATCGGAGCTCAAGCCCCAGAACAGGAAATAAAATAAACGCAAGCCTCAGAAATTAATTCTAGCCCGCCAATCGGAGCAAAACTACAAAGCTCTGCTTGAAAGAGGCCAGGACAAAAGAAGAACCAACCTCCCCATCCCGGCCCTGTTCAAACTGAAACCCCGGCGGCAGGAGACGCCACAGGTTTTGGCTGAACCACAAAGCGAAACTCCCCAGACGCTAGCTCAGGGGTCTTCCAACTTCCTGACAGTCAGAACAATTAATCAGTGGAACTACCTGCCTCCAGAAGCGGTGAATGCTCCAACACTGGAAGTTTTTAAGAAGAGACTGGACAGCCACTTGTCTGAAATGGTGTAGGCTTTCCTGCCTGAGCAGGGGGTTGGACTAGATGACCTCCAAGGTCCCTTCCAACTTTTATTATTAGGATGATGACTTTGAGGGGGGAGGAAGGAGGAATATTGCTGGCTGAACCATACTGTTTGCGCGGGGATTTTCCCCCCTGATCTCGCCTTGACTTCCTTTGGAGACGGTGCCTGCTTCAAGAGTTCTGCGGTCTTGGGTGGTCAGTTGGAAGCGGCTCCTTACAGACTGCCTGCAATCTGTATTCCAACATTGCACACTACCTGCTTGATGTAGAGACAAAATCACAGAAAGCCTAAGGCCAGAGGTCTTCAAACTTGGCCCTTTAATGACTTGTGGACTTCAACTCCCAGAATTCATCAGCCAGCATGCCTGGCTGAGGAATTCTGGGAATTGAAGTCCACAAGTCATAAAAGGGCCAAGTTTGAAAACCCCTGGCCTAAGCTGAAGCTTCCTCTCCAAATTCCACCCGCCCGCAACAAGGATACCTGACATCTCCACTGATTCTGCCCCGGCGACAGAAAAAAAAAAAAAAAAGGGATTTTAGGCTTTCTAAAGGCAAACAAGCCAGCATTTTAGACCCGTTGGGACCGGCTCATCTCTCAGGACGCGCTTCTTGCGTCCTGCCAAACGCTTAACGGAAGCAATTATATAATATAATTCTGTGGGCGCCCCGGCTTTATGGAATCAGTTGCCGGTTGAGCTCCGGATGGCACCTGACCTTTGCTCTTTCCAACACGGCCTAAAGACCTATCTATTTGAACAAGCCGGCCTTGGGTTGGGTTTTTATTGTGGGTTTTTTATACTATTCTATTGTTTTAGCTCGGGCTCCTATTTAATTCTTTTTTAATTTTTGTATTCTGTATTCTTATATTTGCCCTGTTCACCGTCCCGAGTCCTCCGGGAGAAGGGCGGTACACAAATATAATAAAATAAAGTAAAAAATAAATAAAAGATCAAACTGTTCCGCTCATTAACCTGAAGGAGAGGTGTCAAAACGAGAGAGATGTTCAGATAGCCAGAAATATTCTTTCTGCCTGTTTGTCTGAAATCCACCACACACCCCGGTGTTTGGGAGGGGAGGGAGGGGAAGAAAAGAGGTTTATGGAGGGAGCGGAGTTAACACAGATATTCTCTTTTTTGTTAAAAGGAGGAGACACACAGGCTTAATTTATCAAACTTCCTGGCCTTAGCTTTCTAAAAGCTTAAGGGAAATGGGCAATTGGCAATTTTTGCCAAGACGAAAAAATACTCCGACCTAATCTTGAAAAGGGAAAGCAATGTATTGCTACTGCTAAGCTGGTAAGCCGCCCTGAGTCTTCGGAGAAGGGCGGGATATAAATGGAATTAAAATAAAATAAAATAAAATAAATAAAAAATAAGGGCTACAGAAGTGAGAAATTGGGGTAAACATGTGGGTGCACTGCTGGAAACGGGGAGGACAATTATATTACCTGAACTGTGCATATGCGCTAGAAAATCAGGGTATACCTTTTTTTAGAGAAAAAAACCAACTCAAGTTTAATTTCCTGGTGAGGGTGAGGAACAGTCCGTATGCTTTTCTTGGCAAAAAAAAAAAAAAAAAAAGCAGACATAATTTTATCTTTCTTTCCTTTTTTTTTCTTGGTAATTTCCAATCTAAACTAGATCTAGGAATATCTGATGATATCCTATCCTAGTGCTAATACTGCATATGTTTCTTTGGGAAATTAAGTCAACCTGGAATTAAGGAGAAACTTCCTGACGGTGAGGACAATTAACCAGTGGAACAGCTTGCCACCGGAAATCGTGGGCGCTCCATCACTGGAGGTTTTTAAGAAGAGACTGGAGAATCACCTGTCTGAGATGGTGTAGCTTCTCCTGCTTGAGCAGGGGGTGGACTAGAAGACCTCCAAGGTCCCTTCCAGCTCTATTCTATTCTATGCTATGCTATGCTATGCTATGCTATGCTACGCTACGCTACTCTACTCTATTCTAATTCTATTCTATTCCTATTCCTATTCTTTTGAATTTATTTCTTACTCTACTCTACTCTGTTCTATTCTATTCTATCCTATTCTACTCCATTCTGTTATTCTATTCTATTCTATTCTATTCTATTCTATTCTATTCTATTCTA
>JAKJMR010000811.1:43532-57938 GCA_024449315.1 Daboia siamensis
TCCATCTATCCATCCAACCATCCATTCATCTAACCATCCATCCATCCTTCCATCTATCTGTCCATCTATCTGTCCATCTATCCATCCGTCCATCTATCCATCCATCCTTCCATCTATCCATCCGTCCATCTATCCATCCATCCCTCTATCCACTTACCCACCCACTGAGCCCAACATTCCTTACTGCTAAGCAAGGCAGCTTTTCAGTGAGTTGCGCTCCACTTTATAACCTTTTTTGCCATAGCCGTTAAGTGAATCATTGCAGTTGTTAAGTGGGATTGGGTGACTGTTAAGTGAATCCAGCTTCCCACATTGACTCTGCTTGTCTGAAGCCAGCTGGGAAGGTCACAAAGGTTGATCTCATAAATATCTCCTTAAGTAACTCAGAAATATCATTTCTCCATACATTTAATCAAGTAAACTTGCAAGAAAATATGTTCCCTCTGGGTAAATCAAACGTTTTCTAACAATCTAGTCTGTCCTGGAAAGTAAGAGATCAGCGTGGGGCTCTTAAAAGGGACCCGAGAGAGAATCTAATGTGCTCCCCTTAGAAGTAAAGCCAGACACTTTAAACAGTAAAGCATTTGCAGGCTCTCCGTGAAAAGTACCTGAATCCACGGTGACAATGCTAGGAACAAAAACCTCTCTGTTCTGAAGTCTAACTTCGCCCAATCGATAAATCCTGGACCAAAACTTCAATTCAGAAACTCGTGGCATTGTGACGGAGACCCCAAAGAGCAGCAAATAATACATGCTATTCCAGAGAAGAACGGAATAGGGGTGGTAAAGATAAATCGCTGAAACTCAGCGAAACGTTTTCTGGGGCGCCTTATGTGGCTCCCGATCTGTTGTGTTTGGTGTGTATATTAATCCCCGGTCAGAAGATGTGAAGAGAGCCGGCCCATCGAATCGCTAACGGTCAGACAAGACTGACTGGATATCCTCTTCTTTCCCCTTCCTCTTCCTCATGAGGTTCGTATCGCAAAAACGCTGTTAATTTATTTATTTTTTTTGGAAAGTTTAGAATGCGCAATTTGGCAGGGCAGAATTTCCCCATCCGATTCAATCATCGGGGACGATGTCCAGCAGGGGTGTCAAACTGCCGGCCCGTGGGCCGGCTGCATCATGCGGAGGAGGCCGCACCCACCCCAGCTTCGGCAAGGCAAACAAAGTCACGACACATCGCGACACATCACGTGACATGGCGAGTTTGACACCTGCGATGTAAAGGTAAGAACGAAGTAACCGTAGGCAGAGCTCTCCACCAACACCATCAAGCTTTCGGCAAGCAATCCAACTCAATTTTCCTTAGGGTACCGAAGGCTAAAACATATAAATGACACGGTTGCTGGAATTGGGGTTGTCTTAATTTAATGAAAAGAAGGACTAGGGGTGACACGATAGCAATGTTCCAGTATCTCAGGGGCTGCCCCAAAGAAGAGGGTGTCAAGCTATTCTCCAAAACCCCTGAAGGCAGGACAAGAAGCAACGGATGAAAACTAACTAAAGAGAGAAGCAACCTAGAACTAAGGAGAAACTTCCCGACAGTGACAACAATTAACCAGTGGAACAACCTGCCTCCGGAAGCGGTGACTGCTCCAACACTGGAAGTTTTTAAGAAGAGACTGGACAGCCATTTGTCTGAAATGGTATAGGATTTCCTGCCTGACCTCCAAGGTCCCTTCCAACTTTATTACTATTAAATAAAAAAACAATGAAATAAAAGTTATTATTAATCTGACAGTCAGAACAATTAACCAGTGGAACAACCTGCCTCCGGAAGCGATGACTGCTCCAACACTGGAAGTTTTTAAGAAGAGACTGGACAGCCATTTGCCTGAAATCGTATGCCTGTGCAGGGGGTTGGACTAGATGACCTCCAAGGTCCCTTCCAACTTCGTTCTTAGGTTATTCCTTCACATCACCATTCAAAAGGATGAAACTCACATGCCAGTGAGTTTAAATGATGTGTTTGGATCAAAGGTTTCGCAGACAGAAGAGGAAAGACGATCACTTAAAGCCAATTGTGTGTGGGGGGCGGGGGGGATCAAATCTTGTTCATTTCCTAATGACTTTTGTTAAGCGACTTCAGATTCAACAGCAAGCTTGCAAAAAAATAAAAAAAGGAAGGTAGCACACAGCCACAATCATTTTCTTCACTGTCACCCTTGTCGTACATGCCTATCCATTTCTTCCACTCCTCGCAAACCTGTTATATACCCAAACCATAAAAACCTTCTTATAAGAAATGTGATCCGGGACAGAACGATTTTCTACGTACTAGCTGTTGTAAAAACTACAATAATCATTAATCCATTTATCTGAGCCAATAGATTTTTAGTTTTTTTTAGAGAATCCTACATCTTTTACTCCAGAAGAGGAAATTTAATAAGTTTGCAGTGGTGGTGGTGGTGGTGGGGAAATAAAACAGAAAAACAAAACCCAGTTATCAACTGCTGAATGAACGCTTGTTAGACAAGCGTAAGAGAAGTAATATCCCAGACAAGATCCTTTAACTTCCCTTGGAATCTCATTCTTGCCCCCACGTTTTTTAAAATGTCTCCCGAATCCACAACTTTTTGTAAAAATCTAGGCACACCTTTTAGAAAGAGAAGACCGAGGAGAGATTGTGTCAGCCCTTCTTCAAATATTTGAAAGGATAGCATGCTGGAGGAGACGGAGACCTGTTCTAGAGTGCATGACACAGATAATGGATTTAAGTCACAGGAAAAGACAGATTCCAACTAAATGTTAAGGGGGGGGGAACCCCTCCTAACAGTAAGCCCCAACGAGCAGCGAAACCAATTATCTGAAGAAATGTTCAACTGAAGGATGCTTTAAGTTGGACTCTGGCGCGGAGCAGGTGGCTGAATCCGATAGTCTATGTAGCTATTTCCAACTTCATGCTCCTATGATGCAGAGAAAGAAAAAGCAGCAACTGGACTCGAGGAACTGCTAAGCAATTTATAACGTTCTCGGAAAGGACAGGTAGATTTTCCAAATTGTCAGTTCCCATTCACATATGCTAAGATCACAATGGCAACCAGTTTAGATTGCTGCGATTTGGAAGAAAAAAAGAAAAAAAGAGAGAGAGAGAGAGAGAGGCTGAGAGCCTAGAAGGGGCGCAGAAAAGAGCAACGAGGAGGATTAGGAGACTTGGAGGCTAAAACATACAAAGAACGGTCGCAGGAATCAGGGATGTCTAGTCACAACCTACTACTTGATAAAGATAGAAAAATGTGGGTTAGACCGCATCACCACCAGACGGATTCTCTTGTGATTCAGGGTCAGCCTGGGGGTTTGGCAGTTGGGTCGGACGATTCGGCAGTTGGGTCGGACGATTCAGAGGAGGAGGAGGGGGGTGTTGGAGAGCCTGCAGAGGACAGCCCTGAGGCTTCGCAGAGCCCTCAGCCAGGCCCCTCTCATCTGGTCACTAGGCAGACCCAGCTGTGTCAGCCTGACAGCGTGGATGAAGATGACCCACAGCTGGCCCTATTCAAGGATTTATTTATTTATTAATTTATTTATTTAATTTGTATACCGCCCTTCTCCCAAAGGACTCAGGGCGGTGAACAGGGCAATAAATATCTAAAAAACAAAATACAAAAGTTAAAAAACAATTAAATGTAATGCCCAATATAAAACAGTAAACAATAATTAAAATTATTTAAAATCCCGTCCCTTAGCCCATCAAATCAGGCCGGATTGCTCGAATAAATAAGTTTTTAGATCGCGCCGGAAGGAGCGAAGATCAGGAGCCATCCGGAGCTCCACCGGCAAGCGGTTCCAAAGGTCTGGTGCGCCCACAGAGAACGCCCTCCCCCTGGGGGCCACCAATCGGCATTCTTTGATCGGAGGCACCCTGAGGAGACCCTCTCTGTGGGAGCACACTGGACGGAGGGAAGTTGACGCTGGCCGCAGGTGTTGCCGTAGGATGCCCGATGCAAGAGGCAGTCAATCAGGAGTAAACAGAGGAAGGCAATGGGTCACCTCGGAAGGAGGCAGAGAGAAGCCACACCTTGAACTGTTTAAGAGGGGAATGCGTGGGAGGGCTGGTTTGCTGAAGGCAACCCTTTGAATAGCTCCTGTTTCATGGTTCGTGTTTTGTTTTGCTCTGTTTGCTCTGTTTTGTGTCAATAAATTTGGCAGGCTTAGTTCCAGCCTCTTGCCTTTTCGTAAAGGGGTTGTCCCTGCCTTTTCCGCAGGGCCGGTAGTAGGCTAGTACAGAACAGATTCGTAGCTGGCTGACCGGCCGTACTCAGCGTGTGGTCCTCAATGGAACCACATCTACATGGAAGGAAGTGTGTAGTGGGGTGCCCCAGGGCTCTGTTCTGGGCCCAGTGCTCTTCAACATCTTCATCAACGATTTGGATGAGGGGATAGATGGGGAACTCATCAAATTTGCAGACGACACCAAGCTGGCAGGAATAGCCAATACTCCAGAAGATAGGCTTAAGATACAGGAGGATCTGGACAGACGCGAACACTGGGCGCTATCTAACAAAATGAAATTCAGTGGTGAAAAAAGTAAGGTTCTACGTTTAGGCAGGAAAAATCAAATGCACAGGTATTGTATAGGTGGTACCTTGCTCAAAAGTAGTAAAAGTTAGAGCAGGGGTGTCAAACTCAATTTCATTGAGGGCCGCATCAGCATTGCGGTTGCCTTCAAGGGGCCGGGTGGGTATGACCAGGGTAGGCGTGGCCTACTGGGTTGGCATGGCTAGAGTGCGTATGGCCTACTGGGTGGGCATGGCCAGCTCTACATCGTTGGCATCAAGGGTGCCTATGGGGGCCTGGGCAGGAGTGGGACAGATCTGAGGGTCTCTGGCAGAAAGAGGGTCTCTGGGCCAGGGTCAAGGCAGTGGGGGCTGTTCCCTCACTGTTTCCAGGATGGCTTCGCGGGCCGCATGAAACCACTTCGCGGGCCGGATCCGGCCCCCGGGCCTTGTGTTTGACATGTCTGAGTTAGAGGGATCTCGGAGTCCTAGTGGACAATCACTTCAATATGAGCCAGCAGTGTGCTGCAGCTGCCAAAAAAGCCAACACAGTCCTGGGCTGCATTAACAGAGGGATAGAATCAAGATCACGTGAAGTGTTAATACCATTTTACAAGGCCTTGGGAAGGCCACACTTGGAATACGGCATCCAGTTTTGGTCACCACGATGTGAAAAAGATGTCGAGACTCTAGGAAAAAAAAAGTGCAGAGAAGAGCAACAAAGATGATCGGGGGACTGGAAGCTAAAACATACAAAGAATAGTTGCTGGCATTGGGTACGTCTAATTGAATGAAGAGAAGGACGAGGGGTGACATCATAGCAACTCTTCCAATATCTCAGGGGTTGCCACAGGGAAGAGGGGGTCAAGTTATTCTCCAAAGCGCCTGAAGGCAGGACAAGAAGCAACGGATGGAAATTAACCAAGGAGAGAAGCAACCTGGAACTAAGGAGAAACTTCCTGACAGTGAGAACAATTAACCAGTGGAACTACCTGCCTCCAGAAGCAGTGAATGCTCCAACACTGGAGGGTTTTAAGAAGAGACTGGACAGCCATTTGTCTGAAATGGTATAGGTTTTCCTGCCTGAGCAGGGGGGTTGGACTAGATGATCCCTTCCAACTCATGTTATTCTGTTCATATTTATAAAATGTAAATGTATAATAATGACGGAGAGAGGGAGGGAGAGACAGAGAGAGAGGGAGAGGGAGGGAGAGAGAGAGACTAAAATGGCAGCAATGTGGAACAGCTGTTCCTGTCCTGTGCCAGCTGATATATGCAAACTGCCCCTTTCACTTGGCACAAAACAGCTAAAAGTCATGCCACTGTGCGAATAATGGGTCCAAGGCTTGTGTGTGCTAATTCTCTGCGCCACCCTGGGACTGTTCTTTATGCACTCAGCTCAGGATGTGTTCGGAAGCTCATTTATGCAAAGGTTCCGTATCTGAAGAAACAGGCCTGGTACAGAATAAAATTTTGCTAAGGTGTCAAAGAGTTTGGCCGTCTCCCTTAACACCACTGTGCAAACGGAAGGAGAGAAAGGCAGCTTTAAAATGTTTACTGTGGCAACAGTGCCATGAAATTATTTCTCAAATCCAAACAGCCAGAAATCAGGGCTTTGCAGGGGAAACAGCACGCTGCACGCAACGTTTCAACAAGAAAACCATCCTATTTTGGTGGACCTCGCGCTGCCCAGCCAGGTTTATCCACTCGATGCGTCGCTAAAGGAGAATAATGTATAGGTAGACTTCAGCCCGGAATTTTTTCCCATCTCTTATCGTTTTAACTCATTTAACCGTCTTTTCCCACACTCTTCCTTTCATAGATCAGAGATGCCGGTAGTCCTCGACTTACAAACGCCTTGTTTAGTGACTATTTAGAATTACAACGGCACTGAAAAAAGTGACTTATGTTCATTGTTCAGACTTAGGACGGTTGTAGCATCCCCAGGGTCACAGGATCAAAATTCAGGCGCTGGGCAACTGGCATGTGTTTATGACGGCCGTGGCGTGTTGGGTCACGTGACCCCCCCCCTTTCTTTTTTCAAACCTTCCGAACGGCAAAGTCAATGGGGGAAGCCAGATTCACTTAACAACCATGCTGCTCACTTAACAACCGCAGGGATTCACTGAAGAACTGCGACAGGAAAAGTCCTAAAACGGGGCAGAAGCTGCTGAGCAAAAATGTCTCGCTTAGCAACAGAAATGTCGGGCTCAATAAGTGGTCGTAGGTGGATGGCTGCCTGATCCGCAGGCCTTTCCTTAACCTCCACTGTTTGGGGTTAGAGCAATCCGGCTGCCTTTTGGCAACTGCTGTCCTACTTGATAGAGTCGCGATCATTTTTTCCTTGCTTCTGAAGGAAACACACAAACAAACAAATTGTTTCAATGAACCACAACCATGCACAAAATCAAGCCTCAGGTCATCCGCAGACATTCCTGCAAATCTTCTAAAAAAAAGGTGTCACATTCTTTTTGTTTCCTCAAGTTAGACTCTAGAAAGAGTGCAGAGGAGAGCAACAAAGATGGTTAGGAGACTGTTGGCTAAAACATATGAAGAACAGCTGAGGACGAGGGGTGACACGATAGCCGTCTTCCAGTATCTCAGGGGCTGCCCCAAAGAAGAGGGAGTCAAGCTATTCTCCAAAGCGCCCGAAGGCAGGACAAGAAGCAACGGATGGAAACTCATCAAGGAGAGAAGCAACCTGGAACTAAGGAGAAACTTCCTGACAGTTAGAACAATTAACCAGTGGAACAACCTGCCTCCAAAAGCTGTGGATGCTCCTAAAAACACTGGATGTTTTTAAGAAGAGACCGGACAGCCATTTGTCTGAAACGGTATATAGGGTTTCCTGCCTGAGCAGGGGGTTGGACTAGATGACCTCCAAGGTCTCTTCCAACTTTACTATTATGATTATGATTAAATTTCCTGACAATGAGAACAATTAGCCAGTGGAACTACCTGCCTCCAGAAGTGGTGAATGCTCCAACCCTGGAAGTTTTTAAGAAGAGACTAGACAGTCACTTCTCTGAGATGGTATAGGGTTTCCTGCCTGAGCAGGGGGTTGGACTAGATGACCTCCAAGCTCCCTTCCAACTTTATTGTGATGATTATTATAAACCCCATTACGAAACAGAAGATGGTAGGAAAACTCTCAACTGTAACGCAATAATAATAATAATAATAATAATAATAATAATAATAATAATAGTAGTAGTAGTAGTAGTAGTAGTAGTAGTAATTAAATCCTTCTGGGGGGAGGGGGAGAAATCATTTTAAACGTGGGTTTGTGTCACACCTTTGCCTCTCCCCAAAATAAAAAATAAAAAATAAAAAAACCCCAAAAGCTGCCATTTACGGTAACCATCTGGCATGATCTATTAACCGAAGCAGAAGCCATTTGTCTAAGCCGGTCCCTAGTCCAGAAAAAAAGGCTTATAAACCACGCCGAGTTCTTGCATCTCACCGAGCAACTGCCACTCAGCCTGAGATCCTTTCCAATTCATCCGAGTGGCAATTAAGAGAGCTCATTCCTCTTCCATCAAACGTACACGGCCCACCCCAGCCCCCCAAAGATTCCAGGGGGGGGCAGCCAAAGTGGGGTTAGCCTGCCAGTCGCTGAAAAAAGCACGAGGGGTTCCTTTCCGCCGAATGTGTTCGAGCAGAGGCTAGGCAGCGATATGTTAGGCCCGCTTTAATTTTGACTGAGCAGAGATCGAAATGGAATTCAACAGCCTTCCAACGCCGGAATCCCACGACTGACATTGTTGAAGGGGTCGGGTTTTTGGAGTGTTTTTTTCTTCCTCCCCCTGAAATCAAAGAGAAGAGCTGGACCGTTCTGACATGTAATCATTAATTGGTGAAGGCTGCAGCATTGGAAGAGCAGTTGTTTTTCAAAGACTCGGGACAATGATGCTTGATGATCTTGTAAGTGTGACTAGCCTAGAGCTCTTTGGAAACAATTCAGAAGCCGACATACAAGGACTGGCAACCGAAATCCGGTGCATCTGAAGGATGGAGAAAGCCTCTGCGCGTCGTCTCCTTTCCCCTTTGGGAAATACTGCAGGCCCAGAAAGGTCCTGGACTTTTGGCCAAAGGCCTTGTTTGAAACTACAGAGGGCAGTTGGGGTCAATGGTTACAGCCAACGGAACAGTGACTTTCATGACAGAAGACTGGAAGAATCCTTCTCCTGTTCAGGAAATTAGTGAAGTCTTAATCATGCTCCCAGGGACGCGGTGGCTCAGCGGGTTAGGACGCTGAGCTTGTCGATCAGAAGGCCGGCAGTTTGGCGGGTTGAATCCCGAGTGCCGCGTAACAGAGTGAGCGCCTGTTACTCGTCCCAGCTTCTGCCAACCTAGCAGTTCGAAAGCACGTCAAAATGCAAGTAGAAAAATAGGGACCGCTCCGGTGGGAAGGTAACAGCGCTCCGTGCGCCTTTGGCGTCTAGTCATGCCGGCCACATGACCACGGAAGACGTCCTTGGACAAGCGCTGGCTCTTCGGCTTTGAAACGGAGACAAGCACCGGCCCCTAGAGTCGGAAACGACTAGCACGCATGTGCGGGGGAACCTTTACCTTTACTTTTTAATTATGCTCCCAGCGTCAACGCTGCTAACATCATCGAACGTTCTTGCTTGACAAGAGATGAAGTAGCAGCCATTTCATACGTTAAACTTGTGTATTGCTTTAAGAGATTGAATTTAAGGTTGGGAGGGGGAATGAGTAGGATTGGACCTTCAAGGCCATCTCTCTAACTAAAGAAGATGAGGCCTTGGCGGGTTTTCTAACGGAAACTGATTCTTTAAATTAATTGGAGAATATGATGAATGACAAAATTAGAAAAGGTGGAGAATTGTGTTTTAATATATGGTGCAAAGGGGGGGGCGGCGGAGATTTCAGATTCCAGCTTCCTTTGAGCAAGCATCTGCAGGTATATTAGGCTAATAAAGGTCTTTTAAGGTAAACAATGCCTCAGAGTCGCTTGAAAAGCCCAGACGGAAACTTGACACCCAGGTTTTGGGGACCAGGGGATCGCGGAGTCCTCGTTTTTGTTATTTTTCTCTTTAGTCAATTTACTCTTTTGCTCTTTACTCCTTTTACAAATAACTTGAGAGGTCAAGCGTATCCAATACACCTTCCTTCCTTCCTTCCTTCCTCCTCCTCCTCCTCAGGTTTCCCACAAGGTCATCCATCCAGCTTTCAGGGCTAAAGTGGGACTTGAACTCACAATCTCTTTCCTTTCTAGCCTGGTGCCTTGGCCCTTTGATGACTTGGGGACTTCCAACTCCCAGAATTCCTCAGCCAGGCATATGGCTTCTATCTTGACGTTGCAACCTCTTTTTCCCCCCACCCTTTTTTTTTTTTTTTTTTTGTGGGGAGAAGATTTCCCATCTCAAAACCAAGGTTGGCTGGAAGGGGCACGAGGCTGTCCCGATTGCCTTGCTTGGGAAAGAGTCAATCTTGACACTGAATCCATCCCAGGCACACTGTAGCCTATGTGCCTTGTCCAAGTAATGGTGAAGCCAGACACAGCATATGTAAACCACTCAATGGAAGCCATCTGCGCTTCTCTTATGGGCTGGTTAAGTAACTTTCTCTCTCCCATCAGGGTTGTTGTTGTAAGGTAAAGGTAAAGGTAAAGGTTCCTCGCACATGCGTGCTAGTCGTTTCCGACTCTAGGGGCCGGTGCTCATCTCCGTTTCAAAGCCGAAGAGCCAGCGCTTGTCCGAGGACATCCCCGTGGTCACGTGGCTGGCATGACTAGACGCCAAAGGCGCACGGAACACTGATACCTTCCCACTGTGGTGGTCCCTATTTTTCTACTTGCATTTTTACGTGCTTTCGAACTGCTAGGTTCGCAGAAGCTGGGACGAGTAACAGGCGCTGACTCTGCTACGCGGCACTCGGGATTCGACCCGCCAAACTGCCGACCTTCTGATCGACAAGCTCAGCGTCCTAACCCACTGAGCCACCATGTCCCTTTGTTGTTGTAGTTTCTTCTAATTCATTGCTGCCTCACCTAATGTGTTCCCCTGGCAGTCTTCCAGGATCTCAGGGGCTGCCCCAAAGAAGAGGGAGTCAAGCTATTCTCCAAAGCACCAGAGGGCAGGACAAGAAGCAACGGATGGAAGCTAACCAAGGAGAGAAGCAACCTGGAACTAAGGAGAAATTTCCCGACAGTCAGAACAGTGGAACATCTTGACTCCAAAAGTTGTGGCTCCAACAAAGGTTTTTTTTTTAAGAAACGACTGGAGAGCCAATTGGTCTGGAGTTGGACTAGAACAGGGATCACCAAACCCTGGTCGGTGGACCAGTACTGGGCCGCGACATGCCAGCAACCGATCTGCACGAACAAGCAAAGCCCCATCCGTGAGATGCAGGCAGCACACAGAACCACACTCCCTCCAGTCCGCGGAAAAACCTCCCTCCACGGAACCGGTCCTCAGTGCCCAAAAGGTTGGGGACTTCTGGACTAGAAGATCTCCAAGTTCCCTTCTAACTCTTTTTAATTCTATTATTCTGAATCACATTACATAACTTCACAGCAGTCGGGTTTCAATGGCTAAGTCAGGGGTGTCAAACTGCCCGTCCACGAACCGGATGCATCGTAGCGAAATCGCGCCCACCCCATTGCCGGCAATGGCAAAAAAAAAAAAAAATTGCGATACGTCGCGACACATCATGTGACGTTGCAAGTTTGACACCCCTGTTCTACGTTCTCCGCTTCCCAAATCCTACAGGCTATGAAAGCTTTTGGCAGAGAACCTGCTGCATTTTTGTGATCAGTACTGAAAAAAAGGAAAACCTATTGGTGTCTGTCTGTCTGTCTCTGTGTGTGTGTGTGTGTGTGTGTACCTGTGCATGCGCATTTGGTCTAAGGTCACCCAATGAAATTCAAAACTTCTGTGAGAACATAATCACCACCCCAGTGACACTAAAAAAGTCTAAGAGAGAATATTATTTATTTTTATCCAGTTTAAGACACTGCCCATTTCACTCACAGCATGCAATTAAAAGACTTCTTCAGCTCAAGCCTATGCAATCTTTTTGTGCATTTCATTGATCCAGATACCTTATTTTTTTCTCTCTTTTATTCTCTTCTATTGAAAATTTAATTTGCACGCTTCCCAACATGTGTGTGTGTGCGCACGCATACATACATGCCCAGGCATGCTATTCTGCAGAAGTGTCCTAAACCGATTCGAATCGTAATTAATTTTTAATTAGCCTTTTAATTAGTCAGATCGACATACCATTCTTGTTAATTTTTGAAAAGTGACCTGCTTATCCCCTACAATGGATGGGATTGAAGGGGAGGTACTGCTAAATGTAACATCTGCTAACAAATTATTCTTCTAGCCATTCACACAAATCCATCCAAAAGCTCCGCTGTTCAAAAATGTAATTATACCGTGCATATAACGCAAGCATGAGAGTGTTTTATTTGAACATTTTTAAAATTATGCATTGGCTGTTTTAACGTTGACTGTTGCGTTTTGTACACTAAAATAAACGCCAGCGCGTTTCGTAAGGATTAGAGCTAAAATGTGCATTTGCAGGCTTTTAAAAATAAAAATAAAAAAATCATCCCTCGAGAATGGAAGAGACTTGTTGACAATGCAGCGACTGAAAACATCCACTCTCTTTTTCATCTGAAGAAGGAGGAGGAGGCGGAGTTGCAAGATGACTGGTGCATTTCAAGTTAAGCTCACTTGCTTAACGGTACTGCAACGCTCTCTACATGGGGCTGCCCTTGAAGACCACTCGGAGGCTCCAACTGGTACAGAATGCAGCCGCGAGAGTTGTGTTGGGAGTCTCCCGATACTCCCATATTACACCTCTTCTCCGTGAGCTGCATTGGTTGCCAGTTGTTTTCCGAGTGAGGTTCAAGGTATTAGTAATGGTGTTTAAGGTCCTACATGGCACGGGTCCGGAGTACCTTGGGGATCACCTGCTGCCGGCATCAACTTCCCTCCGCCCTGTGCGCTCCCACAGAGAGGGTCTCCTCAGGGTGCCACCGATCAGAGAATGTCGATTGGTGACCCCCAGGGGGAGGTCCTTCTCTGTGGGCGCCCCGGAGCTATGGAATCGGTTGCCGGCTGAGCTCCGGATGGCGCCCGACCTTCGCTCCTTCCGTCGCGATCTGAAGACATTCTTATTTGTACAATCCGGCCTGGCCTGATGAGGGATGGGGGTTATTTTAATATTTGTATTTATTGTTTTAACTGGGCATACGTTTAATCTTTTTTAATTTTTGTATCTTTGTATTGTTATATTGCCCTGTACACCGCCCTGAGTCCTTCGGGAGAAGGGCGGTATATAAATAAAATTATTATTATTATTATTATTTTTATTAACAGGGTATATTAATGGGGCTGCCCCTGAGGACCACTCGGAGGCTTCAGCTGGTGCAGAATGCGGCCACGCGAGTTGTGATGGGAGTCACAGCTGCATTGGCTTCCGGTTGCCCTCCGGGTGAGATTCAAGGTGCTGGCATGGGTCCGGATTACTTACGGGAGCACCTGCGGCCGGTATCAACTTCCCTTCATCCAGTGCGCTCCCACAGAGAAGGCTTCCTCAGGGTGCCACCGGTAAAAGACTGTCGGCGGATAACACCCAGGGGGAGGGCCTTCTCTGTGGGCGCGCCTGCCCTCTGGAATCAACTGCCAACGGAACTCCGGACTGCCCCCGACCTTCGTTCATTTCGCCGAGACCTAAAAACCTGGCTCTTTGAGCTATCTGGTCTGGACTGAGGGGGTTTTAATGTTTTTAAATTGTGATTTTAATTTTTGGGGGCTAGACTTAATTTAATTTAATTTTAATTTTATATTGTATTGTTTTTAAATTTGGCCTTGTAAACCGCCCTGAGTCCTTTGGGAGTAGGGCGGTATATAAACCAACCAACCAACCAACCAACCAACCAACCAACCAAATAAATAAATAAATAAATATAAAGACAGTTAGGCCTAGTGAAGTTCTACATTTTTGCAATATTGCAATGAATGGGACTAGGGCAGAGGGGTAGGCAGCCTTGGCTCTTTTATGACTCGTGGACCTTTACCTTCCCACCAGACTTAAGATGTTCTCGCAGGAAACCGTTTCATTGTTTTCTTTCTCTGAAGCTTTTTATTTTTTTGCCTTTTTTTTTTTACCAAATGGTCAAAGGAGTGATGTAACCCGGTTCCCCTTCCCTAAAGCTACACAACTGACCCTTTTTGTAAGCCGATTAGCCACAGTCCCAGCAAGAAAACTAAGAGAGCTCAAAAAAGAAAGGAGAGTAGCAGGAGAAGCAGAAGCGGGAGATCTCTCTGCCTTTCAAGCGACTCTGCGGTCATTAAGTAAACCCCCACCCCATGTTCGCTCCGGGGCGTTTTTTTGTCCAAACACCCGTTTTCGGCAAATATTCGTGAAGTGCAGTCATGTGACCACAGGATGCTGCAAGTAGCCATAAACGCAGGCCGGTTGCTGAGTCCCCAAAATGCAATCCTGTGTGTGACCATGGGGGTACCGCCATCAGAACTGGGCTGTAACCACTTTTCAGGGGGTGTGTCGTAGCTTCAAACAGTTACCAAGCAACCAGTCATAAATCGAGGACTATCTGTCTGTCTGTCTATCAATCTATCCATCCATATTTTATCTACTGTGTTTTTATCATCTATCTGTCTATTTAATCTATTTAATCTATCTATCTAATCTATTTAATTTATTTAATCTATCTATTTAATCTAATCTATTTAATCTATTTTGTCTGCCTGCCTGCCTGCCTGCCTATCTATCTACCTACCTACCTATTTAATCTATTTAATCTAATCTATTTAATCTATTTAATCTAGTCTATTTAATCAATCTATCTATCTATCTATCTATCTATCTATCTATCTATCTATCTATCTATCTATCTATCTATCTATCT
>JAKJMR010000811.1:64160-77902 GCA_024449315.1 Daboia siamensis
ACATTCTATATTCTATTCTATTCATTCTATATTCTATTCATTTTATATTCTATTATATTCTATTCATTCTATATTCTATTCATTCTAATATTATATTATATTCCATTCTAATTATATTCTATTCATTCTATATTGTATTCTATACATTCTATATTCCATTCTAATTCTAATTCTATTCCTATTTCTAGTCTACCATTCGCCCTTGGTCAAGCCCCACTTCTCCCATCAACAGCACAGACCAGCTCATCTTGTCATTAATGAATGTGCTACTGCAGCTTCAGAGTTTAAAGTCAGCTGTCCTTGGCCAGGAAGCTGTTTTAATTTTTCCAACCTTTCCCCTCCCTGCCCATCCCTGGGGAGGGGGGAAAAATCTGGAAGAGAGAATTTCAAAGCAGAAATCCCCAGCTTTCTCCCACTGGCCAGGGCAGATTTTAACTAATCTGTTAATTTATCTTTCTCAAGACTGCTTTTGGCCGGGGTACAGAAGCAACATCTGCTGGAGTGGCCCTTCTGATTACAGATTCCCCCCCCCCCCCACACACACACACAACCAGGAAGTGGCAATTGGTCTTCCCTTATCAGGTTTCAGCTTAGTCAGAGGCATCCTTGTGCATCCCTTTAGTAATGGACTCTGCGGAGCTGAAGCCAATCAAATACAACGCTCCATACACCAACGGGGCCTTCTGCTCTGCTATCTGACCGTTTGGGATGGCAACCATTAATCCTGGTCCATCCCGTAAATGCAGATGATAGGATAGGATAGGATAGGATAGGATAGGATAGGATAGGATAGGACTAGAAGGGACCTTTGGAGGTCCCTTCTAGTCCAGGCCCCTGCTCAAGCAGGAGAATCTATACCATCTCAGACAAGTAACTATCTAGCCTCTTCTTAAAAACCTCCAGTGATGGAGCGCCCACGATTTCTGGTGGCAAGCTGTTCCACTGGTTAATTCTCCTCACTGTCAGGAAGTTTCTCCTTAGTTCCAGGTTGCTTCTCTCCTTGACCAGTTTCCAACCCTTGTTTCTCATCCTGCCCTCTGGTGCTTGGGTGAACAACCTGGCCCCCCTCTTCTTTGTAGCAGCCCCTCAGATATTGGAACTCTGCTATCATGTCTCCCCTATTTCTTCTTTTCTTTAGACTAGCCAAACCCAAGTCCCGCAGCCGTTCTCCATATGTTTTAGCCTCTAGGGCTTGGATCGTCTTAGTTGCTCTTCTCAGAATTTTTTCCAAACCCACAACATTTTTTGTGTGATATGGTGACCAAAATTAGCTGCAGTATTCTAGGTGTGTGGCCTTACTGGGGTTTTATAAAGCGGTTATTAATACTTCGCGTGATCTTGATTCTGTGCCTCTTGTTTATACAACCCAGGACTGTGTTAGCTTTTTTGGCTGCTGCTGCACACAGCTGGCTTACGGTCACCTGATCGTCCACTGGGACTGCAGGATCACCCAAGTGATTTGCAATATAGCCTGTGATTTAGCCAGGATCTGCCTATGAAAAGTGGTTAAGTCTGATGACAACAGTGGGGAATGAAAAATAATGGGATGGGCGTTTTGTAGGGTCGAGGCGGCTGCATTAAAGGGCTGATGAGAATAAAAAGCTTCTGGATGTTGAAGGACGGGCTTTTAAAACAGCATCCATTTCCCCACATCTCCCAAGCAAAGCACATCGCTGTGAACATCCTAAGTGCAGGGGGTCTTCAAACGTGGCCCTTTTATGACTTGAGGACTTCAACTCCCAGAGTTCCTCAGCCAGCTTGCCTAGCTGAGGAACTCTGGGAGTTGAAGTCCGCAAGTCATAAAAAAGGGCCACGTTTGAAGACCCCTATCCTAGGAGAACTTCTCAATGCTGGAATCCCCTTGGTCCGATCAAGTCCGAGGCTAACATTACCAGCTATGGAGTCCTGCACTACAGCCTAAGAGAGCCAAACCCATTTTTCAGCATCTTTTATAAAATGACAATTATAAAATCTGGAACAAGGAAGATCACCCATGGTTGGTAGCTTTCAGCTGGAAAGATAAAATACCCTTGCAGAGACATGCAACTTTTAAAGACGTGCGGACTTCAACTTCCAGAATTCCCCAGCCAGCAATGCTGTTTGGCTGGGGAATTCTGGGAGTTGAAGTCTTAAAAGTTGGCATGGTTGGGAAAAGAATGCCTTCAGTGCAAACATCTGACTGGAGTGAATTGTTATCGCCAGGGATTCAGATAGAGACATTTCCTTTTTTTTTTTTTTTTTAATCAACCAACATGTGATCCTTCCTGCATGCAAAGCAAGGGTTCTGTCAAAAGTCTGCTTTTGGGAAGCTTTTAGGTTGGACCTATGTTATATTTCTTTTTCTCCCTCAAAAATATCGTTTATACCCGTGGTGGCGAACCTGCGGCACACGTGCCACAGGTGGCACGCAGAGCCCTCTCTGTGGGCACACGCGCCATCGCCCCTGTCCTAGGCCTTCAGCGGGGTTTTATAAAGCCTTTTCATTTTGGGCCTTTGCCTCTATGTGCAAAAAAAAAAAAAAAAAAAAAAAGTTTGAATCAATCAATCAATTTCAACTTCTCGCGGAAAAAAAAAATCTTGCAAAGTTGGAATTGATTGATTGAACTTTTTAACCCCACCCAGTCTGCCGTTACCATCGCAGCCACACCCACCCCAATGGGCCACGCCCACCCGGCACCCGACGATACATAAGTGGGTTTGGGGTTGCAGTTTGGACACTCGGTCTCTAAAAGGTTCGCCATCACTGGTTTATATAAAAGGGGGGGAGGGGGGGAGTGAATTAATATCTGGATGTTTACAACGGAGAAAACAAACAAGGCTGTTGACTGGCTACAATTCCAAACCGTGTTTGTTGTTTCGAAAAGAATCTATGCATAGCGATATTCCCATTAAGCCTGCTCTCAGACTCCAGTCTGGCGAAAATCCCTAGGCAAATTTTTTTAAAAAAAGTTCCAGTTCCACTAGCAGTAATTTAGTTAAGAGTAAAAAATTTTCTGGAACCGGGGCCGATCTATTTGCTGTCGTGCCTGAAACGTTGGCATATTAAACCGGACAAAATTTAACTTTGGGAATGTATGCACAATGGAGGGCCAAATGCCAGCTTCTCGGCTCCATTGTTATGCTAAAACCAAATGCTCATCCAGGAGCTGCGCGGCCAAAAGATTTTCCCCGCCGTGCAACTAGCATCATCTAGTGGAGAAAAGGAAATAAATTTCAAGGACTTCTGAAGCTTCCAAAATACCAAGTGGTTGACAGCAGGAAGGGAAGGGAAGGGAAGTTCCAGAATGACAAGACCACCCCATCTAGGAAAGTCAATACTCTTTTGTCACTGTAAAATGTTTCCTGCTCACTCACAGGGTCTGTGCATGGGGGTGGGGTGGGGCGTCCCAGGACACAAACACTTAAAATGCAAATAGCCAACTGCCATTTCGTGCAGAATAACACAAATGTAAAGTAGGGTTTTTGGTTAAGCCGCAGAATAGCGAAGGGATTTTATTATTGCTTAAGGTAATATTAAGGTAATATTCGTAATATTGATATTAGTAGTGATACTTTGTAATCATCTCGAACACTGGGCGCTATCTAACAAAATGAAATTCAGTGGTGAAAAAGGTAAGGTTCTACATTTAGGCAGGAAAAATCAAATCCACAGGTATAGTATAGGTGGTACCTTGCTCAATAGCAGTAACTGTGAGAGGGATCTCGGAGTCCTAGTGGACAATCACTTCAATATGAGCCAGCCGTGTGCTGCAGCCTTGGTGGAGCAGTGGGCTAATGCCTCCTTAAGTAACACCAGCTGCCTGCAATTAGTGCAGGTTCGAGTCCCACCAGGTTCAAGGTTGACTCAGCCTTCCATCCTTCCCAGGTAGGTAAAATGAGGACCCAGATTGTTGGGGGCAATAAGCTGACTTTGTAATAATGCCGCTTGGGGTGTGTGTGAAAGCCCTAACAAGCAGACATATACATAGAATGAAGGCTACTGCTAAGCTTGTAAGCCGCCCTGAGTCTTCGGAGAAGGGCGGGATATAAATGTAATAAAAAAAAAAAAAAAAAAGCCAACACAGTGCTAGGCTGCATTAACAGAGGGATAGAATCAAGATCACGTGAAGTACTAATACCACTTTACAATGCTTTGGTAAGGCCACATCTGGAATACTGCATCCAGTTTTGGTCACCACGATGTAAAAAAGATGTCGAGACTCTAGAAAGAGCGCAGAGAAGAGCAACAAAGATGCTTAGGGAGCTGGAGGCCAAAACATATAGGGAACGGTTGCTGGAATTGGGTATGTCTAGTTTAACGAAGAGAAGGGTGAGGGGTGACATGATAGCAACTCTTCCAATATCTCAGGGGCTGCCCCAGAGAAGAGGGAGTCAAGCTATTCTCCAAAGCCCCTGAAGGCAGGACAAGAAGCAACGGATGGAAACTAACCAAAGAGAGAAGAAGCAACCTGGAACTAAGGAGAAATTTCCAAACAATGAGAACAATCAGTGGAACAACCTGCCCCCAGAAGCTGTGAATGCTCCAACACTGGAGGTTTTTAAGAAGAGACCGGACAGCCATTTGTCTGAAATGGTATAAGGTTTCCTGCCTGAACAGGGGGTTGGACTAGATGACCTCCAAGGTCCCTTCCAACAACAACAACTACTACTTCTTATTATTATTATTATTATTATTATTATTATTATTATTATTATTATTATTATTATCATCATCATCATCATCATCATCATCATCATCATCATCATCATCATCTTTCTTTATGTCAAAGCAGCTTTGTAGGTGCTTCATGTTGGGAAATTAAGTTATATCAAAGCAAATGTTCCATGCTTTAGGTACAGGGCATTTCTTACATGAAAAGAGCACGGTAAGGGTTGCTGTGTATGAGTCATCACCTAGGAATTATTTTTCTGTCCCTTTTCGTTCCTGATACAAAGACCGGATCTTTTTGTTCTGGAAAGGTATGAAAGCTGGAAGACATCTTTCCTGGTTGTTGCCTTCATCTCTCGACCAGCCACGAAGAGAGGTGGGGCCGCCCAACTCTCTTTTGATCAAAATAAAAGTTGTTGGCTTGCTGAAACCTCGGCTCAGGAGTTTCTTTTGGCTCTTTTAAATTCCTGAGTAACGCTGGGGCAGTTGTGAGGCTAAGTGTAAATCCTTACAGTAGCAACCCTTCCTGTTTGAGAGCAATCAACCATTTCACGTGGCTTTAGTCACCCCACACATTCGAATTTCTTTACCTAACAACCAAGCTCAGAAAGCACCAGAGTTCATTTACCTATTATGGGACGTTGAGGTTTCTGGAGAGCCTCTGCCCAGTTCAAACCAGTTCAGAGGAATCCAACGTCCCACTCGCACTTCCTTTCCTTTCACACCACCAGGAAATCACGTTGCTGAAGGAATTGGCTCAGGGCACCCTGGTGGTATTTAAACTTCAAAACCGGTTCATGTCAAAGCGGACGAGGATGCCCTTTAAGCACCTCCACACAGGCTGCAGTGAAGACGAATCAAAAGAACCACTTCCATGCTTGCTCTTTTCGCACCCGCAACGTTTTGAGTCTGCAGGACTGACTTCGAGCAGAGAGCCCCCTTTGGTCTGTCTAGCGCAGGGGTCTTCAAACTTGCCAGGCTAAGGAATTCTGGGAGTTGAAGTCCACAAGCCATCAAAGAGCCAAGTCTGAAGACCCCCTGATCTAGTGGCTAAGGTGCTGGCTTAGATAGGAGCCAGCCGTGTGCTGCAGCTGCCAAAAAAGCCAACACAGTGCTAGGCTGCATTAACAGAGGGAGAGAATCAAGATCACGTGAAGTGTTAATACGACTTTACAAGGCCTCGGTAAGACCACACCTGGAATCCGGCATCCAGTTTTGGTCACGATGTTAAAAAGATGTTGAGACTCTGGAAAGAGTGCAGAGAAGAGCAACAAAGAGGATCAGGGGACTGGAGGCTAAAACATATAAGGAACAGTTGTTGGAATTGGGAACGTCCAGTTTAATGAAAAGAAGGACGAGGGGTGACAAGATAGCAGTCTTCCAGTATCTCAGGGGCTGCCCCAAAGAAGAGGGAGTCAAGCTGTTCTCCAAAGCAGCTGAAAGCAGGACAAGAAGCAGCGGATAGAAACTCATCAAGGAGAGAAGCAACCTGGAACTAAGGAGAAACTTCCTGACAGTCAGAACAATTAACCAGGGGAACTACCTGCCTCCAGAGGTTGTGAATGCTCCAACACTGGAAGTTTTTAAGAAGACTGGACAGCCACTTGTCTGAAGTGGTATAGGGTTTCCTGCCCGAGCAGGGGGTTGGACTACTAGGTGACCTGCAAGGTCCCTTCCAACTACTACTACTACTATTACTACTACTACTACTACTTCTTCTTCTCCATCATCATCATCATCATCATCATCATCATCATCATCATCATCATTATTACTATTATTACTATTATTATTATTATTATTATTATTATTATTATTATTATTATTATTATTATTAAACCAGGCAACTGTGAGTTCTAGTCCTGCTGAACAACAACTTCCCAGGGCCAGCCAAACCTCGTCTCTGCAAACATCTGCAACAGCAAGGGCTCCAAATGAAATATGAGCTAACATCCACCGAGTCTCTTGGCATGGGGTCTCTCCCAAGCTGAACTGCAAAGACTCACAAGCACTCCCCCAGGTTCCCCCATGTCAACAAACAACAAACAACAAACAACAACTCCAAACAATATTTGGAGCAAAGCTTGCATGCTTTCAATCCCTGGAGGGGGGGTATGTCAGCTGCCCTGGTTTTTCCACTGTGTGACACACAAACACACACACACACACACACACACAGACCCAATGCCAGGAATAGGCTCCAGTTATTTGTGTGGTTTATACGGTATTTCCTTGGCGCAACAACAACAAAAAAGGGGGGGATGGGGGAAACGCTGATTTCCAAAATACTATACCGGGCAGTCCTCAACTTACGACCACAATCGAGCCCGATGTTTCTGCTGTTAAAAGCGAGACGTTTGTTAAGTGAGCTTTCAACCCAAGTCACGACTTTCCTCGCCGCAACTGTTGAGGGAATTAGTAACCGGGTTGTTAAGTGGATCCGGCTTCAGAAGAAGGGGAGAAGGGGGATCACATGACCCCCCGAGACACAGGAAGGAACCGGTGGCCGAGCATGTTGAATTTTGATTGTGTGACCGTGGGGAGGCTGCAGCGGTCATTAAGCGTGAAAAGTCTGTGGAGATTCTGAGGAAGCTTCCTGGATGAGAAGCGAAACGCCTTCAGAGAAAAACAAGGAAGTCCAGTTGCCTCGGGCGGGGGGGGGGGGGAGAGAGAGAGAGAGAACCACCTTCGGGATAAGTGTGAAAACTGGTCGCCTTTTTTCCGGCGCCACTGTAACTTTGAACGGTCACTGAATGAAGGATTGTAAGTCGAGGTCTATCTGAAGTCACTTCTAATGTGACTTTGAATTTTGAAATCTCCCCCCCCCCCAAAAAAAAAGGGGGGGGGGAGAAATCGACTGGTTTAATAGTTCTCCAAGCATGACTTACCCTGTTTTTATTTTCCCACAAAGGTTCATAGGTGAAAATTAGCTATGTCCCGGGGGGGAGGGGGCGGCAGGGGAGTCTTCAAACTTGGCAACGTTTGTGGACTTGTGACTCCCAGAATTCTTCAGCCAATTCTGAGAGTGGAAGTCCACAAGTCTTAAAAGTTGCCAAGTTTGAAGACACACACACGGTTTAGGGGGTGGGGAAAAAAATTTATTTTATTTTTTTATTTTAATCCCATTTATATCCCGCCCTTCTCCGAAGACTCAGGGCGGCTTACATTCTAAGCACAAATCAAACGTGCTTAGCAATAGCCTTCATTCTATGTATATGCCCGCTTATTAGGGCTTTCGCCCCCTCCCCAGCGGCATTATTACAAAGTCAGCTTATTGCCCCCAACAATCTGGGTCCTGGGGCAGGAGAAATGGGAGAAAGCAAAAGAAAGGATCTGAAAAACCTTAAGGCACAACCATCTGCAGAGGCCCCTTGTTGCCATTTACACAGAATAAGGAGAGAACAGATAAGATTGTTTAAGAGCAGGAGAAACGAAGCTTATCAAGAGCCAAATTTGGCTCTTGATTCTATTTCCATCCTTTTGGGGCTTTATGAAACAGCAGCTTTAACTCAAGCTGAAAGGCAAACTTAAGTGGTTGGGGGGTTGTTGTTGTTGTTTTAAGCACAACTGCTAAGTACTAATAAATACCATTTTACCTCCTTTATGTACCTTTTACTTGCCCTGAAGGTACTTTGAGAAATCGCAACAAAAGCTAATGCAAAGAGGGAGATTAGAAATCAGGGCTGGTTCAGAGCAGGAAATCTCTTCTGAAACTTTGGCTTCAGGGCAAACTTTTTCCAAACAGGCTGAATTTGGGAAGCTTTTCCTGGCATCTCCCTTGGCCTAGGCCTCTTTCCCCCTCCTCTCTGACAAAATATGGTGGACCCAACCAATTTTAATAGGTCTGTGCTTTATATATATATAAATATATAATATATATGGCCTAGAGGTGAAAACAACTGTCTAATGTGCAATCAGCCCAGGTTCGAATCTCAGAAGGGTATGGCTGACTGACGAAAACAAATAAGTTTGAAATGCATATCAGTCTCCCTTTAATTCTTTGTTAGCAAAACCAATTTACACAAATATGAGCTGTCACCAGTGACTACTGCCTGTTCGATGGCCTTCGGTTAGGCTGAAACAGGAAATAAGATTTGTCCCATGTTTGGGGCCTAGCAAGGTAATCTAAATATATATATATTTAGATAGATAGATAGATAGATAGATAGATAGATAGATAGATAGATAGATAGATAGATAGATAGATAGATAGATAGATAGATAGATAGATATAGATATGTGTGTGTATGTGCTTTATATATATAGAATCAAGAGCCAGCGCTTGTCCGAGGACGTCTCTGTGGTCATGTGGCCGGCATGACTAGACGCCAAAGGCGCACGGAACGCTGTTACCTTCCCACCGGAGTGGTCCCTATTTTTCTACTTGCATTTTTACGTGCTTTCGAACTGCTAGGTTGGCAGAAGCTGGGACGAGTAACAGACGCTCACTCTGCTACGCGGCACTCGGGATTCGACCCGCCAAACTGCCGACCTTCTGATCGACAAGCTCAGCGTCCTAACCCACTGAGCCACCGCGTCCCTTACATATATATACATATACATATACATATGCATATGCATATGCATATGCATATGCATATGCATATGCATATGCATATACATATACATATACATATACATATACATATACATATATATCTGCCAACACATCAGTCTTGTGATTTATGTGGTGTCTCTTTGGTCCTTTTTCAAATATTAAATGCGAGAGGCCTGCACAAAACAAGGAAAGAAAAAAAAATGGGGGAGAATCTGACAAACCATTTTCAGATACTGATGGTTCGTTTGAGAGAAACGAAAAGTTAACAGAAACGCTTGCGGTTGTTTTGGGTTTCGGATTAAGACGAAATAAAACCCAGACAGGAACAAGTAAGTTGAGGCTGGCTCTTGCCGGCTGCACAATTCCCAAGGCAGCCTAATCAGATGTCCTGGGGCCTGCTCCCATTTTTCTCCCTGTTAGTAACCCTAACCACATCCAGGCTGTTTTCCTCTCTTTCTTCTCAGGGACTGGTGTTCCCGTTGTTCCCTTAATTTACGCCGACGGGCACAAGCAGCCCTGGTTCGTTTGGCGCATAGGACGAAACCGCTCATCCGACTCGCGGAAGAAAACGGGGCATCCCGTTCCATTGAGACCCAGGACGCCCCAAAAACAGGCGCGTTGCGATTCGGGCGGAGAGTAGACCCAAATCGGTGCTTGGGTGAGCGGAACAGTTGACGCATTTTCCACCCGTGGGGTCCCAGGCGCTCTCGGAGCTTGGTTGGTTTTCCTTCCCCACACTAGGTAACATCATCAGTGCTTAAAAAAAAAAAAGGAGTGGGGTTTTGGTCTTTCTTTACGTCTAGGGGTTTGCTCTCGTAGGCTGAAATCAAGGAACTAGCAACAAGAAAAACAACACTCCGCAAACGCCGATAGAGCAAGCCACTAGTATATAAAAAGACAGCCATCCTCATTCCCTTCTAGCACTGATGATGTTCCTTAGTTGGGTCATGAAACGTCTGCAAACGAAGAAACTCAAGAGAGCATCAAGGACCCCACAATTCCCCTCCTCCTCCTTCCCTTTCCCACTTCCTCCGCTTCCCCCTCCCCTCCCCAAACCCCCACATTCCCTTCTACCACTGATGATGTTACCCAGCACGGTCACGAAATGTCTGCGAGAAAGCCACCACAAGCTCAGACAGCACCCAGAAGCCCGGTCACCTATTTTTTTCACACCCTGTTAAATGTCCCTCTTCATACGCTCACCATGACTTGGGCTCTCCAAAATGCAGGTAGTTGATGCTGTAGAGATCCATGTCCTCCGTGTGCCACGCGAACGTGGTCTTCCACATCCCAAAGTAGAGGTAGGGGGTGTTCACGCCTTCTATGATGATCCCACACTGATGTTCCACCATGTCGAGGAGTGTGTTCAGGTTCCCAATGTTCCACGCTTCCACATCCTGGAAAGGGGGGGGGGGGGAGATAGTGAACATAAAGCCAGATGTCAAAAGCCCCCTCCATTCCCGTACAGAAAAGCCCCCTCCATTCCCGCACACACCCGGCCCCCTGAGGGCAACCGCAATGCTGATGCGGCCCTCAATGAGATTGAGTTTGACACCCCTGCTCTATGGCACGAGCTCCTAAAACCTGTTTGCCACAACTTTTTAAAGATTCGGTTCGCAGCCAAAATTAAAGGGCTTTTCTAAAAAAAAAATAAAAAATAACGCGGATAAATCAGTACAAGAGAGAGCGAGAGACAGACTCTGACTGAAAGCCAGCCCAGCGCAGTTTATGTTAAGGATATATACATTTCTGTGGCTAAGGGGAAACATTGGTTAAGTGAGTTTTCCCCCGTTTTACAAACTTTCTTGACACGGAGGTTAAGTGAATCACTGCAGCTGTTCAGTTAGTAACAGGGGCTCTGGAGTCAATCTGGCTTCCCCCTCGACTTCCCTTGTCAGAAGGTCGCAAAAGGTTGGGGGGATCGCGTGACCCCCCACCCCACCACCCCGGGGACGCTGCGACCGTCATAAATATGAGTCAGTTGCCAAGCGTCCGAATTTTGATCATGTGACCGTGGTGAGGCTGCAATGGTCGCAAGCGTGAAAAACGGCCATATGCCGCTCTTTTTTTCCAGCATCGTCGTAATTTTGAACAGTCATTAAACGAACTGTTGTTGTAAGTCGAGGACTACTAGAGAAGAGCAACTAAAGATGATCCAAGGCCTGGAGATTAAAACATACGAGGAACGGCTGCAGGAACTGAGTTTGGCTAGTCTAAAGAAATGAAAAAATAGGGGAGACATGATAGCATTGTTGGGAGTATCTCAGGGGCTGCCCCAAAGAAGAGGGAGTCAAGCTATTCTCCAAAGCGCCTGAAGGCAGGACAAGAAGCAAAGGATGGAAACTGATCACGGAGAGAACCAATCTAGACCTAAGGAGAAATTTCCTGACAGTGAGGACAATTAATCAGTGGAATAACCTGATCCCTTGACTATGAGCCAGCAGTGTGCAGCAGAAAAAAGCTAGTATAATCCTGGGTTGTATAAACAGAGGCACAGAATCAAGATCACACAAAGTAACAGTACCGCTTTGTAAAACCCTAGTAAGGCCACACCGGGGAAAAACTGCAGCCAATTTTGGTCACCGTATCACAAAAAAGAAGTTGAGTGTGTGGGAAAAATTCAGAGAAGAGCAACTGAGTCGATCATCAAAGCCTGATGATCTAAAACATACGAAGAAGGGCTGCGAGACTTGGGTTTGGCCGGTCTAAAGAAAAGAAGAAATAGGGGAGACATGATAGCAGCGTTCCAGGATTTTGAGAGGCTGCTACAAAGAAGATTATTATTCTCCAAAGCACCAGAGGGAAGGACGAGAAACAGTGGTTGGAAACTGACCAAAGAGAGAAGCAACCTGGAATTAAGGGGAAACTTCCTGACAGTGTGGATAATCAACCGGTGGAACAGCTTTGCCCCCAGAAATTGTGGGCGCTCCATCAAGGGAGGTTTTTAAGAAGAGTCTGGACAGCCACTTGTCTGAAATGGTATAGGTTCTCCTGTTTGAGCAGGGGGTTGGACTAGATGACCTCCAAGGTCCCTTCTAGCTCTATTCTATTACCACCTGTAATGCAGTCATAATTACCAGTGTTAAGTTCTTTCTTATAAGGCCCTGTCCATGTAATCCCTACAAATCTAAAATCAGTTTCAGAGCTGTTTACAGGTAGTCCTCGACTTACAGCTATTGATTTAGCAACTGTTACACCAACCCTGGAAAAGTGACTTATGATTGGTCCTCGCTTTTATGGCGGTCACACAAATCAAACTTTCACTTGGCAACCAGCATGTATTTATAATAGTTGCAGGGTCCCAGGGTCACCTGATTGCCACTTGGGATCTTCCCAGCTGGGTTCCGACAAGCAAAGTCAATGGGGAAAGCTGAATCTGCTTAACGACCGCAGGGAAGAAAGGTCATAAAAACGGGTGTGACTCGACCATAACTTTGCTGAGCAGTGGAGATTCTGCTTCCGACTGTGCCTATTAAGTCGAGGACTCTTTGCTACTTCCAAACAAGTAATCCCAACAGCCCCAATTTTGTTGGAAGAAATCACACCAGGGCTCTTCAAACTTGGCCCTTTGATGACTTGTGGACTTCAACTCCCAGAATTCCTCAGCCAGGCACGCTGAAGTCCACAAGTCATCAAAGGGCCAAGTTTGAAGAGCCCTGAATTATATATATAGGCAGCAGTCGTCCTCAACATTTAACCCGTTCCAACATTGTCTAGATCTGCATCATACACCTGCTCTCATTTGATTTCACAGTGACTTACCGCATCATACAAGGAACCACTGATATCCGCCCCATAGATAGGGGACACAAAAGTCAAATTCTTCCAGTATTTGCGTTCCAGATCATCAAAATCCTGATGACGAGGAGTACAGTACCTGGTCAGGAAAAATAAAATGAGAGAACTGGCAACAAAATCTTTGCAAAGCAGAGTTTTCCCTCTGATGCCCTAATCAGTGTAGGACAATTTAGTTAGCTCACTCTGAACGGAGAAAAACGCCGCCTTTTCAACTCTCTTCTACAAAATGATGCTGACAAGTAGTCAGGAAGAGCAGCGGGGAAGGTGACACGGAAGCAACTCAACACGACACATGTGCCTCTCTCTCCATCCATCCAACTATCATCTATGTGTCTGTCTGTCCATCTGCCTAACCCCAACAGCCTAATCAAGGAAACATCAAGATCACCGCCACCCAATGCTGACAGGGCAAAAGCACCTGTATGTAAGCAGAGAGCCAACCCCACTGACTCCCTTCTAGCACTGATGTTGTTACCTAGTTGGGTCATGAAACGTCTGCAAGAAACCAACCTAGCTCAGACAGCATCAAGTACCCCACATCAATCAGTCAGTCAGTCTCTCTCTCTCTCTCCATCCATCCATTATCTGTCTGTCTGTCTGTCTGTCTGTCTGTCTGTCTATCTATCTATCTATCTATCTAATCTATCTATCACCTATCATCTCTCTCTGCCATCTCTGCTATCTATCTCTGCTATCTATCTATCTATCTATCTATCTATCTATCTATCTATCTATCTA
>JAKJMR010000811.1:101588-111747 GCA_024449315.1 Daboia siamensis
ATTATTATTATTATTATTATTATTATTATTATTATTATTATTATTATATTATCTTTTATTCATTAAACATGAAACTCAGTCAACTGAACATTCAAATTAACTGGCGCTGATGGTTGACACGGGTTGTTGCCAGCATCCTAGGTATCAACCAGGTATTTCCTTAAACTGTAAGATGTTCCGAGTAGCGCAGTTTTTTGCAGCATTGCTGGAGTTATTGCAGGAAGCTGCAGTTCCTTGATGTATTTTGCAAAGTTTTTGGACATCGTTCCCAGTGCCCCGATGACAATGGGTATCGCTATTACACTTTCATCCATAAGTACGCAGTTTCGATGGCCAGGTCACAGTATTTTGTATTTTTTTCCAGTTCTTTTTCTTCAACTCTGGCATCTCCTGGTACAGCAATACCAACCAGCTGTACGCTTCGGTTCTCTACGATTGCGATATCTGGCGTGTTGTATTCCAAATGGCGATCTGTCTGTATTCGGAAGTCAAACAAGATCTTCACCCTCTCATTCGCGACAACTTTTTCCACCCTATGTTCCCACGACTTTTCGGACACAGGAAAGTCGTCTTTTTTACACAATGCCCAGTGGATTAGTTTAGCAACTCGGTCATGTCTAGCTTTGTAATCGGTTTCCGCGATTTTGCTACACTCACAAATTAAATGTGAAACAGTTTCAACTTTGTCGTTGCAAAGTCGGCAATTTGGATTGTCAGTGGATTTTTGAATCTTCGCTTTCATGGCATTAGTCTGTAGTGCTTGTTCTTGAGCAGCCAGTATTAAGCCTTCTGTTTCCTTCTTGATGGTTCCCATCTTAAACCATGCCCATGTCAAGTTGTTATCACATTTTCCTTCAATGTTTTTCAAATGCTGTCCATGCAAAGCTTTGGTTTTCCATCTATTTAATCCGTCATCCAGCTGTTTCTCCTTATATTCTGCCTTTTGTTTCTATTATTTTTATAATGCTCTAGGTTTTCACAGCCTGCAGCAATTTTTCTGTACATTGATCCAAACAGTCGTTTAAACTTTGTTTTTCTTCTTCTAGTTTGGTGGATTTGCAATAGCCCTCTCCCCTCTATTTTTCTTGGCAGGTACAACCTGTCGATGTGACTTGGCAGGTACAACCTGTCGATGTGGATGTACAGTGTGGTGCGTATTCAAAGGTTTACGCATTTTCCAGTCTAGGTTTTTCCAGTTCAACCAAAGTCCAATTAATAATTCCAGCTAGGTAGCATATCACTGGGACTGCCCATGTATTAATGGCTTTAATTATAGTAGTAGTAGTAGTAGTAGTAGTAATGGCAGTAGTAGTACTATTGCTATTATTAAGATCTGCGCTGCAGCTAATTAACACTTTATTAGGTATTAGGTAGGCTTTGCAGTGTCAGGGACGCGGTTGCTCAGTGGGTTAGGACGCTGAGCCTGTAGATCAGAAGGTCGGCAGTTTGGCGGGTCGAATCCCGAGTGCCACGTAACAGAGTGAGCACCTGTTACTCATCCCAGCTTCTGCCAACCTAGCAGTTCGAAAGCACGTAAAAATGCAAGTAGAAAAATAGGGACCACTACGGTGGGAAGGTAACAGCGTTCTGTGCACCTTTGGCGTCCAGTCATGCCGGCCACATGATCACGGAGAAGTCCTCGGACAAGCGCTGGCTCTTCGGCTTTGAAACGGAGATGAGCACCGGCCCCTAGAGTCGGAAACGACTAGCACACATGTGCGGGGGAACCTTTACCTTTACTTTACCTTTAGGCTTTGCACTGGGCTCCTAACCTGCCAGTTGGCCCTGACTTCAGGATGACTAACACAAAGGACATTTCTACCCTGGAATCTTATCGATTCTCTATTCCCCCAGGAAACACATTGAAAGTTAGGTCAGATTTCCACCCAGAAATCTCCCAAGGAATGAAGTTTTACCAAAAGACAGGACACGGAACCGAGAAATCTTGCGGGATTCCTAGCCAAGCCTTATTCTTCAACTGTAGGGCCTCTGCAAGATCTGACCTTTGGGGAGAGAAATCTATTGCCTTTGTCTCAAGAGGTAGGAGAGACTGCAAAGGAATTAGGGCAGGGGTCTTCAAACTTGGCCCTTTTATGACTTGTGGACTTCAATTCCCAGAATTCCTCAGCCAGGCACCCTGGCTGAGGAATTCTGGGAGTTGAAGTCCACAAGTCATAAAAGGGCCAAGTTTGAAGACCCCTGAATTAGGGTATTATTATCAGGCGCCTCGCCACCCCCCCCCCCAAAAAAAAAGTGTGCTATTTTAGTGCATCTGCTCTTGCATTATTTGTTGCCCTGAATACTTTAGCATAATCCGGAAACTCTCCTAATGCAATAAAATGATCCTGTCTGGCGGAATTAGAATAATGGCATTTCTCCCAACATTAGGCGTGGCTACCCTGCAGCTATAACCACCTCCCATCCCCCAATTTCTTTGTGCCTACAAAAAGAAGGAAAACTGGTGGGGTCATTTCCAGGCTTGCCCTGATGAAAGAGGCTTCTCTTCACCGCTGCTGCTGTTGCGTAGAGCAGAGCTCACTCGTGTCTCCTTTTCAATCTCTTGGGTTGGATTTTTTTTTTTGTCTGTCTTATCAACTTGCCTTTGGGTTGCTTTATATTTTCTTTTCGTTTTCTGACTGTTTCCCCCCCCCCCTTACTGTTAAAATGGTTAAATTGCCTGGAGTCCTTGGAAACTGGGCAGCCTGCAGATCAGAGCTGAGCGCTGTAGGCCACATCGGTGTCCCAGTCTGGCTCGCCAATAATTGCTTTTTATTTTGAAGGCGGCTTTTTAAAATTTAATTTAGGCATGTACGTGTCTGCCTGCCTACTAGGCACTTTCGCAGCCCTACTGGTGCAGGCCTCCACAGCAGTCCCAGCTTCTCGGGTGGCCCCTTGGGGAAATTAATTGCCCCATGCCTGCTATAGATAGACGGTTGTTGTTGTTAGCTGCGAAGAAGTCGTGTTGCTGGAATTGGGCAGCTGAATCCCACCACTGCCTCCATTGATTTTTGCTCAATGGCTGTCAGAAAATGAAAGAAATGAAAGAAAAAAATGAAATGAAAGAAAGAAAAAAAAGATGTTGTTGTTGTTGTTAGCTGCGAAGTCGTGTTTGGTCCATCGTGACCCCATGGACAACGTTCCTCCAGGCCTTCCTGTCCTCTACCATCTTCTGGAGTCCATTTAAGCTCACACCTACTGCTTCAGTGACTCCATCCAGCCACCTCATTCTCTGCCGTCCCCTTCTTCTCTTGCCCTCAACCTTCCCCAGTGTTAGGCTCTTCTCCAGTGAGTCCTTCCTTCTCATTAGGTGGCCAAAGGATTTGAGGTTCAGCTTCAGGATCTGGCCTTCTAAAGAGCAGTCAGGGTTGATCTCCTCTAGGACTGACCGGTTTGATGGCCTTGCAGTCCAAGGGACGCACAGGAGTCTTCTCCAGCACCAGAGTTCAAAGGCCTCCATTCTTTGGCGCTCAGCCTTTCTTACGGTCCAGCTTTCGCTACAGATGGTATGTATGTATCAATAAATTCTTATTAGTGCAAAAATGAATGCAGGATTGAGGAGTTCCATTCCTGACAATGGAGAAGAGAAGAGAAGGAGGGGCCCTTCCTTGCTGGGGTTACAGGTGCTCATGCTATTATTGCTCACTGTGCATCCTATTCTCCACCACGTGGTCCTCTGCACCTTTGTTTTTTCTGAATATTGCATACGATGGAACTTGTAAGTGAGGTCCCACCACCCTTCAATTGGAACAGAGGAGGAGATGCTGCCGCTCAACTCAAAGACTGGGCCTTTCACAGCATTTCCGGTTCAGAATCTGCATGCACTTAACATCAGTTATCAGACTGAACTCTAGAAATTGAGAGGAAAACCTCAAGGGGTGAAACTTTTCTCGGTGAAAGCCCATAAAAGCGTGTGCCTCTAAGAGATCCCTTGTCTCGTGCCGAAAGGTAAAACCCCTTAACAAGCTCCTCAAGGAGGACTAATTATGAAATAGGATCAAGTTTAAAACTTAATAGGGGGCTCATCCCGAAAGTCACTGCCACCGTTACTCTTTCCCACTGAATATAAAAGCAGACCAGCACAACACTGTTGTGTTTAGGGAAAGAGGCAATTTTCCATGAATAGGAACAGCACGTTTATTAATCTGGTTTTCCACACGCACAGTGCCACTGTAACTTCGAACAGTCGCTAAGCAAACTGTTGTAAGTCGAGGACTACCTGTACTTTTTCCTTTTTTTTTTTTTTTTTGATCATCCAGTTTTGGACACCTTGCTAGGCGACTGGTGGTACTTGGATGTTGCCATATCCTAAAAGTGGTACAATGGGTAAAAAGGTTGAAAAGCCCTGAGATAGACAATATACCTGGACCTGGCCAAATAAGATGCCCAGAAGCATGGACCTCATGAACCTCTCTCTGCCTTACTACCAACTTGTAGTTTGTTGGACAAATACATGAACAAATCAAATCTAATACCCATGAGATTACCATGCTCAGTTCTGCTAGCAGAAACCATAAGTGGCGTCTAGCACTCCCACACGCACAACCAGAAGCATGTCGACAACACCTCTTGTCGTAATAAAAATGGAACAACTACTAGAGAGAAGGCACACGAACCATCTTGAAAGGAATGAAATTTACAAGGGAAGATGATAACAACACACAACCCTTCCTGGCTATCCTCAAGAGCAGACGGAATGACAGCAAATTAAAAATGCTAATCTATTGAAAAGCAACCCACACTAACCAAATGCTCCATTACCCAAGTAACAACCCAATCTCCCACAAGAACAGAGAAAGATCTTCCCCAGCAGCGTCATTCAGACAAGTGCCAACACAACGCAGCAACTTAAAGCACCAGAAAAAGAAAACAGACTGCCTATTATACATCCTCCGACACAATGGGTACCCGCTGAACTTTATCAAAAGGTCCACTCAAACCACTATAGCACAACCAGCGTAAGTGACAGAAAGGACCATTACAAACCACCATTACAACCACACACCATGGGAACACACAGACAAAAGCTCTCCCAAGCTTCTTAACTGAAAGACGCAGTAGCCCAAGAAGAAAAAACAGGAGTTATTTACAATACAGAGTGCAAAGATTGTAAGAAACAGTAGGTATACTGTATGGGATGAGCTAGGCAGATTAGCAGAGTCAGGAGCCTGCCATTTAGGAGTCAGAAGACACAATAAAAAATTAATCTCACAACATGTGGAGAGACTCATCTATAGTATTAACAGGTAACTGACCAACCCAAATCCAAAAATGCAAGGGAATTCCTGAAAACATAATAGCCAGACAAATTAGCCATCAACAGTCCCACAAACCATATTTACACACAACTCAAAAAAAGACAACCATCCCCCTAACTTGAAAACAAAAAGAACAGAACAGATCTTCCCCAGCAGTGTACACCCAGATAAATAAACAGAGATTAACGCTAGACAAACAATCAGGCAGAAATCAATATTCTAATCAAGGAACTACCAAGAAGAAAACCACATCCCCACCAACCAACACTGGTACTGTATATAAACAGGGATCAGACCCTACATTTCCTCACACTGAAGATGGAACCTACAGTTGCAAGAAAAAGTATGTGAACCCTTTGGGATTACATGGAGGTTTGCATGAATTGGCCATAAAATGCGCTCTAAACGTCATGTAAGTCACAACAATAGAAAAACACAGTCTGCTTAAAATAATACTACACAAACATTAGCTGTTGTCATGTTTTAATTGAACATAAGATGGAAACATTCACAGTGCAGGGTGGAAAAAGTATGTGAACCCCTAGCCCAGGGGTCGGCAACCGGAAAAAGGAAAAGAGCCACTCAGAACCGGTTCCACCACACCACAGGTTGGCAACCCGCGGCTCCGGAACCGCATGAGGCTCTTTGAGCCGTCTCCTGCGGCTCCCAGTTGCCCGGTGCGCGCGCACCTCTTCGAACGGGCAGTGGTGCGTGCGCACCTCTCTAAATGGAGAGTGGCACTGCCCGTTCTGAGAGGTGCACGCGCACCTTTCCAAAGGGTGGAGGTGCGCACGCACCTCTCCAAATCGCTGCCCTCCCGTTCGGAGACCTGCCGCGTTCATTCATGTTTGACGGTCATTGGAAGGAAGCTTCATACACGTGTCCCATGCCTCTCTGTAGTCACGTGCGCATGCGCGTGTCGCAAGATCGCGAGGGGAGGAGAGGAAAATCTGAGGAGGATTCGAGTGGGGCTGCCAGCTGCTGCCGCTGCCGCCACCCACAAGCAGGTAAGCTTTTGCCTGGCGTGCTCCCCCCCCTCCCCGGGCCTAGACAGGGCTCGGATGTCCGTGTTCGTCAAACATGGACGAACGCGGCAGCTGTGCAAACGGGACGGCGGCACTTTAGAGAGTGCGCGCGCACCTCTCCAAGCCGCCGCCATCCCGTTGGGAGACCTGCTGCACTTGACAAACATGGACGAACGCGGCAGCTGTGCAAACGGGACGGCGGCAGTTTGGAGAGTGCGCGCGCACCTCTCCAAGCCGCTGCCGTCCCATTGGGAGACCTGCCGCGCTCGTCAAACATGGCCGAACGCAGCAGCTGTGCAAACGGAACGTCACCACAGTTGGAAAATACCCAGAGGGAGGTGATTTTGTTTGCCTGTTTGCCCCACGCAGGTAGCCAGTTCTGCAGCCATCGAATCAATCAAAGTCTATATGTAGGGTGGAAAGAAACAACCCCTTCGGCCACACACTCCCCTCTCCTTCCTCATCAGGGGACAGTGTTGTAGTCCAAACTCATTTCAGCCCAGATTCTTGTCAGAGCAAGACACACCTGCTCGTTGCGGGATGCAGCCCAGGCCAAGGGCAATGCCAGGAGGAATGGGATAATAACATTAGCAGCACTGCTGTGACGATCGGAAGAAAGAAGGGGACAAGCGCTTATGAAGCACAACAAGTTCCCCACTAGTGCCAGGTACAGGACTCCCGACTGTCTCTCAGACGCACCTTTATTCCTTACAGGACTTCCAGACTGTGGCTCCCTCCTTTCCAGCCTCGATCCACCAGGAACGGGGGACGGTCGGGGGGGGGGGGGGAGGAACGAGAGGGAAGATGCCGAAGGTCCACCCCAGGCACGTCCTTGCTGCATTTCTTTTTTTTTACCAGGGAGGGAGGAGGGCTTATCTGCGTGGCTCTGCCCGGCTGGTCCTTACAGTGGGAGGCACAGCGAGATCGTCGCCCCCCTCGAGAGAGAGAGAGAGAGAAGCCGGACCAGAGGTGGTGTTGGGTTTCTTCACCCCAACTCCCCTCACTCAAAGCTCGCCAAGCGCTTTAGCGGGCCCGTCGGTTTCTTCCGGCGAAGCTGCGGCTATAGCTGCTACTTCGCAAAAACTGCGGGCAAATCACTTCCCTCTCCCACCCCTCCTCCTTCTCTGACCGGCAGGGCCGCCAACCTCTTTTTTGCTGGTTTGTATGGCAACTGGGTAATGCTCAGCGCAGCCTGCCTGCGGGGACCGTCGCCCCCGCACGTGTGCGCACGGACATCCGAGCCCTGTCTAGGCCCGGGGAGGGGGGAGCACGCCAGGCGAAAGCTTACCTGCTTGCGGGTGGCGGCGGCGGCAGCAGCTGGCAGCCCCACTCGAATCCTCCCCAGATTTTCCTCTCCTCCCCTTGCGATCTTGCGACACGCGCATGGGCGCGTGACTACAGAGAGGCATGGGACACATGTATGATGCTTCCTTCAAATGACCGTCAAACATGAATGAACGCGGCAGGTCTCCGAACAGGACAGCGGTGGTTTGGAGAATTGCATGCGCACCTCCGCCCTTTGGAAAGGTGCGCGTGCACCTCTCAGAACGGGCAGTGCCACTCTCCATTTAGAGGTGCGCCTGCACCACTGCCCGTTCGAAGAGGTGCGTGCGCACCAGGCGACTGGGAGCCGCAGGAGACGGCTCAAAGAGCCGCATGTGGCTCCGGAGCCGCGGGTTGCCGACCTGTGCCCTAGCCTAATTACTTCTCCAAGAGCTAATTGGAGCCAGGAGTGAGCCAACCTTGACTCCAATCAGTGTGATGATATTGGATGTGTTGCTGACAGCCGTCCTGCCCTTTAAAAACACACACCTGTTTTGGGTTTACTGGTCTCAAGAAGCACTGTCTGATGTGAAACATGCCTCGCAGAAAAGAGCTCTCAGAAGACCTACGATCAAGAATTGTTGACTTGCAGAAGATCTACGATCAAGAATTGTTGACTTGCATGAAGCTGGAAAGGGTTACAAAAGCCGTGATGTTCATGTGTCCACTGTAAGACAGACTGTCTACAAATGGAGAAAGTTTAGCACTGTTGCTACTTTCCCTAGGCGTGGTCGTCCTGAAAAAATGACTGCAAGAGCACAGCGCATAATGCTTAATGAGGTAAAGAAGAATCCTAGAGTGTCAGCTAAAGACCTACAGAAATCTCTGGCACATGCTAACATTTTTGTTGACACATCTACAATATGGAAAATATTAAACAAGAATGGAGTACATGGGAGGACACCACGGAGGAAGCCATTGCTGTCCAAAAAAAATACTGCAGCACGTTTGAAGTTTGCAAAAGAGCACTTGGATGTTCCACAGCACTACTGGCAAAATATACTGTGGACAGATGAAACCAAAATTGAGTTGTTTGGGAAAAACACACAACACTATGTGTGGAGAAAAAAAGGCACAGCACACCAACATCAAAACCTCATTCCCACTGTAAAACATGGCGGAGGGAGCATCATGGTTTGGGGCTGATTTGCTGCTTCAGGGCTTGGATGGATTGTTGTCATTGATGGGAAAATGAATTCCAGAGTTTATCAGGACATTTTGCAGGAAAAGTACGACCATCTGTCCGCCAATTGAAGCTCCGCAGAGGATGGGTGATGCAACAGGACAATGACCCAAAGCATACAAGTAATTCAACAAAACAATGGCTTCAACAGAACAGAATATGCCTTCTGGAGTGGCCCAGAGTCCTGACCTCAACCCAATTGAAATGCTGTGGCATGACCTTAAGAGAGCGATTCACACCAGACATCCCAAGAATATTGCTACACTGAAACAGTTTTGTGAAGAGGAGTGGTCCAAAATTACTCCAGATCGTTATGCAGGTCTGATCTGCAACTACAGGAAACGTTTGGTTGAGGTTATTGCTGCCAAAGGAGGGTCAAACAGTTATTAAGTCCAAAGGTTCACATACTTTTTCCACCCTGCAATGTGAATGTTTCCATCTTATGTTCAATTAAAACATGACAACAGCTAATGTTTGTGTAGTATTATTTTAAGCAGACTGTGTTTTTCTACATGACGTTTAGAGCGTATTTTATGGCCAATTCATGCAAACCTCCACGTAATCCCAAAGGGTTCACATACTTTTTCTTGCAACTGTAGTTGGGTAATGAAACACCTGCAAACTATCGAACTCAGAGAGCACCAAGGACTTCACAACTAAACTCTACATATTCTCTTCTATTGGAATGCCATGGATTGCAACTTAAATATTTAAAGGAGATTGTCTTAAGATGGAGTTTCAATGTGAATGGATGCTTTCAGCATTTCCAAAAGTTACAGTGCCTCTTAAATCCCCCCAAATCCAAACAGGTACTCAACTTTTGGCCCCAACCACCCTGGACCACAAAAGGAAGGGCGAGGCACATCCCTGCTTTAGGGAAGTGAGTGAAAAAGTAAATCTACCAATACCTAAACTAAATGGGGTGCATACATACCATTCTCCCTTTTTTCAAAACTGGAAACTGAATAACTTGTTTGGCATATCTCAGTGGCTGTTTGTAGGGAAGGGAAATCAGATTGGTGATGGGGAGAGGGGGTTGACTTACTTTTTTTAACAGCAGGAAATTTCCTCCACGTGCAGCAAATTCTTCCTCTTCTAGGAATTATCAGATGATCACACAATGCTGAACATCTCATCTAAAAGTTAAAGGAAAAGAAAATCAATGGTTGCCTTCTTTTGCAGAAAAGTCTGATGTTTTTCACTTTCTTTTTAGGAAAGAAGGCATCATAGGGGAGTGAGCAGACAGAGCCCAAAGCTAATAATTAAAAAAACCACTGGAGAAACTGCTGCTATCACCTTTATTTGGAAGAAGCAGCTGCTAATATTGATAGATAGATAGATAGATAGATAGATAGATAGATAGATAGATAGAT
>JAKJMR010000811.1:111757-142651 GCA_024449315.1 Daboia siamensis
GATAGATAGATAGATAGATAGATAGATAGATAGATAGATAGATAGATGGATGGTTACCCTAACCCTAACCCCAGGGCCATCCAATGGAACAGGAATTGCTGCCTCAGCAGTACCCACCCCCCCCAGAACCACAGACGGGGACCAGGATGAGGAGCGATACCGGCCACGGCGCAGACAACACTCCAGCCAAAGACTCCCACCCCCGGAAGTCAAATTCAAGGGGGAGCCATCACAACTGGGATTCTTCCTAACCCAAGTCCTCAGCTACATGGAAGAGTACGGCCGGGATATCTCTAGTGCACAGGTCTGCAACCCGCGGCTCCGGAGCCGCATGCGGCTCTTTCAGCCGTCTCCTGCGGCTCCCAGTCTTCTGCTATATGTAGTCCCCCCCCCAAAAAAAAAGTGGGACTAAAAAAGTTCAACCAATCAATCCAAATATGCAAGGTAGGTGCATATCTCGCCTTGGCTCCACTCTTCAGTCAAACCCTGTTCTGTGCATGTGCGCATGTACGTGCATGTGCATACATTTTTTGCGGCTCCCAGATTTTCCTTTTTTGAGGGAACCGGTTCCGAGTGGCTCTTTCACTGTTTCAGGTTGCTGACCCCTGCTCTAGTGACAAAACACGCATCCGAATTGTGCAATCCGCCCTGGACGGATCGGCTGCAGACTGGGTGGTGAACTTGCATGACTCCAACGCCCCAGAACTCGACTTCAACCGATTCATATCATCTTTGAGGTGGCGGTTTGAGGATCCTTTGGCTGACCGTAAGGCCCGGGAGAGAATCAAAATGGTGAGGCAGGGCAGGCGAGCAGTGGCTGAATATACCCAAGAATTCCGAGCCATTGCCAGCAAGCTGAACTGGCCAGAAGACATACTCCTTAGCCACTTCAAAGACGGTCTAAACTACGACCTGTATGACGCTTGCCTGCCTCGAGGAGACCCACCCCATCTCGACGACTGGTACATCCTGGCGGAGGAAGTGGAAATAGACCTACTGAAGAGACACCACAGAGGAAAACCATGGGGCCTCCTGCCAGCCGAGCAAACACGCGAGGGGGAAAAACCACCAGCCACAGCCAAAAAATCAACGGGTTGTTTCAACTGCGGGAGAGAGGGCTACCGTGCTGCAGAATGTCGTTCAAAAGCCCCCCCACGAAAACCAGAGGCATCATCCTCCAAGAAGCCGGGGAAGCCCCAAGGCAACACAAAAGAATCTTCCATGAAGGGGACAGAGGCTGTAGAGTCCACAATTCCTGCCAGGAACTGGGATTGGACTCCGGCTTGCACCGCAGGGACGGCGGACAACTCGGAAGACAGCTCAGAGGGAGAACCATTGGTAAGTGGACCCCTTCCACCCATACTTAAGACAGTGACTATATTAGCTTCCCCTATGCCTGAAGCAGCCAAAATAAAAGCTCTGATAGACTCTGGGTGCATCCGCTGCCTCATCAGCCCAACGCTGGTGGACAGATTGAGCATCCCAGTGAGGAGGCTAAAACAACCAATCTCTTTTAGTCAATTAGATGGGACTATAGCGGGGGGGGGACCAGCCACCCTAGCCACTTTACCAATCCACCTATCACTGGGGGCCCATGAGGAGGACATAACGTTTATAATGGCCCCAGGCATGGAATGCCCAATGATTCTAGGACTGGAACGGCTGAAGAAATGGAACCCCGGGATAAACTGGAGGACAGCAGAACTCAATTTCCCAAAGGGGGGGGGCAGAAGAACTTAGACTCCAAAAGCACCCCCCCAACCCAGAGGGAGGAGACAGCAGCAGTGGGGAAAGAGAAGAGGTTACCAGAGATACTGGAGGAATACAAGGACCTGGCTGAGGTTTTCAGTGAGGAAAGAGCAGATGAGCTTCCCCCCCACCGCCCCACAGACTGCGCCATAGAATTCAAACCCGGGGCAAAACTCCCAAAACCCAGGATGTATGCCATGAGCCCCAGGGAAATGGCAGAAATGGAAAGATTCATAAAGAAAAACTTAGAGGATTTATTGAGCCTGCCAAACCCAAAGTGGCCGCCCCGGTTCTGGTCAGGGAGAAGAAAGATGGTTCTTTCCGCTTGTGCGTGGATTACCGGAATCTGAATACAATTAGTGAATGTAATCTGTACCCCCTTTCCCCTAATGAAGGATATGCTATCCCACCTATCGAAAGGAAAGATTTTTACCAAACTAGACCTGAGGGAAGCATACTACCGTATTAGGATTACGGAAGGAGACGAATGGAAGACTGCATTCAACTGCCCAATGGGGTGCTATCAATTCAAAGTATTGTCATTCGGACTGCAAGCCCCCCCCCCCCCGCAGTCTTTATGCAATTAATTAATGACGTGCTGAGAGAGCACCTATATAAGGGGGTCCTGGTTTACCTCGATGACATCCTTCTCTTCACAGAAACCAAAGAGGAACATATCAAACTAGTCAGAGCAGTCCTGAAGAAGTTGTGAGCTGCCCATTTATATGCTAAATTATCGAAGTGTGAATTCCATCAGGAAAAAATTGACTACCTGGGATATCGCATATGTCCAGAGGGCATCGAAATGGACCCTGAGAAGGTCAGGACAGTACTAGAGTGGGCACCCCACCCCACCCCGCACACAGAAACAATTGCAAAGTTTCCTGGGGTTTGCAAATTTCTACCGCCAATTCATCCCCGCATTCGGCCAAATAGCCATGCCCCTCACAAATTTGTTGAAAACGAAGGGGGGGGATCATCCGTGAAATCCAGCCAACCTGTAAAGTGGACAATGGAGTGTCAAGCAGCATTTGAGAGGCTAAAGAGACTTTTTTCTGCTGAACCTATCCTAAAACACCCAGATCCCGACAAACCTTTTGTAATACAGGCAGATGCGAGTGATGTAGTGGTAGGAGCCGTACTATTACAAGAAAATGATGGGGGGACGTTGCAACCATGCGCATACACATCCAGAAAACTCACAGAAACAGAACAACGCTGGCCAATATGGGAAAAAGAGGCATTCTCGTTGAGGTGGGCATTACTAACATGGCGCCAATTTTTAGAAGGAAATAAAATACCTTTCCGGGTCTGGACAGACCACAAGAATTTGGAAGCACTAAAAACGCCCAGGAAGCTCACTCCTAAGCAAGCCCGCTGGTCCCAACATTTTCACCGATTCAATTTCACTCTCAAACACTTACCGGGGGGAAAGAACTTCCTGGCAGTTGCATTATCCCGCATGCCCCAATATAACAGCACAAGAGTTACTGACTTTAAACCACTTGTACCGGAACAACAACTGGCAGCACCAGTCACCACCAGGGCACAAGAAAAAATGAAGCCGAAGGTAGATAGCCAAACTGGAATAGAATTCAGGAAATCTTTGGAAAGTGATGAATGGTTCCAGAAAAATAAACATGTGTGCACAATTAAAGATGGACTGCCATGGGTGGGGGAGAAGCTATATATACCTGCCACACAGAGAATCAATTTCATGCAACTGTGCCATGATACAAAATCAGCAGGACACTTTGGCTTTGTAAAAACCTTACACTTAACTAAAAGGCAATTTTGGTGGCCATCTATGAAAAAGGACATAGAAAGCTATGTGGGTAGCTGTCAAATTTGCGCGATGGCCAAAAGACTGCAAAGGAAACCGCCAGGTCTGTTACAACCGGTGGCAAACCCCTCAGCCCCATGGAAAGAAATAGCCATGGATTTTATCGTAGAACTGCCAGAAAGTAATGGAAACACCGTAGTCTGGACTGTCACAGATCTGTTCTCTAAGCAAGTACATTTCATACCTTGCCAAAAAATCCCAACCGCAAAAGCATTAGCAAAACTTTTTGTACAGCATATTTACAGATTGCACGGGGTACCACAACGCATCATATCTGACAGAAGGGTGCAATTTACGTCGGCATTTTGGAAAGAATTTTTATCCCTCTTAGGAACCACCCAAGGACTGTCATCTAGTCACCATCCTCAGATGGACGGAGCTTCAGAGAGACTTAATACTATACTTGAACAATATCTGAGATGCTTTATTCATTTTCAGCAGTCCGACTGGACGGACCTACTGCCTTTTGCAGAAGTAGCATATAATAATGCAGTCCACTCAAGCACAGGTTACACCCCTTTTCAAGTAGCTACAGGCCAGAGTTTCAACCCAATACCAGAACTAACCCCAAAAGAACCGGTCATCCCTGATCTGAAGGAATGGATTGCTCAATTACAAAATACATGGCCAATCGTTAGGAAAGCGTTGGAAGATGCCAGAAAAGCATACAAGACACAGGCAGACAAAAAAAGAACCGATCCCACACCATTCAGGGTAGGAGAGATGGTATATTTATCCACAAAATACCTGAAATCACTCCAACCCTGTAAAAAAACTAGGACCAAAGTATATTGGACCCTTTCCAATTAAAAGAATCATAAACCCAGTAACAGTTGAATTAGAACTACCCAAAAATCTTAGACGAATACACCCAACCTTTCACTGCAGTCTAATAAAGAGAGAACAACAATCACCACTACGAGCAAAAATCCCACCACCACCACCCCCCATCATGGTGGAAGGAGAACATCATTTTGAAGTGAAAGAAATCTTAGATACCAGAAAACACCATGGAACGATACAATATTTAGTGGCATGGAAACATCTCCCCTCCTCAGAAAATGAGTGGGTTAACAAACTCCATGTTAAAGCACCTAAGTTGCTTAAGAGGTTTCATACAGAATATCCGAACAAACCAGGCTAACATTTATATGTTCTCTTTCCCCACAGATGGACTCATCTTTTTTCTGAAAGGAGAGCCGAATGTCAGAATCCATTTATATCACATTTCATAAATGTATAGGTAGAACATTGTGCTTATTCAGGGGATTCTGCCATCTCTCCGAGGGGGGGGGGAGAGGAAGGTTACTTAGATTGAAATAAGGGATCTTCAAACAACAGAGAAACGTCTGATCTGGGGGAGGGAGGGGGAGAGACAGATCTGGATCGCATCTTCATTTACAACTGAAAAGGAAGAAGCAATAACAATAAAACCAAGGAGAGTTCCCTTTCCCAGGGAAGGGTCTGACACCTAAGTAAATGATGGGAGCCTGACCCAATGGATGAGGGGAGGGGGCTGAAATGGGAAGGCTTTATATAGGATTGAAATGTAACTTTGTTAGATTCCGTCTTGTATTGCCACAATCGATTCCATCCTAGTAAACATTTTCCTTTTGGACAAACTTGCATCCAAGAGTTCTTATTTCCTAAGATGTGGATTGAGGTGGTTCCTGACACAACCCTTTTCTATAGAAATGTGATGAATTGTGATACATTATAAATATTATTCTGTTTGTATATAAGTCATAGGTTATCACAGTGATAACAGCCAATTTTGTCTAAATTGTGAACCCAGAAAAGCAATTTCTAACTGGAAAGAAGACATTTCAAGTTTTAAATATTTCAAATTCAAAACATTTTGCCTGCATCTAATACTCAGCAGCTTTCTGGGTAACAATGTAAGTAGTCCTTGGCTTACAACCATTTGCTTACTGACTATCTGAGGGTAAAACGACACTACAGAAGTGACTTGTGACCACTTTTTCACATTTAATGAGCATTGCAGCATCCCCACAATCACTTTTTCAGAATGTGGGTGCTTGGCAACGGACTCCTAATTATGACAGTCGCAGTATCCCAGGGTCACGTGATCCCCTTTTACAACTTTTTGACAAGCAAAGCCAATGGGGAAAGCCACATTCACTTTAACAATCTTGTTACTAACTTAACGGCTACAGTGATTCACTTAACAACTCTGACAAGGAAGATCGCAGAATGGGGCAAAACTCACTGAACAACTGTCTTGCTTAGCAGTAGAAATGCTGAGCTCAGTTGCAGCCATAAGCCAAGGACTACCTATATAGAAGTGTTCTGTCATGGTCTTCTTCCAATATGGTTTGTTTCACTTCCTAGTTTAGCCTAAAGGCCTAACTTTTCCTGGTCGTCTCCCATTCATGTACCAAACAGTTCCTATCCTATTTTAAGAAAATAGGGGAAGCCAGGCACCACACAAGTTATGCAGCAAGTAAACACAGGGTCAGTCATAAAGGACTCAAATGTCTATACACTAATGCACAGAGTATGAACAGTAAGCAGGGTGAACTAGAAATTCAGGTAAATGAGGGCAGATATGACATTGTTGCCATTACGGAAACATGGTGGGACGAAACCTTCAAATGGAACACACAGCTAGAGGGATTTAAACTATTTAAAAGAAACAGACTAAACAAAAGAGGAGGAGGAGTTGCTCTCTATATAAGAAATAACTTTATCTCTACATAAATAGAGCACAACAATGATGAAAACTGTAAACTTGAAAGCATTTGGGTCAATATAAAAGGGGAAAAAAATGACATTGCCATAGGTGTATACTATAGGCCACCCAACCAAGCAGAGGAAATAGATGAACTTTTTGCTAGTCAGCTAACTAAGGTATGTAAGAAGCACATCACAATAGTAATGGGGGACTTTAATTACCCCGATATCAACTGGGAGACAAACTCTGCACCAAGTGGAAGATCAAACAGATTCCTGTCAAACCTAGCAGACAACTTTCTCTCCCAAAAAGTAGAGAAGGGAACTAGGGGATTAGCCATATTGGATTTAATTCTCACAAACAGAGATGAAATGATAGAAGGTGTCGAAGCCACAGGAACCTTGGGGGGAAGTGATCATGCAATATTGGAATTCAATATTCTGGAGGCACAAGCAATAGAACACAGCCAAACTAGAGTCTTGGACTTTAAAAGAGCTAATTTCAATAAACTTAGAGAGACCATGGGAAGAATTCCATGGATGAGAATCCTAAAGGGGAAAACAACTCAAGAAGCTTGGGAAATTTTGAAAAGTGAGATAATAAAGGCCCAGTCTAGTACAATACCAACAAAGAAGAAAAATAACAGCTCTCAAAAGAAACCAGCATGGCTGCATAAAGAACTCTCTGATAAATTGAAAGATAAAAAGGACAAGTATAAGAATTGGAAAGAGGGGCACATAACTAAGTCAGAATATCAGCAAATAGCCCGTGCCTGCAAAGATGAAGTGAGGAAAGCTAAGGCTCAAAATGAACTAAGGCTTGCAACCAAAGTCAAAAATAACAAAAAATGCTTCTTTCAACATATAAAAAACAAGAAAAAAGTTAAGGAAATGATTGGTCCATTAGTGGGGGAAAGTGGCAAGAAGGTGACAAGCAATAGGGAGAAAGCAGAACTATTTAATTCATTTTTTGCATCTGTCTTTACACAAAGGGAAAAAACAGTCCAACCTACCCAAACCAGTGCCATAAAAAACAGAATAGAAACGCAAGTTAAGATAGGCAAGAAAATGGTAAGTGAGCACCTGTCCAGCCTAGACGAGTTCAAATCACCAGGACCAGATGGATTACACCCCAAGGTTCTCAAGGAACTGGCAGACGTGATCTCAGAACCACTGAACTATATTTTTCAAAGATCCTGGAGCACTGGGGAACTACCAGAGGACTGGAAGAGAGCTGATGTAGTTCCCATCTTCAAAAAGGAAAAAAACAGATCCAGGAAACTACAGACCTATCAGCCTGACCTCAATACTTGGGAAGATTCTGGAAAAAATAATCAAACAACAAATCAGCGAACATCTTGATGCAAACAAAGTCATCACTAAAAGTCAACACGGGTTTGTCAAAAACAGATCGTGCCAGACAAATCTTATTACATTCTTTGACCAAGTGACAAAACTAGTGGACCAGAGGAATGCTGTAGATATAATTTACTTGGACTTCAGTAAGGCATTTGATAAGGTAGATCACAACCTACTACTTGACAAGATAGAAAAATGTGGGTTAGATAGCATTACCACCAGATGGATTCGTAGCTGGCTGACAGGCCGTACTCAGCGGGTGGTCCTCAATGGAACCGCATCTACATGGAAGGAAGTGTGTAGTGGGGTGCCCCAGGGCTCTGTTCTGGGCCCAGTGCTCTTCAATATCTTCATTAATGATTTGGATGAGGAGATAGATGGGGAACTCATCAAATTTGCAGATGACACCAAGCTGGCAGGAATAGCCAATACTCCAGAAGATAGGCTTAAGATACAGAAGGATCTGGACAGACTCGAACACTGGGCACTATCTAACAAAATGAAATTCAATGGTGAAAAAAGTAAGGTTCTACATTTAGGGAGGAAAAATCAAATGCACAGGTATAGTGTAGGTGGTACCTTGCTCAATAGCAGTAACTGTGAGAGGGATCTCGGAGTCTTAGTAGACAATCACTTCAATATGAGCCAGCAGTGTGCTGCAGCTGCCAAAAAAGCCAACACAGTGCTAGGCTGCATTAACAGAGGGATAGAATCAAGATCAAGTGAAGTACTAATACCACTTTACAATGCTTTGGTAAGGCCACATCTGGAATACTGCATCCAGTTTTGGTCACCACGATGTAAAAAAGATGTTGAGACTCTAGAAAGGGTACAGAGAAGAGCAACAAAGATGATTAGGGGGCTGGGGGCCAAAACATATAGGGAACGGTTGCTGGAATTGGGTATGTGTAGTTTAACGAAGAGAAGGGTGAGGGGTGACATGATAGCAGCCTTCCAGTATCTCAGGGGCTGCCCCAAAGAAGAGGGAGTCAAGCTATTCTCCAAAGCACCTGAAAGCAGGACAAGAAGCAACGGATGGAAACTAGTCAAGGAGAGAAGCAACCTAGAACTAAGGAGAAACTTCCTGACAGTTAGAACAATTAACCAGTGGAACAACCTGCCTCCAGAGGTGGTGAATGCTCCAACACTGGAAGCTTTTAAGAAGAGACTGGACACCCATTTGTCTGAAATGGTATAAGGTTTCCTGCCTGAGCAGGGGGTTGGACTAGATGACCTCCAAGGTCCCTTCCAACTTTATTATTATTATTATTATTATTATTATTATTATTATTATTATTATTATTATTATTATTATTATTATTATTATTATCTTCAAAATTAGCCAGACTTGGCTGAGAGCTGCTATCTAGTTGGGCTAAGTCAGGGGTAGGCAGCCGTGGCTCTTTTATGACTCGTGGTCTTCAATTCCCAGAATTCCTGAGCCAGCCAGGCTGAGGGGAAAGGGAGAGGTTTCCAAGCTGAGCCATGCTGGCTCACGAATTCTGGGAGATGAAGTCCACGAAACATGCCAAGGTTGGCTTAGCCCAGGGGTAGGCAACCTTGGCTCTTTTATGACTCGTGGACTTCCAGAATTCCTGAGCCAGCCAGGCTGAGGGGGAAGGGAGAGGTTTCCAAGCTGAGCCATGCTGACTCAGGAATTCTGGGAGTTGAAGTCCACGAGTCATAAAAGAGCCAAGGTTACCTACCCCTGGGCTAGGTAAAAGCAAAACAAAACCCTGAACCCAACATTTTGTATAATTGCCACTCTGACTCTATTCTCAGTACTGACGACCACTGCGGTGGCCTGCAGATATGTGATCACCATCTTCTGCACGCTTCCTTCCCAATTAGCTTGCAAGAAGCAGAGTTAATGCAGAACGCAGAAATAAAATTGTAATTTATGATAGATTTACAGGGGTGTCAAACTCAATTTCACTGAGGGCCGCATCAGCATTGCGGTTGCCCTCAGGGGGCCGGGTGGGTGTGGCCTGGGTGGGCGTGGCCTAATGGGTAGGCGTGGCTAAAGTGTGTATGGCCTACTCGGTGGGCGTGGCCAGCTCTACATCGTTCGCATCAAGGGTGCCTATGGGGCCCTGGGCAGGAGTGGGACAGATCTGGGGGTCTCTGGCAGGAGGAGGGTCTCTGGGCCAGGGCCAAGGCAGTGGGGGCCGTTCCCTCACTGTTTCCAGGATGGCTTCGCGGGCCGCATGAAACCACTTCGCGGGCCGGATCCGGCCCCCGGGCCTTGTGTTTGACATGTCTGAAATAGAGTATGCTAGCTGGAGAATTATGGGAATTATGGGACTGAAAGATGTTGATGTTGAAAAACACTCCTCTGGGGCCTTGCATTCTTGTACACATCGAACGCAATAGGACAGCGCCAGCAACCCTGGGTTGAGAAGCTGCAGGTGCACTAAACAAATTGCTTACTCTCTTGAAATCCCTTCCTCTTCAATCTCTCCATTCTGTATTAAAAAAAAAACACATCAATTTCTGTAGGCAATCTCCACTTTGTCTCCCCTTTCATCCCCGCTGCAACCCTACAGAGCGAAGATTTCAAGAAATTACAAGTAGTCCTCAAAGTTCCAGCTATCCCAGCACTCAGGTGATCATGATCCAGCCACTTGGCAACTGGCTCACATTTCTAATGGTTGCAACAGTCTATGTTTGCAATTTTCCTGCCAGCTTCCCACAAGCAAAATGAATGGGGAAACTGGCAGGTGGTAAATCACTCAGGTGAGTCTCCCGCACCTGGCAGCCATCACCCCATGCCCCACTGCACACATGCCAGCTACCTGCATACCCTTACAAACCCTCCCCCACCAGCCTGCCACCTGGAACTTGCAACTTCCTGATAGCATCACCACTGACTGGTTGTTCAAAGCTGGCAGGAAGTGGTGAGAAAGTCCTCGCTTCACAACCTATAAACCTCACTTAACAATGACACCAGGGACTACTGAGATTGCCATTGTTAAGCCATGTGGTCATGTTATATTGCTATGCTCTACGACTGCATCACTCAGTAACAAGAGTTCACCCCATGCCTGAAGATGACTTCACCTAGCACAGGGGTAGACAACCTTGGCTCTTTGATGACTCATGGACTTCAACTCCCAGAATTCCTGAGCCAGCATGGCTCAGCTTGGAAACCTCTCCCTGTCCCCTCAGCATGGCTGGCTCAGGAATTCTGGGAGTTGAAGTCCACAAGTCATAAAAAAGCCAAGGTTGCCTACCCCTGACCTAGCAGTTTCAGATAAGATACAAACACAAATGGGAAGACAGTTGGGCTCTGAGACACCACAAAACAGAGACTCAAGGTTTGACCTCTACCCCACAAAACCAACAATTAGTTCTCATTATTTCACCAGTGTATAAATTACATGAAACTAAACAGGTGTGCATTTAATAATTTAATAATTTATCTTGCAAAATAAATTGGTGTTTCTCAACACAGTTGAACTCCTCTTGCAGAAGAGAAGATGGCTGATAGGTTATAGTGTTAAATGTCGTGGGAAATAATAATTAAGATACAATATCTAGATTAATAAAAAAGCAAGTTGTTTTTTTTCTACCAGCATTCTCAAAGGTTTGTAGAATATCTGACAGAAGGAACAAAGAAGAATCTTAATAAACAAACAATCATTTTGGAGTTTTCAGTTGCCCCACTCTGATCATCAGATACTGGAGCAAGACTACTACAGAATAACAAAGTCAGCTCAAATGGAAAATATAGTCATCAGCTTACTGAGACCACATACCAGATAAGCACACACACGTTTTCATGTAGATATTAAATAAAGGGGGAATAGAATTAAACGTAGCTGCCACTAGCCAACCTCTACTCACTATGATCAAGTGGAACTGTCTTCCCTGCAAAACTATGCCTCTAATCCCAAACTTCACCCATGATCCCAAATGCTACCTTAGGCCATTTGGTTGCCAAACAAGACCAGAAAGGTTGTGCTCACTCAAGTCCAGATCCTGCAATGGTCAATCCACCAATGCAACCAATGTTATTTCAGTTCCACGTCCAGCTCTGAATGCTGATAAATCTACTTTAGAGCACTCCTCACCGTCTTTCTCCCAAAAAGAAAGTTTAAAGGATCAGCTATAGTTTAAAGGATCAGAAATATAGCTTGACCCAAGGAAAGCACATACAACAGCATTTTATAAGGCCAAGGCATCAGCCACCCCTGCAAGAGAGATGCTGACAATTACCTGGATCCAGCCACTCATGGGTTCCCCTGATCCTGAAGGCACTGGGAGTGGGGCATGATCAAGATCACAGATGGAACAAATCATGCCATCCAAGGCTGCTCATTCACCTGATAAGACGTGTCATCCCAGTCACCACTTTGGACTTTACCGAGGAAAAGTCACAATTCAGGTGAAACGAAGCACCTTTGTCAGAAAGGGCTGCACAAAAGAGTTGTACTCCAAAGAGCCTTGGTGGCACAGTGATCAGTATGCAGTGTTGCAGGCTGACTCCGCCCCACAGCCTGAAGTTCAGTCCTGACCAACTCAAGTTCCACTCAGCTTTCCATCCTTCAGAGGTCAGTAAAATGAGGACCCAGATCGTTGGGGGCAGGGTGCTGACTCTGTAAAGTGTAAACCACTTAGAGAGGGCTGTGAAGCAGGATATAAGTCTTAAGTGATATTGCTATTGCAGCCAGACAGAATTGCTTCCTCTTCCTCAAGCAGCAGCCCTTAAAAAGGTCACTGACCAACAGCCCTCTGATGTAGCAAGAAAAAAAATATACAGAAATCCAATCAATCAATAAGCTTTGCTCATTCACTCGTCACTGATATCTATGGTCTAAGCATAGGCTTATCTCCACGCTTGATCGGGTTCACTTCACTCCAGGCATCATTTCTAGAGATTATTGACTGATTAGTGAAGAAATTAACCAGGATTGGCATGCAAGAGAGGTCACCAGGGAGTAATCACAAAAACTATCGTGGCCTTCTATGGCCAGCAGTTATCCAGATAATCAACAGACCCACATGCCACAAGACTGAGAATATTTTCAAACACCTACTTGTAATCCATCGAGATCCATTAGGCCAGGCATGTCAAACTGCCGGCCCACAGGCCAGATGCGTCACACCGAAACTGCGCCCACCCCATTGCCAGCAATGGGGGAAAAGTCCCGATACATCACGCGACACTGCGAGTTTGACATGGCCGCATTAAGCTCTTAAAGTAAATAATTTTAATTGATCCGATCTGGGTCGGTCACCGGAACCAAAGATTTAATCTTCCAAGCTTTTCGGACTCGTGCTAGAGCCCATCCTCAGCACCGGTCTGAAAGCTCGGAAGACTGAATCTCTGATCCCAGTGACCAGCCCAGATTGGATCCTGCAACGTTATCATTCATAATTCCAATTGACTCATTCACCCCGTGGACAACCTGATCAGGTTCTTTGCTCTACCTAGCCTTTTCAGGATTAACCAAGGAAATTTACAAGTATTTTATTTAATACTTTTTGTTTCCCAAAAATATTAAAAGATAGCCCCCTCCCAAAAAAATAGCCCATCAATCAATAATCAGATTATATAAGCAATTCTAGACAGGAAACAGCCATTTGTCTGAAATGGTATAAGGTTTCCTGCCTGAGCAGGGGGTTGGACTAGATGACCTCCAAGGTCCCTTCCAACTTTATTATTATTATTATAATATTATAATATTATAATATTATATTATAATATTATTATTATAATATTATTATTTATATACCGCCCTTCTCCCGAAGGACTCAGGGCGGTGTATAGGGCAAATATAAACATACAAAAATACAAAAGTTAAAAAAGAATTAAACATGCCCAAGTAAAAATACAGACATTAAAAAACACCCATCCCTCATCAGGCCAGGCCGGCTTGTGCAAATAAAAACGTCTTCAAATCGCGACGGAAGGAGCGAAGGTCGGGCGCCGTCCGGAGCTCAACCGGCAGCTGATTCCATAGCTCCGGGGCGCCCACAGAGAAGGATCTCCCCCTGGGGGCCACCAATCGACATTCTCTGATCGGTGGCACCCTGAGGAGACCCTCTCTGTGGGAACGCACAGGGCGGAGGGAAGTTGATGCCGGCAGCAGGTGATCCCTAAGGTACTCCGGACCCGTGCCATGGAGGGCCTTAAACACCATTACCAGTACCTTGAATCTCACCCGGAAGACAACTGGCAACCAATGCAGCTCACGGAGCAAAGGTGTTATATGGGAGTATCGGGAGACTCCCAACACAACTCTCGCGGCTGCATTCTGTACCAGCTGGAGCCTCCGAGTGGTCTTCAAGGGCAGCCCCATGTAGAGAGCATTGCAGTAGTCAAGGCGAGAGGTCACGAGCGCATGAGTGACCGTACACAAAGCATCCCGGTCAAGATAGGGCCGCAACTGACGCACCAGGCGAACCTGGGCGAAGGCCCCCCTAGTCATAGCCACCATGTGATCTTCCATAGTAAGCTGTGAATCTAGGAGGACTCCCAAGTTGCGAGCCCTATCTACGGGGGGTAATAGTTCACCCCCCATAGAAAGTGATGGGATATTCTGAATATCCCGGGATGCAGGTATGCACAGCCACTCAGTCTTGTCGGGGTTAAGTTGAAGTCTGTTACTCCCCATCCAGACCCGGACCGCCTCCAGGCAGCGGGACATCACGTCGAGGGCATCACTGGGGTGGTTTCGGGTAGAAAGAAAAAGCTGGGTATCATCAGCATATTGATGATACCCAACTCCAAAACCACGAATGATCTCACCCAGCGGTTTCATATAGATGTTGAACAGGAGAGGCGAGAGGACCGACCCCTGAGGAACTCCACAAACGAGAGACCTCGAGGTCGACCTCTGTCCCCCTGCCAACACCGACTGCGAACGTCCCAAGAGATAGGAGGAGAACCACCGCAACACTGTGCCTCCCACTCCCAATCCCCTGAGACGCCGCAGCAGGATACCATGGTCGATGGTATCGAACGCCGCTGAGAGGTCTAATAGGACTAGGACAGAGGAAAATCCCCTGTCCCGGGCCCTCCAGAGATCATTCACCAGAGCGACCAATGCCGTCTCCGTGCTGTACCCGGACCTGAAACCCGATTGGTACGGGTCTAGATAATCCGCTTCATCCAGGGCCAGAGGGAGCTGATGTGCCACCACACTTTCAACAACCTTCGCAAGAAAACAAAGGTTGGAGACCGGACGGAAGTTATTCAACACAGCCGGGTCCAAGGCAGGCTTCTTAAGGAGGGGTCTCACCACCGCCTCTTTCAAGACGGCGGGGAAACTACCCTCACTCAGAGAAGCAGATATAACCGCCTGGAGCCAGCCTCGTGTCCCCTCCCGAGCCGCATAAACCAGCCAGGAGAGGCACAGATCCAATAAACATGTGGTGGAACTCAGCCTCCCCATGATCCTGTTCACTTCCTCCGGAGTAACAGAGTCAAACTCCTCCCAAACGACAAGATCGCCCGTGTCCTGCTCGTCAGACTCTGCCCAGTCAGAGTCCAGACCGGTCCGAATCCGAGCGATTTTGTCCGACAGTTGCTGGTTAAACTCCTCGGCACGACCCTGCAAGGGATCTTCTCTCACCTCCTGATTAAGGAGGGAGCGGGTCACCCTAAACAAGGCGGCCGGGCGATTATCTGCGGAGGCGATAAGGGCAGCGAAGTGATTAGACCTCGCCTCCCTTATCGCAGCGAGATAAGACCTAATATAGGATCTTAGTCGCAATCGGTCGGATTCGGATCGGCTGGATCTCCAGCAGCTCTCTAGGCCCTGTCTCCGACGCTTCATCTCTCGAAGCTCCACGGAAAACCATGGGGCTCGATGAGATCTGCACCGGGTCAGGGACCGCAAGGGTACAACTCGGTCCAGAGCCTCAGTGGCTGCCCTTTCCCAGGCTTCCACTAGGGCATCTGCCGAGTTGTGAGCAAAGAAGGCAGGTGGGGACTCCAGCGCAGCCTGGAACCTCTCAGGGTCCATTAAGCGTCTGGGGCGGTACCATTTAGTAGGTTCCACACGCCCACGGTGGGGAGTGGCAAAACGGAAGACCAGCCGCAGGAGATGATGATCGGTCCATGACAGGGGTATAACAATTGGGGAACCCCCACCAAGATCATCTAACCACCGTCTAGATAAGAAAATCAGGTCAAGGGTATGGCCTCCCTCATGAGTCGGTCCAGCAATTACTTGCGTCAGGTCCATGGCCGTCATGGAAGTCATGAACTCCCGAGCTAACTCAGATGATCCTCCCAGGGATGGTAGGTTAAAGTCACCCAAAACTACATATATATTCAGGAGATTCCAAAGGCTGAAAAAATATAAGAAACTGCTAAAAATACAAATAATCATTAAGAAGTTTTTAAAAATTAACACTGCATTGCATGCTAACACAACTTAAAATAATTCTAAAGCTTAAAGATGATAAAACTATATTTCTGTTGCTTAAATTCAGTGACTGAAATGTTTCGCTGTGCAAAATCACCATGCCGCAAAACGGCAAGCTCCAAAGCTCAAATGGCTTAGGTGGTTCAAAGGATCCCTTTCTGTGGGCTTAATGCATTTATTAGTATGACTGCCATTTGTAAATCAATTAAAATGTATGCACTAGACCACAGGTCAGGAACCTGCAGCTCTGGAGACACAGGTGGCTCTTTCAGCCTTCTCCTGCGGCTCCCAGTCCTCCTCCGCCATTTGCAGAGAGAGAGAGACAGAGACAGAGAGGGCCACTTGCGCTTCCCTTCTCTCTCTCTCTCTCTCTCTCTCTCTCTCTCTCTCTCTCCCCCTGATCTTCTGCTCACCTGGCCAACTGGCCTAACACTGTTCTCAGACAAGCTTATTGGGCAGGCTCTCCTGCCTTGCTGCGTCTCAGCAGGAAGCAGCAGAAAGCAGCAGCGCTCTCTCTCTCTCTCTCACGCACACACACACACACTTTTTTTACTTACTTAGTGGGGGAAGAGGACTGGCAGACCACTGGCAGGAGAGAGCCAGCCCAATAAGAATGTGTGTCAGCTTGTCGGAGAATAGCGTGAGGCCAGCTGGCCAGGTGAGCCGAAGATCAGAGAGGGGGAGGTGGGGAGAGAGAGAGAGAGAGAGGGAGAGGAAAGAGGGAGAGAGGGAGAAGAGAGACAAGAGAGAGAAAGAGAGGAGGGAGAAAATATGAATATACGTTGTTCTTACTGGACTTTTAGTAACAAACGTTTAATGAAATATTTTGATTTTTTTAAAAAATTAAGAGATGAGGTATGGGGATAATTGTGCTGTATTTAAAGATGGTAGATAAGCTACTAAAATTGTTTTCACCTGTTGGGATGAAGGAGAAATGGGTTCCCCCCCCCACGGCATAAAAATTTGTTTTCTTTCTAGCAGTTCATTGATTTCATAAATGCAACACACTATAGTTTTTTTTTATATGTAGCATAAAGGTAAAAAAGGATAGATGGAGTGTTATCTTCATTTTCGATGTCAAAAGGGTTTTGCGGCTCCCAGTGTTTTGTTTTCTGTGAGAACCGGTCCAAGTGGCTTTTTTGAGTGTTTAAGGTTGCTGACCCCTGCACTAGATCCAACTCATGCCTGGCTGAGGAATTCTGGGAGTTGAAGTCCACAAGTCATAAAAGGGCCAAGTTTGAAGACCCCTGGCCTAGACCAGTGATGGTGAACCTTTTAGAGACTGAGTGCCCAAACTGCAACCCAAAACTCACTTATGGATCAACGGGTGCCAGGTGGGCATGGCCCATTGGGGGGGTGGGGGGGTTGCACTGGATGGGCGTGCCTGTGGTGTTATGGCAGACTGGGTGGGCGTGGCCACCATGTTGCTCATGGGGAGGGACACCTGTGGGGGCCAGGCAGGATTGGGGGAGATCCAGGGGGTCTCTGGCGGGTGGGACGGTGGGAGGAGGAGGCTCGTCCTGCGGGGTGAGGCGAGACAAGGCAGGGGGGAAGGGCAGGGGTGCCACTGCCGCAGGGCAAGGTAAGGCGAGGCGGGGGCTGGGATGACTGCTGCCTTACACCATTGGCCCCCCGCACATAGCGAGCGCATGGGGGCCAACTGTGTCCATCAGCAGCCACAGCCTCCTGGCCCCTCGGTTTCAGCGAGATGTGGCTGTTTGCCTCCTTGCGCGTCGATCCCAATGCGGCTGCCACGAGGCCGCGGAACAAGCCGGGCGGAGGTGAGGAACTGCTCCCTGACTCTCAGAGAGAGCGCAGGCACACGTGAAGGCGGAGGGGAGTAGCCTGGCCCCGCCTCCCTCTGAGGTGATGGCGCGCGTGCCCACAGGGACGGCTCCATGTGCCACCTGTGTCACACGTACCATAGATTTGCCACCACGGGCCTAGACTCTTCTAGAGACTTTAGGGGGAGATGGGGCACATGTGTTAAATTTTAATAATTGTTATTCAATATCTGTAAGCCAAAGCCAAAACAAGCCACACTATTATTCAGCTTAACATGTGAATCTACTCCCACAGTGTCTTGCTTCACACATTCACAGCGTTAAAAATTGGGCTGGAATGGAAGCATTCTATGTGAGCTTCGCTGTCTTAAATGAGGTATGTACTCTGACTCTAATTATGACCTACTAAATAAATGCCATCATCTAGTATACAGCATCACAGCTGAGCAACCTTCCAGAAAAACATCATTAATTGCACAGCTGCTGCAACTTTTTACTGAACAATTGAAAAACAACAACAAATAGAAATATAGACAAAAGGAAGATCCAGCAGTGGCAAGCTTTCCATACTTTATTCAACTCAAATCAGGAAAAAAGTAAAGACGGTTAAGATTTGACAATAGTTATATAATTTTAACGACACAACGTTTGGACTACCATATGTAAGTAAGTTCAGAAGGTTCAATGATCAATCCTAATTCGATCTTAAGGTCATAGAAGTATTGAAACACATAACAAGGTCCCAGCGCAGCCTCCATAATGGCAAGTCAGTTCCAGCTCACCTGCCCATTAATAATTAACCAGCTCACTATAGGCGATGTATGGATTATATTTTTAATTTGTCCAATGGCAAAGCATGAGTTTTTGGAGAAGATACATATCAGTTTTTCAGCTACAAATCCCATCATTCCCCAGCTAGCAATGCCCACCTAATTACAAAATGCATACTAACAAATCTGAAAGGCACCAAATTGTATTGTCCCATATATCCCCATTTCCTAAAAGTATATGAGATAGCATTCAGTGTAAGACAAGGCAATAGGATAATTATCTCAGGGACTGCCCCAAAGAAGAGGGAGCCAAGCTATTCTCCAAAGCAGCTGAAGGCAGGAGAAGAAGCAACGGATGGAAACTAATCAAGGAGAGAAGCAACCTAGAACGAAGGAGAAACTTCCTGACAATGAGAACAATTAACCAGTGGAACTACCTGCCTCCAGAAGCTGTGAAACACTGGAGGTTTTTCAGAAGAGACTGGACAGTCACTTGTCTGAGATGGTATAGGTTCTCCTGCTTGAGCAGGGGGCTGGACTAAAAGACCTCCAAGGTCGCTTTCCACTCTGTTATCCTATCCCCATGGTGGCGAACCTATGGCATGTGTGCCACAGGTGGCACGCAGAGCTCTCTCTGTGGGCACACGTGCCATCGCCCCAGTCCTAGGCCTTCAGCTAGGTTTTATAAAACCTTTTCCCTTTAGGCCAGACATGTCAAACACAAGGATACAAGATGTGTAACAGCCCTCTGAGTGGTTCTGAGAAGAAAACAGACTAAAACACACCCTCTACGGCAGACATGTCAAACACAAGGCCCGGGGGCCGGATCCGGCCCACGAAGTGGTTTCATGTGGCCCGCAAAGCCATCCTGGAAACAGGGAGGGAACGGCCCCCACTGCCTTGGCCCTGGCCCAGAGACCCTCCTTCTGCCAGAACCCTCAGATCTGTCCCACTCCTGCCTGGACCCCCATAGGCACCCTTGATGCCAATGATGTAGAGCTGGCCACGTCCACCCAGTAGGCCATATGTACTCTAGCCACGCCCACCCAGTAGACCACACCCACCCAGGCCATACCCACCCAGCCCCCTGAGGGCAACCACAATGCTGATGCGGCCCTCAATGAAATTGAGTTTGACACCCCTGCTTTAGGCTCCCGCTGCCATGTGCAAAAAAAAAAAAAAAAAAAAAGGTTCAACCAACCGATCAGTTTGAACTTCTCACTGGAAAAAAAAAAGATCTCGCAAAGTTGGAATTGAGTCCCACTCAGTCTACCGTTACCACGGCAGCCATGCCCACCCAACGGGCCATGCCCACCCAATGGGCCACACCCACCCAATGGGCCACGCCCATCCGGCACCCGACGATACGTAAGTGGGTTTTGGGTTGCAGTTTGGGCACTCGGTCTCTAAAAGGTCCGCCATCACTGTCCTATCCTGAATAAACCTCTGTAAGGAAGGAACATAAACTATATTGCAAAAATGAGGAACCCACTGGGGGAAGGAAAGTTAGCACTAGGTATCTCTGGCACCAAAGTTTATATGAACCTATATTAAAGGAGGGTTATATACAGGCTAGCTACTTGTGCAAGGGAAGAGCTGCCTTCTTGAGGAGTAATCATAACTGTGTTCATCATAGGAGCCCCATTATTTTCAAAAGCAAGGCTGGATGAGAAAAGGGTTTTTTTTTTATTACATGATGTGGTTTATACAATTTTCTCCCCAAAGACGAAAGATTACTTTTAAGCCTGGGAAAATTGCTGTAAAACATTTTTTGTCACTAAAGTCACCATGCAGATTTAAATCCTTCCTTCCTATTTTTATACCAAACTGTTATAATTTTGATACTAATGTAGAATATTTAATGTAGAATTCGGTGGGGTTTTTTTTTTGTGGCTTTCAGTTATCACAAACTTTGTAAGTATGTGTTAAATTAGGAAATATAGTTTTGTCTAAACAACATACTGCTGAATAAGCAAATATTTACAAAATATTGACCCTTCATGGTAAAAGCTATGCAAATATGATGCTGGAAATAATATATAGTGCTGCACTAATTTACATATAATGTAGAACTGCAAAATGGTTCCAGAGTTTTTTCTTCCTTGGGAATGCTTTATAATATCTTTTTTCTTTATCAGAAATATTTAGGACTCCCACAAGCATATTTTAATTTGTATGGCATTATATAAAGCCCCCCCCCCTCTCTCTGTGTGTGTGTGTGTGTGTGTGTGTGTGTGTGTATGTATATATATATATATGTATATATATATGTGTGTGTGTGCGTGTGTGCGTAAATTAGTTTTGCTAACAAAGAATTAAAGGGAGACTGATATGCATTTCAAACTTATTTGTTTTCGTCAGTCAGCCATACCCTTCTGAGATTCGAACCTGGGCTGATTGCACATTAGGCAGTTGTTTTCACCTCTAGGCCACAGGCTCTCTCTCGCTTTGTTAGCTGAGAAGCAAGGGGGATATGTGTCAAATGCTTGTTAACTATTTTTAGATTACCTTGCTAGGCCCCAAACATGGGACAAATCTTTATTTCCTGTTTCGAATCTCAGAAGGGTATGGCTGACTGACGAAAACAAATAAGTTTGAAATGTATATCAGTCTCCCTTTAACTCTTTGTTAGCAAAACTAATTTACACAAATATGAGCTGTCACCAGTGTGACTACTGCCTGTTGATGGCCTTCGGTTAGGCTGAAACAGGAAATAAAGATTTGTCCCATGTTTGGGGCCTAGCAAGGTAATCTAAAAATAGTTAACAAGCATTTGACATATATATATATATATATATATATATATAAAATTATATATTTATTTATATATTTTTATATAATAATAATAATAATAAAGTTGGAAGGGATCTTGGAGGTCATCTAGTCCAACCCCCTGCTCAGGCAGGAAACCTTATACCATTTCAGACAAATGGCTGTCCAGTCTCCTCTTAAAAACTCCCAGTGTTGGAGCATTCACACCTTCTGGAGGCAAGGAGTTCCACTGGTTAATTGTTCTAACTGTCAGGAAGTTTCTCCTTAGTTCTAGGTTGCTTCTCTCCTTGACTAGTTTTTTTATATGTGTGTGTGTGTGTGTGTGTGTGTGTGTGTGTGTGTATGTGTGTGTGTGTGTGTGTGTATATATGTATGTGTATATATATGTATATATATAATGCTCAAAAAATAAAGGGAACACTTAAACAACACAATGTACTGTATTTAATAGTTGGATGTCTTATCTTGTATTCCCTTTTTTTTGAGCGTGTGTGCGCGCGCGCACGCTAAGTGTTTGTTAAGTATTTTAGAATACCTTACTAGGCCCCAAACACGGGACAAATCCTATTGCCTGTTTCAGCCTAACCTAAGACCATCCATAAGCTGTAGTCACAACAGTGACAGCTCATATTTGTGTAAATTTTTTTGGATTGCTAACAATTAGTCTTTTTTTTTTTGGATTGCTAACAATTTGGATTGCCATATTGTTGTTGTTGTTAGTTGCGAAGTCGTGTCCAACCCATCGCGACCCTATGGACAATGTTCCTCCAGGCCTTCCTGTCCTCTACCATCTTCTGGAGTCCCTTTAAGCTCACGCCTCCTGCTTCAGTGACTCCATCCAGCCACCTCATTCTCTGTCATCCCCTTCTTCTCTTGCCCTCCATCTTTCCCAGCATTAGGCTCTTCTCCAGTGAGTCCTTCCTTCTCATTAGGTGGCCAAAGGATTTGAGTTTTAGCTTCAGGATCTGGCCTTCTAAAGAGCAGTCAGGGTTGATCTCCTCTAGGACTGACCGGTTTGATCGCCTTGCAGTCCAAGGGACTCGCAGGAGTCTTCTCCAGCACCAGAGTTCAAAGGTTTCAATTCTTTGGCGCTCAGCCATATTAGTCTCCCTTTAATTCTTTGTTAGCAATCCAAAAAAAAATTTACACACACACACACACACATCTCCTGATCCCTACTTTTGCATCTTCCAAGTTTTGTTTTGTTTTTTTTAAATATTTAGGGTTAGAAATCTGGCTGGGGAAAAAAAATCGCCAGAAAATGCACATTTATACGAAGGTCTTTACCAATGATGGTTCTCAAACATGCTTTTTACTTCCTTACTGTAAATGTTATAAACATCACACTATACTACAATGTATCTGGCAAACCACCATGTTGATCTAATAAAAGCAAGCTAAGGGATCATAGACTAACCATACTGACTGAAAAAAAAAGTGAAACCTCTCAAACACATACCCCAAGTGGAAATGTTGGTCAAAGGAAAGCAAACAGGTGTGTATAGACAGAGCATTTAGATCCTCTTGCACTTAGAGAAGTCCACACCTTCACACTGCTTGGGGCCTAGGCATCAGAGGCATTTTCTTCTCTCCCCTTATCAGACAAGATTGCAAGATGACTGGGGGGAAAATAGCTATCTGTGGACAGTTTCTTTGATCCAATCCTTGTACCCCTTTGAGCTTTAAAGGACAGGCTCTCTTTAAAATCATAAGAAGGAATGTAGCTACTCACAAGCACTGACTCCCAACCTAAGAGCCCAGATGATCAAATTGGGTCATCTCCGATGACCAAAAAGCATCAAGCAGAAAGAGGAACTGCATGAACCCATATCTAATTAATAATTTTAATTGATGCCTTAGTAGCCATCCAGTATAATGATGTCAGTGTTTCAAAGACCTTTCACAATCTACTTTAAACACAGCTATTGTTTTCAAGGCATGCATCAGACCTATATGTGATTCCCTCCAGGTGAATTAAGACAACAGCTTCTCACTATCACAATCGCTAAGATTCTAAATAGTGATTCTCAACCTTAGGAACTTCTGCGAATTGAACTCCACGCCTCTTCAAGTTGCTAAGGCTAGAGCTAAGACTGCTCTAGAAGAAAGCAAATGAATCCAGGTCGAATGAGCAAAATGGTGAATACTGAGATAAAATTATAAGGAACCCACCAGGCATTAGGCAGCAAAGTTAATGTAGGCAGTGTGTTTTGAGATTCAGAAACCACTTCTGCTTTTAAGCTGGGCTCTTGAAAAAAAAAAATATTTGTACGCTACTGTCATCAAACAGCCTTTCTGCAAAATGGGTTTCTCCTTAATCTGAAAACTGTGGTTTTTAACAGATGTAAATTGGGAACTTAAGTTCATCTGTGACATGTTTATAGACAGGCGGTGTTGTTTAATTGACTGGATTTTAAAATGGCTATTCCTGGAGGAGTAGAAAAATGCAGCAGTTTTGTCTTCTGAAACTGTCCCCTCTGCCTTGAATTCAGGTTCTTGCAAAAGTCATTTGTCACTGAGCTCTAACAGTCTGACTTTCTATGAACTGGATATTCTGCAGAATCCCAATTCTAGCATAATGAGTCACTATGTAATGACATAAATAACATGTTTACAAGTTCAAACTTATCTAGCCTAAAAGACTAAAAACTACTGTATTATGGTATATACACAATACAATTAATCTTAAGAGCAAAAACTTAGATTAAATAAAACTTATTCAAGGATAAAAACTATTTCTCTACTATCTTGGAAGTTGAGCAAATGCTTTCCCTCCATTTAATTTAAAGGGATTCCTTAAAATCCTGCTCTTTACATATGACATAATAGAAAGCACAAGTATTTCTCCATCCTTTACATACAACACAAAAATGAGGAATAAAAATGGTCCTTTGTAAAACAACCCAAGTCACAGGTGAACTAAGGAAGAACCATGCTTCTATCATAAATTTCCTTTCTCCACTCTTTCGAGGTAGGTAAAATGAGGACCCAGATTGTTGGGGGCAATAAGCTGACTTTGTAATAATGCCGCTTGGGGGGGGGCGCGAAAGCCCTAATAAGCAGGCATATACATAGAATGAAGGCTATTGCTAAGCACATTGATTCATGCTTTAAATTGTAAGCCGCCCTGAGTCTTCGGAGAAGGGCGGGATATAAATGGGATTAAATAAATAAATATATATATATATCAATAATCTTTAGCTCAACAGAAGACAATTTAAAATATCCAGAGCTAGCAAAGCATTTGTTACAAATGTCTAGGTACTACATTTGTGCACAACTTTCCTTAAGCAAAGTCTGTGTTGCTACTTCAATGTAGTATTTTCTCTATATGTAAGACGGGGGTGTCAAAACTGCCCGCCTACCGGCTGGACACATCACACAAAAGCTACACCCACCCCATTGCCGGCAATGGCAAAACTGTCCCGATACATTGCGCGACGTCACGTGAGGTCGCGAGTTTGACATGTCTGATGTAAGACATTTCAACCATGTCTATGGAGATTCTCAAGGTGTTTGAACAAAACTGGGCCTCCTTTGTTTTCTTGAAGACACTTCTCATCCAAGAAGCTCCTTCAGTTCTGATGAAGAACTGAGGGGACCTTCTTGGATGAGAAGCAAAATGTCTTCAGGCTAAACCAAAAAAGCCCAGATGCCTTTTGAAAAAGCACCTTTGGGATTTAGACCATGTGCATCCACATTTCTTTCACAACAAAATAATCTCAATGCCCCCTGTAACATGAGCATTAAAAACTATACCAGTAGTAAAACATCCATCAGTAGTAAGCAAGCAATCACAGTATTTCTGACTTAAGGTCCAGTCACCTTCCCTTCCCGATACAGATATGACATGCATTATCTGTACGGTACATACATCCAAACATCCTTTACACACACAATACACCAAAAATCTACACCACTTGGACCTAACATCTTCCAAATTAATGATAAACTCCTGCCCTGCATTCTAAAGAAGCTATTGTTTTCTATTGTTAACAGAGATAAGAAAACATGTCGGGATGAAACAATTGGGAAGGAGGGACAACAAATTGGGGGCGAGGGGGGGTTGTTTTCCTGTTTTCCTCAAGCATTGTTTCAATGATGCATATCTCTTAAAGATAGAGGCTGCCCACAAGGGGCAAGCCATGCCTGTTGCTTCCTTTCTGCCCATGAAAGGAGCCATTCGTGAAATAAGACTTGTGGACTTCCAACTCCCAGAATTCCCCAACCGGCATGTGCCAGCTGGGGAATTCTTGAGAGTTAAAATCCACAAGTCTTAAAGTTGCCAAGATTGGAGAGCCTTGCTTTAATAGTGTCAGAAGCCAGGACCTCCTCTCCATGTGGGAAGTAGAAAAAAGTGGAAAAATCATTATCAGACTCCAGGAACGTATCCTAACAACCCGGAGGATATTGTCTTCATCTCTAAGCATGGAGAGAAAGGAAAGAATAACTTGCAAGCACATCCAGATTGGGGAAATAGCACTGGCTGATCAAGCAATGCGTTAACAGTGTTTTGTTATAAAATGGATGCAAATTTCCATGAAAAACCAGTAATTATATACGGGGAGGGGGAAAGGGGGGGGGAAGCAGGCCAGGCTTCAAGTCAGTCTCAACGCATGACTTTCCACAGTTTCCTGGGCAACACGTTTGGAAATTGTTTGCCGTTGCCTTTTTCCTGGGGCTGAGAGAGATGGACCAACTTTGTGCCAAGATCCCGGATTGTGATCAGGTGACTGCAGGCTGTTGTGAATGACACAAGTATGAGGACTTTGTCCTAACAACTTGTGCAGCATTGTTGTAAGTCTGAATGGTCACTGAACAAGTGCTAGTTAAACAAGTGGCAGGAGGAGGAGAAGAAAAAAAAGCACCTGTGCCCGTGTCTACGTACCATAGTTGTATACCAAGACAACTAGATACAGGCAGTTTTTCTCCTCTTGCCATCACTCTGCTTTACACTGAATTCTTGCAGTTCTGTCTAATGTCTATGTATATTAACCCATATAGTGGAGCCCCGTGGTGGCGAACCTATGGCACGGGTGCCACAAGTGGCACACAGAGCCCTCTCTGTGGGCACGTGCGCTGTCGCCCCAATCCTAGGCCTTCAGCTGGGTTTTAGAAAGCCTTTTCGCTTTAGGCCTCCACCGCCATGTGCCAAAAAAAAAAAATTCAATCAATCAATCATTTTCATCATCTCGCGGGGAAAAAGAAGATCTCGCAAAGTTGGAATTGATTGAACTTTTTAGTCTCACCCAGTCTGCCGTTACCACCGCAGCCACGCCCACCCAAGGGGCCACGCCCACCCAAGGGGCCACGCCCACCCGGCACCCGATGATACATAAGTGGGTTTTGGGCTGCAGTTTGGGCACTCGGTCTCTTAAAAGGTTTGCCATCACTGGTGTAGCCATAGTATTATTTAACCTTGTTATATACTACTTCTCCCTTTTGTTAGTTTTATGATGGTGGTTCTCTCCATTGCTTTGCATGTACATTGAATGCTTCTGGAGTACCAGACACAAATTCCTTGGGTGCTTCACCACACTTGGCCAAATAAAGTATCCAATTCGATAAATGAGGATCACCTGTACAACTCACATTCTTCTCTTGGTTTCTAATCTGGCACAATTAACCATTACGCCTAACTGGCTCTCGATATGCTAATTATAATATTCCGTAATTTGACATTTTATCTGAATAACAGAGAATACATAAATAGCATTAATAAATACATCTTTATACTCTATTCATTTGTTTATAGCTGAATGGAAATAGTCACTACAATTTCAAGGGTCCCTGAGGAGGTATCAGAATGTAAGATGTGTCTTGCTGGATCAGATTCCCGATTCTTCCAGTCCAGCAGTCTGTTCTCACAGTGGCCAACAGCAATCACGTTCTTGCTATTCTTAAGCGTGGAAGTGCAACTTTTGCTCTTAACATTGAGTCACTTCCACCACTATCATACTTAATCCTGCATTTAGTAGTTAATAGCATTAATCTGTTCCTGAAGTGGCAGCAGGTTTTTAAGTCTCCATCCAGCCAAGACACTGCTTTGTGAACAGGCCATCTATCATTTTTTTCTTTAGGTAACTTAGAGGAAGGGATGAGAATTACTCTATTGTACCTCTCTGTATGGCTACATTCTCCCCAATATACAGCCCTCCCCTCATGAAGAAAATTCTCTTTCCTGAATTCAGACATGGGAAAATAAAACCAATAAAAATAAAAATAAAAGCAAATCTGACCTAGACTTAATCCTCCCAACAAAATTTCACTTTATCAACTTGTTTCTCTCTCTTGCACGAGACCTCTTGAGTACTGTTCAATGAGAGAGGAGTGCTGGAAGTATCTTATATGCCTTCACACGAAACTCAGATTCCTTTTAATCAAACAAAATTTTGGTTTTAAAAAGTATACTATGTTTTATTTCCACAACATGCTTACCCATTCATTACCTTACTCAACCCTTACTCAATATTTACCAAATTTCTAAGGCTGTTTGACTCCATAATAACCACTCAGGGCAGCGCACAATATTACAAAGTAGACTACATTATAACCAGAAGAAACATATGACAAATATCCACAAGAGCAATAAAACCCTCAAGATCACATATGTTCTCCAAAAGGTTGACCAAGGGTGGGTAAACAGCCAGGTCCTCAAGACTTACTTAAAACCAGGGTAGCAGCTGTTTGAATCTCTGGAAGGAAACTGTTCCAGAGAGAAAGAAATGCCTATTTTCTGGGTTCTACCAGGTGACACTAATTTTCTGGGTGTGCAATGCATACAAAATAAACGATATCAAATCATCAACCAGAGGCTTGATTTCCATATTTCGTTAGGCTAAAGTGAGCTTCAATTCAGTGTTGTATAAGCAAAACTTATTAGACCAATCTTCCTTAGAAGAATTCATTCCATTCTCATCCCCATGATGATCTTTTTCCATTCATAAAGGTAAAGGTTCCCCCGCACACGCGTGCTAGTCGTTTCCAATTCTAGGGGCCGGTGCTCATCTCCGTTTCAAAGCCGAAGAGCCAGCGCTTGTCCGAGGACGTCTCCGTGGTCATGTGGCCGGCATGACTAGACGCCAAAGGCGCACGGAACGCTGTTACCTTCCCACCGTAGCGGTCCCTATTTTTCTACTTGCATTTTTCCATTCGTAACACACCCCATTATTGGAGAAAGGGAGGACAATATATCAGCCTGATATCAATTTCATCAAAACTTCCAGCCAGCATGACCAACACTGTGCACCCTTGGGACAATCAGAGTTGCATCTCATCAAAATTGGGAAGACTGAAACAATGTTGAAATACAAAGATCACATATGAGTCTTTAAAAATAAACCAAAAAGAGCAAAAAGGAAAAGAACCCAAAGATCAATCCGCATGAATCCCTTGGAAGGATTCAGAGCAAATCTTAAAATGCAAACACTATGAAAATAATGTAGTGACATCTAGATATTAGCTTAGAACAAACTCTGGCTAATCTCATTCCGTTCCTTTAATCTATTAATTCCTCAGCAAATTGTGAGAAAGCTGCAGATCTACTATATCTTGACTTCAGCCAAGCACCCAATAAAACACCCATGAAATTCTCATTAGCAAGCTGGATGTATATAGTTTGCAAGTTCATTAGGTGGATCCCACACCTGAATACCATAGAAAACACTTCTCCATTCAACTTAAATGAATCTTGCTGCTGCCTACATGACAACATTCTATTAATACCACAGAAAAGGAATTAACTTGGTGAAGCCATAGAAGCGGGTTGAAAATAAAAAAAAAATCACGCAAGAAAAAAAAACAATGTTTCAAGTCACAGAGAGAAAATAAAGAAATAAACCGCATGTGAGAAAATAGTGTAGAAATCTGACTGCTAACAAGCTGGCTAAGTGTGAAAGCATGCAACTTGGCTACTAAAAAATAAAATGGAGGTTCCAGGCTGCATAAAAGAATACTTTTGAAATCATAAAATCGTATTTTGCATTGGCAGACCCGCATTCTAGTGTGGGAGCCATTTCAGGGTAAGGGTGCAAAGAAGGGTAAGTGAGAACCATGGGGGAGTCCAGAAACAATACCCTGGAGCAGTGTTTCCTAACCTTGGCAGGTTGAAGATGTGTGGACTTTGACTCCCAAAATTCCACAGCCAGCATTGTTGAAGTCCAACTATCTTAAAGTATGCTGCTAGAGAATTCTAGGAATTGAAGTCCCAACTATCTTAAAGCATGCTGGCTGGGGAATTCTAGGAGTTGAAGTCCATCTATCTTAAAGCATGCTGGCTGGGGAATTCTGGGAGTTGAAGTCCCAACTATCTTAAAGCATGCTGGCTGGGGAATTCTGGGAGTCAAAAGTCTACACATCTTCAACCTGCCAAGATTGAGAAACGCTAGCTAGACAGACTAAACTAAGGATGGATGGGGAATACATTAAACGCTTTCAAAGCCCCACAAGGATATAGCAACAACCTGCCATTAGAGGACCCAGGCACAACACTGCACAACTAGGTCTCTCAACCTCAGCAAATTTCAGATATCTGGAAACGGAGAATTCTGGGAACTGAAGTTGGGGGATTCTGGGAGTTGAAGTCCACCCATCCCAAAGCTGCCAAGGTTGAGACCACTGTACAATACAGGTAGTCCTCGACTTCCAACGGTTCATTTAATGACCGGTCAAAGTTACAACTGCACTAGGAAAAGTGACTTAGGACTGTTTTTTCACAATTGTGACCACTGCAGCATCCCCATAGTCAAGTGATCAAAATTCAGACCCTCGGCAACTGACTTGTATTTATGACGGTTACAGTGTCCTGGGGGCACACGATCTCCCCCCCTTTGCGATCTTCTGACAAGCAAAGTCAATGGGGGTGGGGGGAGTCGGATTCACTTAACAACCACAAGGATATAGCAACAACCTGCCATTAGAGGACCGCAGGCACAACACTGCACAACTCGGGTCTCTCAACCTCAGCAAATTTCAGCTATCTGGAAGCGGAGAATTCTGGGAACTGAAGTTGGGGGATTCTGGGAGTTGCAAGTCCACTCATCCCAAAGCTGCCGCCAAGGTTTGAGACCACTGTACGATACAGGTAGTCCTCGACAACTGGACAACTGCAGCAATTCACTTGAACAACCGTGGCAAGCAAGGTGAACTCAAAGGGGCGGCGGGGGGGGGGGGGGACTCACTTAACAACCGTCTCCAACATAGCCACAGAAATTTCGGGCTCAATTGCGGTCGTAAGCCCAAGGACTACGTGGTCATAAAATATAGCAGAGGTCTTCAAACTTGGCCCCTTTTATGACTTGTGGACTTCCAACTCCCAGAATTCCTCACCCAGTGTGCCTGGCTGAAGGACTCTGGGAATTGAAGTCCACCAGTCATAAAAGGGCCAAGTTTGAAGACGCCTGAAATATAGCCAGGAAAGCGAAGGGCAGGAACCTCCAGAGCCAGAGGACCAGTTTCCAAGCGGAGGTCGGGCCTCCCTAGTGGAGATGCTGAGGGACGGGACGGGGTGTGTGTGTGTGTGTGTGGTGGTGGGGGGGGGGGCGGGG
>JAKJMR010000811.1:142751-156951 GCA_024449315.1 Daboia siamensis
CTCAAGGGACCAAGGTGGCGTCTCTTGGGGGGGGGGGGGGGGGGGGGGGGGGGGGAACGGGGCCGGGATTGCAGGACAACCCCCCCCCGTCCCCCTCCCCCTCCCAACCCCGGCACTCTTGACCCGAGCGGCCTTCCTCTCCTCCGTCGGGAGCCCGGTCGGAGCTCCAGGGCTGAGACGTGACTCCTTACACGGCTTTTTCAGTCAGGAGGGAAGGGCCTCGGCGACCCTCACGAGCCGCGGCCCAGGCCGGGAGGAGAAGGAGGAGGCGGCGGCGGCGGAGGGCCCCGCTGGCTTTCCCGCCCCCTCCCCTGAGGAAAAGCGCCCGGCCCTGGACGAGGCTCGCCTCACCGGTCGGCAGCGGCTCCCGTCGCGTCGTCGCGGCCTCTGAGGGGAGCGAAGACGAGGTGGGGGGTGGGGGGAGGGGCGCCTCAGAAAACAGTCGCTTACCTCTCCTCCGCCTCCAACGGCCGTGCAGCCCCCGCCACCGGCCGCCGATTGGCTGCTGCCTGGCGCGGAGGGACAGCCGGGCCACCCAACGGCAGCGGGGCCCTCGGCCGTCCTCCGCCAATGGCTTTCACCCGCGCGCCAGCCCCGCCTCCCCGCTGGTTAAAGAGCTCTCGGGGGTCCTTTCTTTTCTTCCGCTCCGGCGCTCGCCATTGGTCGGGGACGCGACCAATGAAGAGGCGCCTGAGGGACGGGGGAGGGGGTGGGTGGGGAAGGAAATGGCGCCCACACCCCCGCCCCCAACACCCCCGATCGGGAGGGGCCGGATGGCAGCGCCGCTCGGATTGGTGGAGGACGAGGAAGAAAAGGTGGGCCGGGCCAGGCGAGGCCCGGCCACGCCCTTTCGCTCCCCCCCCCCCCACCTTCACTTGGGAAGGGATGGTGAAGCGACGCGGGCGGCCTACGTGAGGACGTGCACAACAGCAGCAGCAGCCGCCGCCGCCGCGCGGGCTGGGCGGGGCTTCCTGGTCCTCGCGCACCAATCGGGGAGAGCGGAGGGCGGCTTCTTTCCCGCAGGCCACGCCCTTCCAAGCTTTTCTCCCCGCCTCCCCTCTCTCTCCTTAGCCCCCACGCGAGTTGGCATACACACGTTACTCGGAAATCCTGGTGGGCAGATCCTCGGGTGTGGAATTGGGGCGTGCGCAGCCTTGCCCCCTTTCCGGGTGAAAGGACGGCTAGATGGGGTTCAACTTCCACGCCGCCCATTGGGACTCCCCTCCTTGTGAGAACAGCTGAATAGACATTATCTTTTTTTTTTAATATAGATTTTATTAGATTTTTATAGGGTTAGGCGTAAGGTGGGGTTGGGATTTGGGTTAGGGTTAGGGTTGGGGTTTTTCCAAACAACTTTCTTAATAATAATAATAATAATAATAATAATAATAATAATAATAATGAAGTTGGAAGGGACCTTGGAGGTCATCTAGTCCAACCCCCTGCTCAGGCAGGAAACCTTATACCTTATACCTTATAGCAAACGGCGTAAATGCCTGGCTTCATGTGTTTACCAAACAATAATGTTGTTAGTTGTGAAGTCGTGTCCGACCCATCGCGACCCCATGGACGACGTTCCTCCAGGCCTTCCTGTCCTCTACCATCTTCTGGAGTCCATCTAAGCTCATGCCTCCTGCTTCAGTGACTCCATCCAGCCACCTCATTCTCTGTCATCCCCTTCTTCTCTTGCCCTCAACCTTTCCCAGCATTCGGCTCTTCTCCAGTGAGTCCTTCCTTCTCATTAGGTGGCCAAAGGATTTGAGTTTTAGCTTCAGGATCTGGCCTTCTAAAGAGCAGTCAGGGTTGATCTCCTCTAGGACTGACCGGTTTGATCGCCTTGCAGTCCAAGGGACTCGCAGGAGTCTTCTCCAGCACCATAGTTCAAAGGCCTCAATTCTTTGGCGCTCAGCCTTTCTTATGGTCCAACTTTCACAGCCACACATTGCAACTGGGAAGACCATAGCCTTGACTATGCGCACTTTTGTTGACAGGGTGATGTCTCTGCTTTTTAGTGTGCTGTCTAGATTTGCCATGGCTTTCCTCCCCAGGAGCAAGCGTCTTTGAATTTCTTGGCTGCAGTCCCCATCTGCGGTGATCTTGGAGCCCAGGAAAATAAAATCTGTCACTACCTCCATTTCTTCCCCATCTATTTGCCAGGAATTGAGAGGGCCGGATGCCATGATCTTGGTTTTCTTAATGTTAAGTTTCAAGCCAACTTTTGCACTCTCCTTCTTCACCCGCAACAAGAGGCTCTTTAGTTCTTCTTCACTTTCTGCCATTAGAGTGGTATCATCTGCGTATCTAAGGTTGTTGATATTTCTTCCAGCAATCTTAATTCCAACTTTTGATTCATCTAGCCCTGCCTTTCTCATGATGTGCTCTGCATATAAGTTAAATAGGCAGGGCGACAGTATACAACCTTGCCGGACTCCTTTCCCAATAATATGATAGTTAATTATCATTCACAATATGTTAAATTAATCACTCAATATTTATTTATTTATTTATTTTGGGGATTTATATGCCGCCCTATCTCCCCGAAGGACAACAATAAATACAACAATACAAAAGTTAAAAAGAATTAAATTAACAGCCCCAATAAACTAAATTAAAATTAAAAATTAAAAACATTTTTAAATCCCTATGTCAGTCCAGGTCAGGCCTGATGGAAAAGGAATAGCCAGCCGCCTTCTTGCTAATATATATTCAAAGTTACCTATCCCATTACTTTCTCTCTTGACTTGTTTTTCTAGCCATTGATAGAAATTCTCCTGTGTTCTGAACTACACTGAACTCTTCTTTTTCTTCTTTCTTTAAAGTCAACCTATCCACTTCTAATGGCAGAAAGTGAAGAACTAAAGAGCCTCTTGTTGCGGGTGAAGAAGGAGAGTGCAAAAGTTGGCTTGAAACTTAACATTAAGAAAACCAAGATCATGGCATCTGGCCGGAATAGATGGGGAAGAAATGGAGGTAGTGACAGATTTTATTTTCCTGAGCTCCAAGATCACCGCAGATGGGGACTGCAGCCAAGAAATTAAAAGATGCTTGCTCCTGGGGAAGAAAGCCATGGCAAATCTAGACAGCACACTAAAAAGCAGAGACATCACCCTGCCAACAAAAGTGTGCATAGTCAAGGCTATGGTCTTCCCAGTTGCAATGATGGCAGTGAAAGCTGGACCATAAGAAAGGCTAAGCGCCAAAGAATGGAGGCCTTTGAACTATAGGTGTTGGAGAAGACTCCTGCGAGTCCCTTGGACTGCAAGGCAATCAAACTGGTCTGTCCTAGAGGAGATCAACCCTGACTACTCTTTAGAAGGCCAGATCCTGAAGCTGAACCTCAAATCCTTTGGCCACCTAATGAGAAGGAAGGACTCACTGGAGAAGAGCCTCATGCTGGGAAAGATTGAGGGCAAGAGAAGAAGGGGACAACAGAGAAGGAGGTGGCTGGATGGAGTCACTGAAGCAGTAGGCGTGAGCTTAAATGGACTCCAGAAGATGGTAGAGGACAGGAAGGCCTGGAGGAACGTTGTCCATAGGGTCGCGATGGGTCGGACACAACTTCGCAGCTAACAACAACAACAACATCCACTTCTGCACACTCTACACTTCTGCACACTCTACAATTTTCTTAATTAGTACTTCTTCAGCTGGCAAGTTTTCATTTTTCCAATGTTGGGCAAATACAATTGTTGCTGCCATTAGTACGTGTAGTATTAGAGATCTGCCATCTTTCTCACAATTGGCTCCTATTACTCCTAACGAAAATAACTCTGGGTTATAGTCTAGTTGTTTTTTAGTCATTTTCTCCAACCATAAATGTGTTTTAACCCAAAATCTTTTTGCTTTAGGCCATGTCCACCAGATATGATAGTAAGTACCTGGTCTTTGTTTGCATTTCCAACAGCTGTTTGAAGTATTTTTAAACATTTTTGCTAATCTCACTGGTGTCATGTGCCATCTTGTAAAACATTTTATTTCTTTATATGCCACTTGCTTTAATTTAATATTTCTTTCCCATAACTTTTGCCAATCTTCTAAATTATATCCAAAGTTCTTCGCCCATGTTATCATTGTTTCTTTTACTTGTTCTTCCTCCATCTTTAACAGAAATCTAGTTTCTTAAACAACTTTTCATCTGTTTTTGGCAGTATCTGATCAAATTCTGTCTGTTCTTTATCAAATCCCACTGTTTTAACATCTTTTTCATATCTCGTTTCAATTTGCAGATATGGCCACCAGGCTAGATCAGTATCTTGTTCTTGTAAATCTTGTCTTTCAATTTTCCTTCATTGTCCAAAATATCTTTTATAGTCATAACTTTATCGTAGTTAAATTAAATTTGGGTAACCAAAAGCTTCCATTGTTGAAAGCCATTCAGGTATCTTAATATAAATTTTTTCTTTTTTCCCATTCTGAAAGAAGTGCATGCCTTACGAAATGATTTTGAAAGTATCTATATATTTTATTCTTCCCATACCACAGAAAGGCATGCCAACCAATTTGTAGGTCATGCCCCTCTAGGTACAATAATCTTTTGTCTCTAAGCATTATCCATTCTTTAAGCCATGTTCAAATAGTTGCTTGGTAGTATAACCTCCAGTCCTTCATTCCAAACCCTCCATTTTCTTTCGCTTCTTGAGTAGACATTCTTGTATTATTTGCCACAGGTAATCCTTGACTTACAACAATTCGTTTAGTGACCGTTCAAAGTTACAAGGGCACTGACAAATGTGAATTATGACTGTTTTTTTTTTCCAGTTAGGACCTTTGCAGCGTCCCGGTGATCATGTGATCAAAATTCAGATCCCTGGCAACTGGTCCACATTTATCACCCTTGCTGTGTCCCAAGGGCCAGGTTTGAAGAGCCCTGAGTCTTAAAACAATGCCTTGCATAACAATGGAAATTTACAACTCAATAGTGCTCAAGGACTATCTGCACCCAATTTGGTTCCAGTAAGCAGGTAAAGTTTAATCAGAGAGCACTTTATTTAAAGAGACAAGAGCACTGACAGATTTGTAAAACTCAGACAAAGAATTGGACAATTTTAGGTTGGAGATAGCGGGGGGGGGGGGGGGGGATGTGTTAATTTTTTTTTTTACTTATGAACAAGTGTACACAAAACCAGTTAAAAAAGCAAACATACCAGGCGCGTTGGTTTCCAGCATATGCCCCCTTTCCCCCTGCCCATCCTCCAAGAAACGATTTTGCTAATTAAAGGAAGCTTCTAGTTAACTACAGATTTCCACGAAGGCAGTACAGAGGTTGCCTGTCATTTTGTGAAGGGATCCTGTCGGTTCTATGCTTTGGGGAAAGAAAAAGAAATGCAACTTTAAAATTAAATTTCAGCCTTTTAAAAGAAAGCTCTTTGTCCCAACTTTAAAAGGCAATTGGAAGAAGTCATGGGCAGAACCTGGTAAAATTTTGAACTCTCAGTGTTACCTCCATGTTTGGGGCATCAGTTTCAAAGGTTCATATCCTGGCTGTGATTGTCTTATGGTTTTGAATGTCTCAAAATCCTAAATCGACCATCTCTGTTTTCATGGCAACTGCCTGAACCAGTCCCTAAAGTTTTCTAGGGAAGATTTTTGGGAATAAATTTGCCTTTTGTCTTCTTCTGAGGGTGGAGAAAGAGGGACTTCAACTCCCAGAATTCCTGAGCCAGCCATGCTGAGGGGAAAGAGAGGTTTCCATGATGGCTCAGGAATTCTGGGAGTTGAAGTCCACCAGTCACAAAAGAGCCAAGCTTGCCTACCCTTGTACTAGCCTAAAGTTGCCTCACTGAGTTGGTGCCTCCCACTTATTACAAGTAATCCTTGTGGTCACAACTCTGCCCAAAGTTTCTGTTGCTCTTTTGAGACAGTTGTTAAGTGAGTTTTGCCCCATTTTGCGTCCTTGCTCACCAGTTGTGAAGTGAATCACTGCAGCCATGAACTTAGTAACCCGGTTAAGCTGGCTTTGGCTTGCCAAAAAGTTGCAGAAGGTGATCACCTGACCCTGGGACACACTGCAGCCATCATAAATCAGAGCCAGTTGGCCAAGCGTCCAAATTTTGATTACTTGACCTTGGGGATGCTGCAACAATTGTGTGAAAAATGGTCCTAACTGTTGTAACTTCGAACGCTCCCTAAATGAATGGTTTTAAGTCGAGGGCCGCCTGTATTACATTCTTGCAAGTCATTACATTGCCCAGATCCCAGCCACTAGAGTAGGGATAGGCAACCTTGGCTCTTTTACGACTCGTGGACTTCAACTCCCAGAATTCCTGAGCCAGCCATGCTGAGGGGAGAGAGGTTTCCAAGCTAGGCCATGCTGGCTCAGGAATTCTGGGAGTTGAAGTCCACGAGTCATGAGGGTGCCATAGTTCCCCCATGCTGGCTCAGGAATTCTGGGAGCTGAAGTTGATGAGTCATGAGGGGGCCATAGTTCCCCCATGCTGGCTCAGGAATTCTGGGAGCTGAAGTTGATGAGTCATGAGGGGGCCATAGTTCCCCCTTGCTGGCTCAGGAATTCTGGGAGCTGAAGTCCACAAGTCATGAAGAGGCCATAGTTCCCCCATGCTGGCTCAGGAATTCTGGGAGCTGAAGTTGACGAGTCATGAGGGGGCCATAGTTCCCCCATGCTGGCTCAGGAATTCTGGGAGTTGAAGTCCACAAGTCATAAAAGGGCCAGGTTTTAAGAGCCTAGCCCTAGGGATTTTGAGTCTAACCAGGGGTAGGCAACCTTGGCTCTTTTATGACTCGTGAACTTCAACTCCCAGAATTCCTCAGCCAGCATTGGGGAACTATGGCCCCTTCCTAACTCATGGACTTCAACTTCCAGAATTCCTGAGCCAGCCAGGCTCAGCTTGGAAACCTCTCCCTTTCCCCTCAGCATGGTTGGCTCAGGAATTCTGGGAGTTGAAGTCCACAAGTCCTAAGAGCCAGGGTTGCCTACCCCTGTACTAGATGTATGAAATGGACTTGATAGAAACAGGATGACAGACTAACGCCGAACTATTTCAGCATTCAAGAAAAGGCACATGCTCTTTTTGATAAGAAATGTATTTTATTTTGAGAACTTCTGTTTGTACAAAATTAGCATAATTCAGAAAGGTAAAAAAAAAAGTTGCTTTCTTCTGAACATTATTATATACTTATAAAAATGCAAAACAACCCAAGTACATTTGTTCCAGTCTGTTCATCGTGAAGTGATTTATTAAGCAACCCTGGTTGGTTTATTTTCTTACGTTGAGAGGTATTCACTGTAGAGTATTGTGACTGTTGAGGTGAGAAACAACCGACCGTTGAATATATAGTCAAGGTTTTCCATTCAAAAACTAGTTACAATATCTAGTTTCCCATCCTAAGCAAAACTAGAAGATTCAGAATTAGCAGGAAAAGGAACACACATGCGGACTGCAAGATGATTATCTAAAACTAGTGATATAGAATGCTAATATTACAGCTGATAATTCCAAGAACAAAACTTTTCCCTGGCATCTTGGGAGTTGGGTCTATTTTTTTTTTTCAAGGGTTCAGAGATTAGTCTGATCAGCAAAGAGGACCATTAAATTGTCCTTTTAAATGGCTTTTATATATGTTCCCATAAAGACATCACAAAAAAAGAGAAAGCAGCACCTGGCTGGCAAATAGATACAAAGGCAGAGGTAGCCATTTTGCATAAAGGCTCTTAAGACAAACAGTTGATAAGGAAGAACTTGTTTAAAACAAAAACAAAACAACAAATACACGCAAATATAACAATGGAGTCTCAACGCAACCGCGGGAAAATGCTGAAGCCCAAGCCGCGTTATACACGAGCACCAAAAATGCTGCCTTAAAAAAAAAAAAAAACACAATTAAAAACACCTCAGATTTATGGCCCTGGATCCATTGCTTCAGATTGTTCTAGCAAAAGCGAGCTACATACAAGATTTCTGTTTCACGAGAGAAGGCTTTGCCCCAATTTAATAGCAGGTTTGTGATAAGCAGTGGGAGGTTCCCTTCAACCTATGCTCTGATCCGTTTAATATGCTAACCGACAATGAAAATGCTACCAAAAATTTTATGTGTGTGTGTGTGTTTGTGTGTGTGTATGTATGTGTGTATGTATATATGTATGTATATATATGTATGTATATATGTGATATATATGTGTGTGTGTGTGTGTCTGTGTATGTGTGTGAATATATATATATATATATATATATATATATATATATATATGTGTGTGTGTGTGTCTGTGTATGTGTGTGAATATATATATATATATATATATATATATATGTGTGTGTGTGTGTGTGTGTGTATATGTATATATATATATATATATATATATGTGTGTGTGTGTGTGTGTGTGTGTTTGTGTGTATATATATATATATGAGAGCAAGTTCCTCTATTTTAGCTTTCAGAGGCTTGGGAAGGGGGAACGGAGACAGAAGTTTTTCCAAAAGGTTATTTATTTAAATAAAAACCCACCAAAATCACACAAGGTTCTGGGGGTTTTTTGTTTGTTTGTTTGTTTTCCAAAGGGGCAAGACAAAAAAAAACAGAACAAAACTCAAAAAAAAAAGAAAAAGAAAAAACGGAAATGAGAAGTGCTTTTACAGAATCACCGTCCGCTGCCGTAACCTGGGAAGAGCTGGTTTAGAAGATCTTGCAGTGGCTGGTTGACTTCCATCGTATAGTTTTTGCCGAGATCGTAGCGGCAGGCTGGGCAGCTGTACACTTTTGCTCGAAAAGATCGATCCAGGCAATCCTGGGGGGCGGGGGGGGAGGGAAACAGACAAAAGCTAATGGGACTTCTGCTTAAACAACAACTTTGATCAACCTAATCCTTCCTGGAGAAGATTTTGGTCCAAAGCAGATTAAAAATGGTAAATCCAGTGGAACAAATCTCTTTAAAATTTTAATTGTGGAGGTTCTGCATAAGCTGAAGAAGCCGGGATGGAAAAGAGCAGGATTAGGATTCAAGTACTCCTTCTGTGAAACGATCGATTTATTTATTTATTTATTTATTTATTTATTTATTTATTTATTTATTTATTTATTTATTTATTTATTTATTAATAAAAGCATAAAAATAGATATTGGGTGGAAAATAAAAATTATGTTTTGGGCAGAAGAGGTATAATCTAAACCTTTTTGTTGTTATGTTTGAATTCCAATACTTTCCATAACAAAGATTTCTAATTTGGTTGTAAAATTAGTTCCACGTACAGGTAGTCCTCAGCCATCATCGGGATGGGAACTTCCGTTGTTAAGTGAGGCAGCTGCTAGATGGGTTGGATCCCATTTTTTACAACCTGTTTTGCTCCAGTTGTAAAGTGAATCTTGCTTTCCCCATCGCCATCGGGACCTCCTGCCTCTCACGTCTGATTGGTTTCCCAGCCGCTCTTCTTCTCATACCCCCAAATCCTCCATACATTCCATTATAGTCATTAAACGGAATCACCAGTCATTAAGTGAACGTGACTTCCCCTGTTGCCTTTGCTTCTTGCAAGCCCCCCCCCCCCCCCCCCCGCCAGGGAAGGCCGCAAAGGGCAATCATTTCATCCCAGGATGCTCCGAGTGTCGCAAATGCCGTTGCCACGCGCTCAAGATTTTGATCGCTTGACCCTGGGGATGCTGCAACGGTCCCGAGAGTGAGGACCTGTCACAATTTGAGGACTACCTGTAAAACGCCTTCAGGTTTATTCTAGCAAAACCAACCAGAACAAGAGGGTGTGTATGTGTGTGTGTGTGTGTGTGTGTGTGTCTGGTGCGTGGTTGGGATTCACTGCTTGTAAGTAAGTAAAGGGATGAACGGAGCACGGGTTCAAGTTCTCTCAGGCAGACCCTCAACTTAGTTGGCGTGTAGTAGCCGTTCTTCAGGGGACCCTGAAGCCAACGAGGAGCAGAGAGACAAGAAGTGTTAGCAGCCCCTCGGCCAAGGTCTCCTGCAACTCTCCTTTCAATGAGACGTGTTCATGACCGTTGGTGGTGCTCAGCCATCCCAAGATAAACAGCCGTAAACCAAACCCCTGGACAACTGGTCTTTCAGCTTTATTCAGCTACTACAGTAATTTAATTCCTTAAATAAATCAAAATGGGAATAAGTAGTAGAGCTGGAGTACTTTGTGAAATGGTTCCTTTAAGCCTTTTTTTATTACTTCCTGGAACACAGCTAGAACTATAAAGGGGCCCTCTCTCTCTCCTTTCCATTTTAACCCACTCAAAATCTTCCTAATCTCGAGTTCTGGTCACCAGGAACGGGATGTAAGCAATAAAATACTAGTAGTCAAAGCCAGTCGTGGTGAAGGCAGCAGCCTAGAAATTGGGGGACGGTGAATTCTAGTCTCACCCTAGGCCAGGGGTAGGCAACCTTGGCCCTTTTATGACTCGTGGACTTCAACTCCCAGAATTCCTGAGCCAGCCACGCTGAGGGGAAAGGGAGAGGTTTCCCAAGCTGAACCCTGGCTGGCTTAAGAATTCTGGGACTTAAAAGTCCACAAGTCCTAAGAGCGCCCAGGTTCCCCACCCCTGCGTGTAGACCAACTTTACATCTGGTGGAACTACTGGTTTGTACCTTTAGAGGAGGGGTCTTCAAACTTGGCTCTTTGATGAGTTGTGGACTTCAACTCCCAGAATTCCTGAGCCAGCCATGCTGAGGGGAAAGGGAGAGGTTTCCAAGCTGCGCCATGCTAGCTCAGGAATTCTGGGAGTTGAAGTCCACAACTCATCAAAGAGCCCAGGTGGCCTACCCTTGCCCTAGGCACAAAAGCCAGTTGCGTGAATCTGAGCTGGTCACTTTCTCTCAGCCTGAGGAAGCAGGCAATGGCAATGGCAAACCACTTCCGAACTCTTGTCAAGAAAACTGCAAGAGCTAATCCAAGGCCAAATTTAATCTAAACATCTGGCTGATTATGTGACCGCCATATATATATTTTAAAAAAGCTACAATAGCCATTTCTGGGGAGACAGCGTAGCTAAACTGAGGGGCGGCAAGCACTCTCTCAAACCTATATTGAGATGTTTGACAGTGGGAACAATCAATCTAATAAGGTAATTAATTAATCTAATAATCTAACAAGGAAGGGTTGGTGGAAGTGGGTATGTCTAATTTAATGAAGAGAAGGGTGAGGGGTGACATGATAGCAGTGTTCCAGTATCTCAGGGGCTGCTCCAAAGAAGAGGGAGTCAAGCTGTTCTCCAGGAGGCAGGAGAAGAAGCAACGGATGGAAACTAATCAAGGAGAGAAGCAACCTAGAACTAAGGAGAAACGTCCTGACAGTGAGAACAATTAACCAGTGGAACAACCTGCCTCCAGAAGCTGTGGATGCTCCAATGCTGGAAGTTTTCAAGAAGAGACTGGACAGCCATTTGTCTGAAATGGTATAGGGTTTCCTGCCTGAGCTGGGGGTTGGACTAGATGACCTCCAAGGTCCCTCCCAACTACTACTACTACTACTACTAATTATTATTATTATTATTATTATTATTATTATTATTATTATTATTATTATTATTATTATTATATTTTATTTTTATTTTTTTTTAAAGAAAAGAAGAAATAGGGGTGGCCCTAATCAACATGGATAGGTGTAATCTGGTGAGGGAGAAAAGCTTTTCTTTCTAACACCACCAGAAATGCCCTAGTGACTTTGCTTCTCCTATATCAGGGGTTGTCTTCCAACTTCACCCTTTGACTACTCGTGGACTGGTGTTGAAGTCCACAAGTCATAAAAACAGCCGAGGTTGCCCACCCCCTGCCCCAGGCGATCGAAGCCCAGCGCTCCTCGAATTCGGTTGACTCCTCCTTCACCCCCAATTTAGTGCTGACCGTTGGTTGATAAAAGATTCTTGTGTAAAGGCTTGAGCAATGTATGGTTTTAACTGGAACTTGGTGTGTGGTCACAGAACTTCACACTTGGCACTTCCTCTCTCATGAAGAGACCAGAGGGCAGGCACATGTGCCTCCGACGGAAAAAGAACTGTAAAGGGCAGCTCTACTGGGCAATAGAAAAGACTTGCAAACTCAACGGGGGAAGCCAGATTTGATTAACAACCCCGGGGGGAAGGGGGGGAAGGAAAGAGGGAGATGATAAAATCGGCGCGACTCACTTAGCGGCCACATCCCTCAGTGAGGAAAGTTATGGGGGGAATTGTAAGTTGAGGACTGCCTGTCCTTTCCGTCATCGCCCCCACCCCACTGCTGCCCTGCCTACCCGAAGCTGCTTAAGCAAACAAACCCTGGACCCCCCGCTTTTGCAGAACAAAACGTGAAAGACAGCAACTTGCTCACCTTACATACGTTGTGTTGGCACACCGTGGTGATTGGCCGGAAAACCACCTCTTGACAGCAAATGCACAGGAAAGTTTCCTCCACTTTGCTCAGGAATTTCTGCCAGGAGAGAGAAGGAAGGCCATTAAGAGTGCTCTCCTCAACCTCCTCCTGCCTTATCCATGGCTGGAGGTGGGGGGAGCGCGCGGTGCCAGGCGCTGGGAACGCGGCCTTAGCTTCGGCTGAAGAACGCAGCACCTTATCCCTAAGGCAGGAACTGTTGCGTTCAGCCTCCTGGCCCTGGAGAAGCCGGCCTTTCGCGTTTACCTCCATGACTGACCGCAGAGAGAACTGTGCTGGCCGCACGTTGTAGTGTTGTCTTACGGCCATTGATTTAGGGGCCGTTCGAAGTTACGATGACACTGAAAACCAATGACTTGGTCCTCGCGCTTACAACCGGTCACAGGATTAAAAATTCAGGCATTTGGGCAACCAGCCTAGAAGGTGGTCCTCAACTTAGGACCACAATTGAGCCCCAAATTTGTGTTGCTTAAGAGTATAGAGAAGAGCAGCAAAGATGATCAGGGGATTGGAGGCTAAAACATATAAGGAACAGTTGCTGGAATTGAGTATGTCTAGTTTAATGAAGAGAAGGGTGAGGGGTGACATGATAGCAGTGTTCCAGTATCTCAGGGGCTGCCCCAAAGAAGAGGGAGTCAAGCTGTTCTCCAAAGCGTCTGAAGGCAGGACAAGAAGCAACAGATGGAAACTAGTCAAGGAGAGAAGCAACCTAGAACTAAGGAGAAACTTCCTGACAGTGAGGACAATTAACCAGTGGAACCTCCAGAAGCAGTGAATGCTCCAACACTGGAAGTTTTTAAGAAGAGATTGGACAGCCATTTGTCGGAAATGGCATAGGGTTTCCTGCCTAAGCAGGGGGTTGGACTAGATGACCAGCAAGGTCCCTTCCAACATTATTGTTGTTGTTGTTGTGAGTTTTACCCCATTTTACAATCTTTCTTGCCCTAGTTGTGAAGTGAATCGCTGCAGTTGTTAAATTAGTCCCACGGTTGTTAAGTGAATCTGGCTCCCCCCATCCACGTTGCTCGTCAAGAGGTCACAAAAGGGGACACACACACACAGACACCCCGGGAGACTGCAACCGTCACAAATACGTGCCAACGACCCAAGTGTCTGAATTTGGATCATGTGACCGTGGGGATGCTACAAGTCATTAAGCGTGAAAAATGGTCGTAAGTCACATTTTTTCCCCCAGCGCCGTAGTTAACTTTGAACAGCAACTAAACCAGCGGTTGTAAATCAAGGGCCGCCTGTGCTGATGCAGCTGGAGGATCCGTTCCAGAGATTTTGGGCACTTAAGGGTTTGAGTGAGTTGGAGTGGAGAGCACAAACAGCTTTTTCCACATGGCAGAAAAAGACAAGAGGAGGCAAGCAAGCAGAGCCATCTCAGCAAAGCAAAAGAGCAGCCTGAACTAAAAACGTGGCAGCTTTTTTTTTCTGGGGGGGGGGGGGGGGGGGGAAATGTCCTTGTTGCTCTGTCTGTTTTCTTGCGGACGTTCATTACCCAACTAGATAACAACGTCAGTGTTAGGAGGAGTGGGGTTTGTGAACTGAAGGAGGAGGAGGACTGAGGGGGTCCTGGGTGCTCTCTGAGCTTAGCTGTCTTCTTAGTTCAAACAAGGAAACACCAAGAACAGCCCCCACCGACACTGACCGGGCGAGCTGCTTGCATACAAACGGAGAGCAAACCACACCTCCTTCTAGAACTGATGACGTTGCCTAGTTGGGTCCTGAAACTTTTGCAAGAAAACCACCCAGCTCAGAGAGCACCAAGCGCCCCACAGTCCTTGTCCTCCTCCTCCTCCTCTCCACAAACCCCACTGACTCCCTTCTAGCACTGATGATGTTACCTAGTTGGGTCCTGAAACGTCTCCA
>JAKJMR010000811.1:158232-177035 GCA_024449315.1 Daboia siamensis
TTCTAGTCCCGCCTTAGACGTGAAACCATATTCAGTGACTTTGGGCCCATCACCAGGAGAGGGTGAGTTCTAGTCCCGCCTTAGACGTGAAACCATATTCAGTGACTTTGGGCCCATCACCAAGAGAGGGTGAGTTCTAGTCCCGCCTTAGACGTGAAACCATATTCAGTGACTTTGGGCCCATCACTAGGAGAGGGTGAGTTCTAGTCCCGCCTTAGGCGTAAAAGCCGGCTGGGTGACTTTGGGCCAGTCCCTCTATCTTAGCCCAACCTCACCTCACTGGATAGTTGTTGTGGAGCAAAGAAGGAAGGAACATTAGGTTTGTGCACCGCCTTGAGTTATTTGCAAAAATAATAAAGGTGGAATATAAATAATAATAATAAAAAAGGAAAGTAAAGGTAAGGATAAAGTAAAAGTAAATTTAAAAAGTAAAAGTCAGGTGAAAGTTAAAAGTAAAGATAAAAGCTGAAATGAAATAAAATGGCCAGGCACAACCCCTCTTTTCCCTAAACTTTACAAACCAGCCACACGGTACCTTATAGATCCCATCGTAGCGATTTCCATCTGTGGGGGCGTATTTGCTGTATCGGCCTCCCTTCACGTTCCGTACCACCCGAACGGGTTTCCCGGCTCGCCAGTCCTTGGCTTCGGCACCCTCTTTATCGTTAATGGGGGCGCTGCAGTTCAGGGCCAGGGCTCTGCCAACCGTGAAGAGACAAAGGGGGCTTTTGAGGGTCTTCCCTGACCTCCCCTTCTACAGGCAGGCCTCGAACTTGCAACGATCCATTCAGCAGCCGTTCAAACTTACAACGCTGAGAGAAGTGACTTACAACCAGCACCCCACTCACATTATAAGGTGGTATTTCTCAAGTGAAAATAATGCATTATAATGTCGTGGTTAAGGCCACACGTGGAAAATCGCATGGTTTTGGTTCCCCACGATATAAAAAAAAAAAGAGGTCGAGACTCGAGAAAGAGGGCAGAGAAGAGCAACTTAGGATGATTAAAGTTCTGGAGACTAAAACACATAAAGAACAGTTGCTGGAATTGGGTACGTCTAGTCCACAGGTCTGCAACCCGCAGCTCCGGAGCCGCATGCGGCTCTTTCAGCCGTCTCCTGCGGCTCCCGGTCCTCTACCATGTGCAGTCCAAAAAAAAAAAAGTGGGACTAAAAAAGTTCAACCAATCAATTCAAATATGCAGGGTAGGTGCATATCTCGCCTTGGCTCCACTCTTCAGTCAACCCGTTCTGCCCATGCGCGCATGTACACGCATGCGCATGCATTTTTTGCGGCTCCCAGTTTTTCCTTTTGTGAGGGAACCAGTTCCGAGTGGCTCTTTCACTGTTTCAGGTTGCTGACCCCTGGTCTAGTCTAATGAAAAGAAGGACCAGGGGGTGACATGATAGCAGCCTTCCAATATCTCAGGGGCTGCCCCAAAGAAAGGGGGGGGGGTTTTCAACCTATTCTGCAAAGCGCCTGAAGGCAGGACAAGGAGCAACAGATGGAAACTAATCAAGGAGAGAAGCAACCTGGAACTGAGGAGGAATTTCCTGACAGTTAGAACAATTAACCAGTGGAACTACCTGCCTCCAGAAGCGGTGAATGCTCCAACGCTGGAAGTTTTTAAGAAGAGACTGGGCAACCATTTGCCTGAAATGGTATATAGCAGGGGTCTTCAAAACTTCGATCGTTTTATGACTTGTGGACTTCCAGAATTCCTCAGCTAGGCGTGCCTGGCTGAGGAATTCTGGGAGTTGAAGTCCACAAGTCATAAAAGGGCCACATTTGAAGACCCCTGCTATATAGGGTCTCCTGCTTGTGCAGAGAGTTGGACTAGAAGACCTCCAAGATCCCTATCAATGTTATTCTGAAAATATGGCTGTCTGGCAACCGCCATGCATTTACAGATGTTGGTATATTCTTAAATCGGTGTTCATCAGCCTTAGCAATTTTAAGACATGTGGACTTCCAACACCCAGAATTCCCCAGCTATCCTGGCTGGCTGGGGAATTCTGGGAGTTGAAGTCCACATCTTAAAAGTTGTCACCGTTGAGAGATGCTGGTTTAGTCTCAGGTGCGTATTTGTAAGCATTAGGTATATAATTCGTCAGCTATTTGGTTAATTTCCATCCAGCCGCACAGGTGGATGTTCACGAGCAAAGAACATGATTCCAATAACACAAAACAGGTGTGCAATGGCACAGTATCAGGTATGTGAGCACACGAGAATAATTGCATGAGAATGGAAAAAAACGCTGTCCACAAAGGTACAACAATTTAAGAGACTTCCCCTGCTGCAGACAAGCCACTGAGCAGCCACTGAATTATAAATGCGATCCTAAAAACTGCTCGGAGAGATCAGAAAAGGTTTGAGCTCTGTTCGCTTCCCACCTTTTGAGGAATTCCTCGCGGGAGTTTCTCCTCACCTGTTCATTTTTGTCAGTTTTTGATCGCAAGACTGCTCAGCTGTCCGTTTGTTTCCCGAAAGGTCGCGGCCTCCACTCCCCGTGTAAGTGAAAGAATTTCCGTGATCCTGAAATACATTCAGATGAATTCAATCCAGGGGTGGGGAAAAATTCTACTCCGCCGATCAGTCGAGCACACGAATAAATGGATTTGGGCACATTTAACGCTGGTTTTGGTTTGGATATTTAAAGGTTAAAGGTAAAGGTTCCCCCGCACATGCATGCTAGTCGTTTCCGACTCTAGGGGATGGTGCTCATCTCCGTTTCAAAGCCGAAGAGCCAGCGAGGACGTCTCCGTGGTCATGTGGCCGGCATGACTAGACGCCAAAGGCGCACGGAACGCTGTTCCCTTCCCACCGTAGTGGTCCCTATTTTTCTACTTGCATTTTTACGTGCTTTCGAACTGCTAGGTTGGCAGAAGCTGGGACGAGTAACAGGCGCTCACTCTGCTACGCGGCACTCGGGATTCGACCCGCCAAACTGCCGACCTTCTGATCAACAAGCTCAGCGTCCTAACCCACTGAGCCACCGCGTGCGTCCCTTTTGGATATTTGTTGGCCTGCAATTAATTGGTAGGTGATGTGTGTAGCAGGGTGCCTTGTGGAATACTGAAATATTTCTCTCCGACTCGGCATGGTTCAGGATTTGCTTGGCAAACTGCTCTGAGCTCAACCAGTTGTGAACGTTTGCAAAGCAGGTTTTGATCCTGAGTTCTAGCTTTGCTACCCCACAGCTTCACCAATACATACAGTCCTCAGTCGCTTCCCAGCCGTTCCAACTTACAAAGACATCCCCAAAGCTACTTATGGCCCAGTTTCAAAGTTCTGGTGTCGGTTCCTTCCCAACGTCACCTGACCACATTTTCGATGGTCAGCAAATGGGATTGTGCCCATTTGCTCTGCCCCACGGTCACATGACTGAGACTTATGGCGCTTTTCTTTGAAACCGGCTTTTACTTCTGGTTTCGGGCAAAAAGAAGCCCCTGAGCAAACAATTGGTTCGTTTAACAGTTGTTGCAAAAAAAAAAAAAAGATAATAGAGGAGAGTCCAGGTCCATGGTGGTCTGCTTTACAAACATCATGGCTTATGACAGTAACTGCCAGGCTTAATTACGGTCTTCACTCGAGGACTACCTGTATATAAAATTATTATCAACACAAATGAGTAGCCTTTGGCCTGAGCACTGGTTTATATATTTTGGGGCCAGCCCAGATGATCAATTTTATTATACACACAGAAAACCAAAAAGATGCAACAGCACCACATGACGCATTCCTTGCACTCAATGGCTTTAAAAAAAGAAAAAAGAAAAAAGAAAAAAATAAGAAATAGCACCTCTTTTCCACTTTGGAAGACTCCATGTTGCTCTGATCCGACTCCCTCAAATCAGAGCTAGGTAAGCTAGATCAGCGTTTCTCACCCTCAACTTTTAAGATGTGTGGACTTCAGATCCCAGAATTCCCTGGGCACAGCAGCAACTGTGAAGGGACTGTTGTTTCAAACTTGCTCTTATTAGCAAGTAACCCAAGCCCTGCTATTCTCTTTTAACTTCGCCATTTCTTACATTTATTTTCATTCAAAAAGCGTAGTCACATACATGGACGGCTCAGAGTGGAGCAACATCTAAGCCCAGTAAATAAACAAATAAACCATCTTTGTCCGTGAGCAGGCAATTCTGCTTCGCCTTCGTACTAACTAGAACATAAAAGCTGACAATTTAATTCCAACGAATGCAGAGCTGAGCAGCCCTCCCTAGCCCACCCTTAGCCTTTAGTTATGAAATCCATTTTCTTGACCCAAAGAACCAGTTTCAGAGATTGACTGTGCGCTAAGCAGAAGCTCAGGGGAAATGGCACATGTGGCTAATTTAAGAGGTGATGAAGGGAAGAAATGTCAGCAGAAGAACCACAGGCCAGCTTATCTTGGCAGTTACCTAAGTAAAGGGGCTCTCGAGATGGCTCGGAGGCAAATAATTCAGTTCTGGAATCACCAATTAATTATTCAAACTTAAGTAATTCAAGTCGACTAATTTAACGTCAACTTGAAACAGAAACATCTCATTTGTACTGGGACTTCGAATAACAAGGAGGGCTGCCCTGAGAGTCACAAGGGCACTTACTACATCGTCTTCGTATCCACCCGCCAGGACCAAAGAATAGGCACCATCGTTGCTCCTGCCGTGAATCCCTGCAACGTGAGGACGGTGGACACCCGACTCGCTCACCTGATGGGATAAGGCAAGGTCAGAGGTCATAGGTTTTACATTACTTTTAATAGCTGAACAGTCTGTATCCCTTTAAGAGCAAGCAGGGTCTGTATCCCTTTAAGAGCCCGAGTATAAAAGGGAAGGCTTTTGCTGGTCTCTCTCTCTCTCTCTTTCCTGCTGTAAGTGCTGTGTGTTGAAGTTTGCAGTATTACCACGTGTGTGATGACCCAGGGCAAGTACAGAGGCAAAGCAGTTCAGCCGACAATTCAAACCACCCTTTAATTGATCCAAATTTTCCTCAAATGCTCCCACGTTTCTGGCAAGCCCCAGAACAAGTTAGGTTTCAGAACCTACTTCACCCACATCTTAAGAAATCAGGTGTCAAAGCTGCAAACATTGACATATTTTTGCACTGGTAATATAAGACAGCCTGTGACTTTAATTGCTTTGCTTTGGTGGGAAAGATTAACTGGATGTTTTGAGAAGATAAGAAAAGCCCGTGTACAGAAGGAGAAGTGAAACTTCATATGTAAAACTAATTGGATAATGTGATTTATGACGTGTAGGTAAGGGCGGAAATTGTGTGTGTTACGATGGGTTTGGGGAGAGGAGATTTCAGATTCTGGCATCCCTCCATGAGTGCCGATGTTTCGTTTCATTATTAAGACTTCTTAGATAAACAGTGCCTGCATTTTGTTTGAACTGTCTCATGTATCGGAACCGTGACAGCAGGACTCTCGGGAGACAGTTTCTTCAAAGCAGGAACTTTTACTAAGAATAAGAGATAGCAGGCATAATAGACAGGATCTGAGAGATTCCCTTACAGATCGATATTTTTATAGTGTCCCTCTTCCCCCACCCCTTTTCCTAGTTGCCCAGTAAGGGAGAAAAAATTCAGAGATGCATAGTATAGAAAGCAATTTGTTACATTGTAATAAGGTGAATAAACAAAAGGTTACATTGTAGTTCTTAGAGGAAGTGAAAGCAATAAAACCCGCATGGGAGCATGGCAGAATCCAAGGGAAGACCTTGCTTTAGATCAGAGAAGAGTTAGAAATGAAATATAAACGGATTCTGACAGTAAGACACAGACACACCCCTTCAGCAATCTCTGGCTGCAAGTAGTTTCAGGAACAGTTAGATTAGAAGAGTAATTTACTCAAGGCCACGTAGATAACAAGGAATGAAACATACATCCAAGGCTGCTATGAGGAAGCCTTAAGAACGTACAGAAGATCTTACTGGGTGTCAGTGGGTAGTGTTCGAGTCTGAAGGAAAACAGAATAGAAGGGGAAAACTACTGGCCAGCACTGTAACGTTTAAAGCAGGGGTCTGCAACCTTGGCAACTTTGTGGACTTCAGCTCCCAGAATTCCTCAGCCAGCTTCTCACCTGGACTCTGAATTTCCACAGGGTTCCCACTGGAACTCCAGGGATGGGCCCATAATGGTTAGATGGTACAATGGTACATTCCCTCGTGCGTCCCACACATGCCATGCCCTTAAAAAAGGGGGAGAAAAGGGGTCCACATTTTAAACATAATCAACACAAACCAGCCAAACAGTGGAATTGAGAATTGGCTAAATCTGCTTGCACTTTTCCAATCTTCTAATAAAGCAACACCCCCACCCCAAATCACCAGAATTAGCCCACCGGGCCGCTCAGTTGCAGTCTTTGGTGGGAGAAATGGATCTGCCCCTGTGCAGGGCATTGCATCCAGGAAACAGGCCGACCTCCATGACATCCACCCCCTTGCTTTTTGTTTTGTTTTGAATATGTTTAGCTGAGGCTGGCGGCCTATACATTGTATTAATTAGTTAATGTGCTATAGGACTTCCTCTCAATAAAACTGCCCACAGCTTATAAGGTTGCTCTGATTAGCTACTCTCATCAGTATTATTTACATCCCACATTAATTTTAAAATTAACTCAGAGTAGTCAACATATCCAAAACATCTTCCTCCTATTTTTCCCTCCAAAGCAAGAACCCTATGAGATGGGTGGGCCTAAGAGAGTGCCTTCCAAAGTCATACAGCTGGCTTTTATGCCTAATGTGAAACTAGAACTCACTGTCTCCCGGTGATTGGCCCAAAGTCTCCCAGCCAGCTTTCATGCCTGTGGTGGAACTAGAACTCATGTCTCCCGGGGATTGGGACAAAGTCTCCCAGCCGGCTTTCACGCCTACTGTGGAACTAGAATTCACTGTCTCCTGGTAATTGGCCCAAAGTCATCCAGCTGGCTTTCATGGCTAAGGTGGGACTAGAACTCACCGTCTCCTGATGATTGGCCCAAATCACCCAGTCAGTTCTCATGCCTAAGGTGGGACTAGAACTCACCATCTCCTGATGATTGGCCCAAATCACCCACTTGCCTTTCATGGCTCAGGTGGGACTTGAACTCGCAATCTGCCACTTCTTAGTCTGGTGCCTTAGCCACTACACCCAGCAATTCCTCCTCCTCTCCATAAGCTTCCCAGTATTTTAATAAATTAGAAGCGTGTTGAGCCATGTGAGGGGTCTCTTTTGGTCAGCAACTAAGAAGCACAAGCGGATTCCAGTTACCTTGCCCCAATCCCGCTGAGAAGACGAGTTGGCAGACGCCATCTTAGATTTCTTTTTGCTCTCTTTCAGCTTCTCACCGGCCAAAACCACCTCGCTCGCATCATTTCGACATTCGGGACAATACCTAAACAGAGGCATTAATTGTTTATATATTTTTTTTAATCTGCAATACTAGAGAGGCATGTATGAAGAGCTACTTTCGCAATTCCAAACGGTGCAGTTAGAGCAGGTTACAGCTTTCCAAGACTCCCCAAACCAGGGGTAGGCAACCTCGGCTCTTTTATGGTTCGTGGACTTCAACTCCCAGAATTCCCAAGCCAGCCACGCTGAGGGGACAGGGAGAGGTTTCCAAGCTGAGCCATGCCGGCTCAGGAATTCTGGGAGTTGAAGTCCACCAGTCATAAAAGAGCCAAGGTTGCCTACCCTTGCCCCAAACCATGTCAAACAGGATTGCATCTTGAAGAGAATCTACCTTAATTCCCAATAAAGATAACTTTCCTTTCAGGGGAAAAAAATGTTTTAGTTATTTAAAACAGATACATAGGTAGTCCTTGATTTATCACCTTAACAACAAATGGCTTAGCAACCTTTCGGACCTATGACGGACCCCCAAAAAAGGTAGTCACACCCCAGACTCCGATGGCCGTGGGGGGGGGTGAGTTGTGAGGTTGCATTTTGGGCACTCTGCAACCAACCCACATTTTGGTCATTTGCGACATCCTGCAGTCACCTTTGTTTATGAAATTTATCGGCCAGCCATCTTACCTCAGGGTAACGTTGGGAGGTTTGCAATTGTAAAGATAAAAAATGTGTAAGCTAAAAATCATAAATAAAGCAATGCCCAAGATTTTACTTCCATTTCTGGTAAAAAATAATAAAAAAATAAAAATAAAACACCCAGGTTGCTTAAAACCTTCCATGTTCGCTTAATGTTAGCTGCACAAAAGTTGCAAAATTGGGTGTTAACATGTGGGGAACTACTTCATTGTCGGCGCAAGTTAAAATGGTAATTCCAGGCTTCGTGATGCTGGTCAGTCAAGAGCTACCTATATAGCCTGCCCATTGTATACCAAACCTTAGGAAGCCACAATCTTGCCAATTTCCCATATATATTTTTTTATAAAGACATATATATTTTTTTATAAAGAGATGCAACCCAGAAATTTACACCAGTAAATTAGCATTAGTAATTTACTATCAATAAATAGCTCTGTGGGAGATAGGTCTTGAGATTTACCCGTAGGGTCATTTTTCACACTATGTGAATTTCAAACTCCCCAGCGGCCATTTGCAACAGGACTGGTGGGGAATCCTGGGAGCTGAAGTCCACAAAACCTTTAAAGTTGCCAAAGTGAAGAAACATCACTTGCAGGGATTCGTTCTGACTTACCAGTCCTCATCGTCGGGTATCCGGCTCAGGGGAGGGCTAAGGCAATAAATGTGAAAGGCCATGTCACACTCGTCACACATCAGCTGTTTTTCGGGATGTTGCTTCCCGCCACAGATGTGGCAGGCGCACATCCGGCAGGTTTTGCTCGGGTTGTCTTTGCAATGCTTGCACACGGGTCCGCTCTGCCCTGCATTGTAAGAAAAGCACGCATAACTTAAAGCGCCTACGAAAGAGCGGGCAAAAGACAAGAGAGTCAAACAGGGCAGGGGTTCTGAATCTCATCCAAGAGACGCAAATTATGCCATTCGCCAATATGAATTATGCCGACAGCACTAGCTCGGAGGGTATTTTAAAAGGTGGGGAATGAGAAAAACAATTAACATGTATCACGTGTGATATTTAGCGATTAAGGCGCCTGGCTAGAACCAGGAACCAGTGAGTTCTAGTGTCAACGCTGCTAACATCAGATGTTCTTGCTTTGACCAAAGACGAAGAAGCAGCTATTTCATATTTCTACTGGTGTGTCACTTTTAGAGCTAAAGTTAGTTGGAGGGGAAGGAAGAATGTAAGAGAAATTAGTTAGACGTAAGCAACAGTAGCGGAATAGTTTCAAGGCTGAATGTAACAAGAGACAATAGGTAAGAACTGGGGGGGGGGGTTTACACTAAGGATGGAGAACTAACTCTTCAAACTAATTGGAAACGTGATTAATGACAGCAACGAAAGGCGGAAAATTGTGTTTATTATTGTGATAAGGGGAGGGGAATTCAGATTCCAGCTTCTCTTAGCAAGATTTGCCGATGTTGTAGGGCTCTAATAAAAGACTTTTAAGGTAAACAATGCCTCAGAGTCCTTTGAAGAGCTCGTCCGTCGGAAACCTGACATCTAGTCCCACCGCAGGCTGAGTGACTTTGGGCCAATCACCAGGAGACGTGAGTTCTATTCCTGCCTTAGCCAGGAAAGCCAGCTGGCTGACTTTGGCCCATTCCCTCCCTCTCTCTCTCAGCCCAATGTACCTCACAGGGTTCTTGTGGTGGGGAAAAATAGGAAGAGGTCAGAGTATCAGGTATGTTCCCTGCCTTAAATTATTTATGAAAAGGGTAACGAAGATGGGATATTTTTTTTAAAAAAAAATTGATTTTTGCAGACAGCCTCTATCCACCGAGGTCCAAAGATCGTTTTGTCCTGACCCCCACCCGGCCACAAACATATTTGCGACAAAAGCTACTGCTCACTGCAAAGCAGGACAAGTCAACGCGAAGGCAACTCACGTTTTAAGGGGCTTTCTGACGTCAAAGGAACAGCACAGCCCGGTTCTTCGATCTTGTAAATCTCGTCCACCAGAGCAATTCGGCAATCGGTCAAGATGTCTCCACCATCACTGCAAAAGGGGGATTAGAAACAGCCGTGCAAGAGAGGCAGTAACAGTGGCGGTTTCTCTGGGCTTCCTGCCTATCCCGCAAATATTTGCATTAATGCTGCTACTTTGGACGTACACGGCAATTCTTCCCTTTCAATATCTAAGCGAGAACATTTCTGGATTTCTTCTGTTTCCTCTTTGTTAATGTACATACGTACATATACTCTCTCTCTCTCTCTCTCTCTCTCTCTCTCTCTCTCTCTCTCTCTCTCTCTCTCTCTCTCTCTGTGTGTGTGTGTGTGTGTGTGTATTTCTAACCCATTTCACTGCTGAGTGATTCTGAGCGGCTTACAATTTCATAAAAACAGCAATATAAAATATTTTAAAAATTGAAACACTGAAAGAGGAACAAAAAAACCTGGGTAAAATAGGAAACAAAACACGAACAAGGTGGATGCGGAATCTTCTCAAGTCTATTAAATCAGGGGATCCCTGACTCCTGGAACTTGGCCTGTTCAGAACCGGGTGGCACGAGCAGCTGGCTGGTGCACACATGCGCGCATCTTGACTTACATGAGAGATGGGCCAGTTCCCTTCTCTCCCCCCCGCCCCTCGGGGCCAAGACGTAAAGCTTGGGGACAGCTACACTAAACCACTGATCTTATCTTGAGGAGCATAATAATCCAGATGGTGGGAGTTTAATGGATGTATTTCTATCATAATTATCTTTGCATTCTTCTCCTTATTTTAAAGGTAGTTTCCCCCGCACATGCGTGCTAGTCGTTTCCGACTCTAGGGGCCGGTGCTCATCTCCGTTTCAAAGCCGAAGAGCCAGCGCTTGTCCAAGGACGTCTCCGTGGTCATGTGGCCGGCATGACTAGACGCCAAAGGTGCACGGAACGCTGTTACCTTCCCACCGTAGCGGTCCCTATTTTTCTACTTGCATTTTTACGTGCTTTCGAACTGCTAGGTTGGCAGAAGCTGGGATGAGTAACAGGCGCTTATGCTGTTACGCGGCACTCGAGATTTGACCCGCCAAACTGCCGACCTTCTGATCGACAAGCTCAGCGTCTTAACCCACTGAGCCACCACGTCCCTTTTCCTTATTTTAAAAGCAACTAACAAATGAATAAAAGGAAAGAAAAGAGATCCAGGTCTACATTATCCTGAACTGCAAAAGTTGGATGAACCACTGAAGGACAGTTTGCTTCCCGCCCCCCCAGGGGCAGGCATCTTCCAAGCAAGCTCCCTTACCCAAGAACGATCTTGGCATATAACTCTTTGTAAGTCCTCGTTTCCCGCTTCTGGAGGATCTCGGCATCATACCAGAAGCCCCTCTCTTTTGGATCATCGGGATTGTAATTCAACATGACGACATCTCCAATTTCTATGTCTTCCCATTTTAAGACCGTCCTGGCGCGAGCGCGGACATTTTTGGAGCTCAACTGGATGACCCCATTCTCTGGATAACTTTATTTGGGAGAGAAAAAACAAAACAAAATAAAACAAGCCATTCCATCTAAACCAGGCAATTTCAGGTAGCCCTTGACCTACGACCAAAACTGAGCCCCAAACTTTTGATTGAGACATTTGGTAAGTGAATTTCGCTTCATTTTACGACTTTCACTTGTAAAGTGAATCACTGTAGTTGATAGGTTAGTAACCTAGTTGTTAAGCAAATCTGGCTTTGAACTTTGCTTGTCAGAAGGTCTCAAAAGGGGATCACGTGACCCCCAAACACTTCAACCGTCATAAATACGAGTTAGTTCCCAAGCATCCGAATTATGATCACGTGACGGTGGGGATGCTGCAATGGTTGTGAGTGTGAGAAACGTTCTTAAGTGCCTTTTTTCAGTGGTGTTGCAACTTTGAACAGTCACTTAAATGAACTGTTATAAGCCGAGGACTACCTATGTTATGGTTTGTTGCAATCAATCCAGTTCAGACTGGATTTGGCATTTTCATCCACCTATCAAGTCCTTCCCAGATACCTGGGACAGGCAGATGGGGATGGTTGTTGAAGATATCGTTGCAGGACATGACAATATTCAAAGTGAAGCCACCTTTTGAAATTAGAATAGAATAACAGAGATGGAAGGGACTTTGGAGGTCTTCTAGTCCAACCCCCTGCTCAGGCAGGAAACCCTATACCATTTCAGACAAATGGTCGTCCAATTGTTTCTTAAAAGCTTCCAGTGTTGGAGCATTCACCGCTTCTGGAGGCAGGTTGTTCCACTGGTTAATTGTTCTAACTGTCAGGAAGTTTCTCCTTAGTTCTAGGTTGCTTCTCTCCTTGGTTAGTTTCCATCCGTTGCTTCTTGTCCTGCCTTCAGGAGCTTTGGAGAATAGCTTGACTCCCTCTTCTTTGAGGCAGCCCCTGAGATATTGGAACACGGCTATCTTGTCACCCCTCGTCCTTCTCTTCGTTAAACTAGACATAACCAATTCCAGCAACCGTTCCCTATATGTTTTAGCCTCCAGTCCCCTGATCATCTTTGTTGCTCTTCTCTGCACTCTTTCTAGAGTCTCAACATCTTTTTTACACTGTGGTGACCAAAACTGGATGCCATATTCCAAGTGTGGCCTTACCAAGGCATTGTAAAGAGGTATTAATACTTCACATGAACTTGATTCTATCCCTCTGTTAATGCAGCCTAGCACTGTGTTAGCTTTTTTGGCAGTTGAAGCACACGGCTGGCTCCTCTTTAAGTGACCGTCCCCTAGGACTCAGAGATCCCTCTCACAGTTGATCAATTGACCAATGAAGTTTTTTTTTTTTTATGCCAATGGTATGCAGACAGGACGGTGTGAGCCTGGATGAATGCAGACCCAATCAATTTCTGCAACATCCACAGCATTTTTCAAAAGCAAAGCTGCTTTCTGAACAAACGCTACCATTCTCCAGATGCTTGGGGGGACGGGGGGGGAGCGCGGCGCTAGGGAAAGAAATCAAAAACAAAATACTCACTCTTCATATTTCACGTGATACGTAATGTCCTCATCGGGAACGGTTTCTTCCAAATTGGATTCTTCGTCACTTTCGCTCGCCTTGCTGGCCGCGTTCCTTTTCCTGGTCACGTTCACAACTTGGGCTTCAAACCAGGCTCCCATGCTTGTGTCCCGAGCGTCTACCAACTCGTTAATCTAAACCAGAAGCCCCAAAGCAAAATACTGATTTTTAATTAGCTAGCAATATGAAAGTCACGTCTTCAAAGTCCCACTTTCATGCGCATACAGCTTTTATATGTATGACTGACTTGTGAGGCCGGTGTGTTGTGTAATTAGCTCACATGGTGTAACAAGACGGTGGGTTTGTTGTCACTGCGAGTTGTGGGGGGGGGGGGGGCGGGGGGCATGAAGGGAGGCTCAGCCAATCTCAATGTATACATGGTTGTACTTTGACAATAAAGGTTCATTCATTCATTCATGTGCGTGTGTGTGTGTGTGTATATACATACACATACACACACACACAAACACACAGACAGACAGATATAGTCTACGTGTTTTCAGGATCTGAAAAAAAACCCTGCACAAATTTAGCCTCTTATTTATCTTCTAGGCACCAGCACTCATGAAAACATTTTATTACTGCACAGGGCTGGCTGCTAAGTATTTGGTGACGGTTCCTAAAGTGCAAAGTTTCAGACTTTATACTCAAAGATCTCTGCTATCTAATCGAATCCCACTTTAACTGTCTAGCCTTAAGTCAGCTATGCTTTGCTTCTAAGTAAGCTATGCTATTCTTGGAGTTGACGTATCCAAACCCGGATCAGTTTGTTCAGATTGATAATTTACAGTTGAAGTGGGTCAGATTCCTCACGTAGCCTTCCAGTTCCCCATCCCAATGAGTGCAAAAATGGGAGGGGTTTTCTCCCCTCCCCAAAAGAAAAAGACTGCGGTAAGAATTTAGCATCTCTCTTTGACCAGGACGCTGCTTACTTTATGCTGAACCTATGACCATGACGGAGCCTTCCCATTAAGGTCCCATGTCGTGGTGGTGGCAAGGCGCAAAGGATCGCCTTGTTTAACGATGCTCCTCTTTTGCTCTCCCTGAGGTAGCCATTAAACGGAGTGTGGGGTCTCAGGGAAGGGGGCTGTTAGCGTAGGCCCACACTGCAGCCTGAACTCCACAGATCACATGTGGCCCATCATGGGCTTCCTCCACCTGAGAGTACCTTGAGTTATTTAACAGAATAACAGAGTTGGAAGGGACCTTGGAGGTCTTCTAGGCCAAGGCTAGGCAACCTTGGCTCTTTTATGACTGGTGGACTTCAATTCCCAGAATTCCTGAGCCAGCCTGGCTCAGCATGGAAACCTCTCCCTTTCTCCTCAGCGTGGTTGGCTCAGGAGTTCTGGGAGTTGAAGTCCATGAGTCATAAAAGAGCCAAGGTTGCCGACCCCTGGGCTTGGCCAACCTTGGCATCTCTGATTCGTGGACTTCAACTCCCAGAATTCCTCAGCCAGCATGGCTCAGCTTGGAAAGCTCTCCCTTTCCCCACAGGGTGGCTGGCTGAGGAATTCTGGGAGTTGAAGTCCACAAGTCATAAAAGAGCCAAGGTTGCTTATCCCTGGGCTTTGCCAACCTTGGCTCTTTTATGACTCGTGGACTTCAACTCCCAGAATTCCTCAGCCAGCCTGGCTCAGCTTGGAAACCTTTCCCCTTAGCGTAGCTGGCTCAGGAATTCTGGGAGTTGAAGTCCACCAGTCATAAAAGAGCCGAGGTGGCCTAGCCCTGCTTTAGACCAATCCCCTGCTCGAGCAGGAGCCCCTATAGGTTTCCAACCCCGTGGATCCATTTTAGGCCTTTCCCAGCCCACTGCTTACCCTCAGAACTCGAGCTTTCCATCTTTCCATCCCCCCCCCTCCCCGTCACCAACTGGTCCCCTACCTGTTGGGTATTGTACATCACCTTCTGGAAATAGCAGTTGCATTACACCACATTCCTACACGGTGGAGGCCACGTGGCTCCGTCCTAGAAGCAGGCACCAATTTTGGAGAGGCTACAATCGATTGCAACTGCTCCCAAGGTGGCACCCGCTTCCAGAATAGAGCCCTGTGGCCTGCAGGCAGGCCGGGGAGAAGGGCCGGCTCTCCTTCCCCAGCGTGACCCCCGAAGCTTCAGAGATCATATTAACGAAGAAGGGCAGGCCGCTTCGTTCCCCCCCCCCCTCAGCAATCCTCATGGGGGACCACCGGCAAGCACAGGTAGTCCTTGACTTCCGACAACGGAGCCAACAATTTGTCCGCCGCTAAGCCAGACAGTTGCCTAGTGAATGGTGCCCAGTTTTACCATTCTTTCTTGCCAGAGCTGTTAAGCAAATCGCAGAAGCTGTTAAAAGCGAATCGGGCGTTCGTTAAGCGAATCCGGCTTTCCCCACTGACTTTGTCGGAAGCCAGCTGAGATCATAAAAGGTGATCATATGACCTGCTCCCACCCCACGACACTGCAACCGTCCTAAATGGGAGCCAAAAAATGTGAATTTTGATCATGTAGCCATTGGGTTGCTGAAAGGGTCATTACCGTGGGAAAAGCTGGGCAGCTGAGAGAAGGGGGGCGGCAGAGGCTGGATCCCCCGAAAGAAGTCTCCACCGAGAGAATGGGCGGCAAGCCTCCACTGCCCCATTCTCTCGGCGGAGGCTTGCAGAGGTGGCGGCGGAGCTGCGCGCGCAGCTCCCCAAACCTCCGCCACCCCATTCTCTCAATGGGACTTTTTTACTCCGGCTTTTTTTCCAGAATGGCGGAGGAGGACTGGGAGCCGCAGGAGACGGCTTAAAGAGCCGCATGTGGCTCCGGAGCTGCAAGTTGCCGACCCGTGCCCTAGAGTGACTCAGGTTAATCCTGGCCTAAGTGTATTATACAGACATGCTAATTCTCTGCAGTTTTCCCCAAACTTAAGCATACAAGCTCTCTCCTGCTTCAAAAGGTCTTTGCGCCGCAGCCTTCCATGTAAAGCAAGCGCACCTTATAAAATCCAAAGCCGGGATCCACCAAGTCGGTCCCGACGGCGCTGCTGCACGGGGCCTCTATCTCCACGGCCCCTTCCCCGTTATTGGAGCTTTTGTCCGATTCGCTCTGGCCTGAACAGCAGCCAGAGTCTGTGTCAGAAAGTTCAGAGTCTTTCTCCTTGTTCGCCAGGGGCAAGAGAGTGGGGCTTTGTCTCACTAACAGCTGGACGATGTCGTTCAGGTTCACGCTGTAATCAAAGAGGGAGTGGCCGTCTTCCATCTGCAGGGTGAGAGAAGATCAGTCACAAGCAAAAGGTAACAAAAATGTTAAAGATACGGGGTTCCTGCGTCCTTTCCGGGCAGAAAGTTCCAAACTGGAGAACCAACTGCTCCGCATAGGAAACACCAACCAGAAACTTCGGGGAGTCATCAAGGGTAGTAAAATAGTGACCTGGATTTCCAAAAAGATTCCAATATTAATCCAAGGAACAGATTACTTCCAGGAGACGCGGGTGTGTCTTCCTCCCGTCCAAGGTTTTCATTGTTGCAAGCATTTCTGTTGAGGATTGGCAGCAGGGGTGGGGTGGGGTGTGTTTGCTTTATATTCCCCCACACACTTTGCTGGGTGGTTGCAGCAGGTTTTGGTCACCTCGCATGACCCTGGGACACTGTGACCATCATAAATATGAATCAGTTGCCAAGCATCTGAATGGAAATCACAAGACCCTGGAGATGCTGCAACATTCCAGCTGATCGGCGCTTCTTCTGGGCTCAGCGGAAGCGCCAGGATCAGTGCCGAGCTCCAGCTGGATCCTGGCGCTTCCGCTGAGCCCTGACAGCCCTGCAGCTCCAGCTGTCTCTCGCTCAGGCTTGTGCGGTGCTGCCACTGGTTAAGCTCCTTCTCCTCCCCCGCTACCACTTTCCTAGGATGGTTGCGTACCAACCGCCAGGTGCCAATGTACCACAGGTGGTTCCCCTACCAGTGGTTGAAAAGCCCTGTCCTAAACTAATTTGGCCCAGAACACAAGAGTTCTGTTCCTTCTTTGTAGGTTAACCACTCAAAATAGGCTATTCCATGGGAGCACTTTCGAGTTAGCTGGAGTTGGGCAGCCGATAAATTTAAATAAAAAAATAGCCCTATCTGTATTATTTGCGTAGGTGAAATCTTGCCTAACAACGGCATCTCCTGATTTCCCAATCCAATCAAATAATCTCTTACATAGCATTATTAGTTGTGGATTTGGAGCAACGAAGTCATTTGTGGTAAAGCCAGCACTTTTCATTATAATGACTTTATCCTGAGAATATCTTCAGAGCAAACAATGCTGGAGGAACAACTGCATTGTTTGTGGGCCACAGTGTTTCTCAAAATGTGCAGCAAGGCAAACAAAATCTATTATTATAACCTCTATGTATACTGCTTGAACCTCTGCTGTGTAACCTTTAACTGTGCAAAAAAAAAATGCTGCATGTAGGGCAATAATTTTTGAACCGAGATACCTCAAATGGGCTAACTTATAGAATGTATCCAGAATCTGGGAGCCATGATTCCCATAGGATTGAAATTTGTCAAATTTGATAAAATATTTAATCATGTAAGCCAATCATAAAACATTGTTATGACTTTGTACGAAATGTGACAAAATCTCTCCTGTGATCCTGAGGCTCGACTTTACTAAACCGTTTATCATGGGCTATTTTCAAGGCAGATCCATCCCGGAATAACTTGATTTTTTTTAAAAAAAGAAATTTTCCAGTGAAGTACAGTAGGAGCTCAATCATTGTTGAAAGCATGAAGGAAACTAGTAAAGAAGTATCTCTGAAACAATGACCCAACAGGTCAGATTGTCTAATAATATAACAATAAAATAAACCGCTGGTAGACTTAAAATAGTTGGGAAAAGCCACTCCAGAAACAAAAATGGTGAAAATCTTGGGGAAACCCAGTTAAACGGACGACCTCATTATCTTTTTGGGTCATTGCCGTCCCCTTCACATTAAACAGCCACATACCTGGGTCAGCATGTTATTCGTATATATCCCTAAATTAAAGGAATTACTAGGATTTCTATTCTGAGGGATATTCTAAGATATGAAGACATTTTTTATTGGACAACCGAAGCACTTACATTTTTAAGAAGCTGATGGCCAGAGTGGTAGCTTACATTAAAAAAGTCCACCTTCCACGAATAATGTCTAGTATTAAGATAACCTTTATTGTCTTTTTTTTTCTGTGAACACACTGGCACCCATTAAAAAATGATAATTCTGATGCCCTATCTCAAAAGAAAATAAGCCTAAATGTTGAAAATTCACCCAAGCCAAGGGCACAATCCAGGGCAGATTAGCATCTCAGTATATCACCATCTGCATTCCGTGAATCATCGTTGGTTTAAGTATACAAAAGTTTAAGATAAAAAAGCTTGAATAAAACTCAAAAGTTGAAACTTAACTTGAACTATCTTGAAAAATTGTAAATCTCAAGGTATCTGCCTTTGAAGGACCCCCTTCAATCTTCAAGTATGTTAATGGCACATAGATGGTAAAAAGTGATATCCTCAACAATAATCATTAAACAAACAAGAGCCACTCAGCCGGCATCAAAACCGGCCATATGAGTTCTGGCTAAGGACAACAGGAAGCCAGCAAGCCATCAATATAGAGCTGACAGGTTGCATATAATCAAAAGGCAACGTGGCCCAACACAAAGTGTAAACTGTCTCACAAGAACAAACATTCTTCTCTGCACTTTGTGCAGACAAAAACCCTCAATGTAATCTCTCTCTCTGTCTCTCTCATACACACACACACACACACACGAGAGAGAGAGAGAGAGAGAGAGAGAGAGAGAGAGAGAGAGAGAGAGAGAGA
>JAKJMR010000811.1:179753-198627 GCA_024449315.1 Daboia siamensis
CCCCCCCCCCCCCCGCTTTCGCACCTCGGCGGCCGTTGCCCCCTCGGAGCCGCTCGACCACCCCCTCAGCGCGACCGCTCAACCGAACCGCCTGGGTGGTTTCTTTTCTCCCGCCCCCTCCCCCCCCGCTCCGGGCACCGCCCCCTTCCCCGCTCCTCGCGCCCCCCCATTGGCCGCGCGCTCCTGAGACGAGGACGCCCATTGGCGGGGGAAAGAAAAAAAAAAAAAAAAAAAGCCGCCCGCCCCCTCCGAGCCCAGCAAGTTCGGCTGCGCTTCCCTCGCCCTTTCCCATCCGACTCGCCTCGGCTGCCTCCTCGCGGAGTTCAAGGCGCGCGCCACAAATTGAAAAAAAAACCGCCCGGGCGCGAGGATTGGGAGAGGGAACTCTCGCGAGATGATGCCAAAAAAAAAAAAAAAAACCACACACACAACCCACGCACGCGCAAACCGAGGCCGAGGGAGAAAGCGCTCGAGGGGAGGAGGGGGGCGGGGGTGGGGAGAAAGAGGGAATCCAAGGCGATGAATTTAAAGGGACAGGCCGCATTTTGCGCTCCTTTCCGTCCCTCGCCAAGATTTCGCGCGTTGTTTCGCAAACGAGCGCGGGCGCTTTTTAGTTGGGTTCGCGGCCCGAGGGCAATTTGGCAGGCCAGAATTAAAAGCCCTGTCAAGTTGTAAGGCCCTAACCTTGGCCGTTGCTTTGTTCAACTGCTAGGGGCTTAAGGGGGCTCGCTTAAAAGTAATGGGCTTAATTTAATCCACGGGCCATGATTTTCCTCATGCCGCTTATTTTCCAAATAAATGAATAAATAAATAAAAATAGGCATCCGTGGACTCGATTTGCTTTGCAAACACCGTTGCATTGCCGCCTTGAAAGGGCAAACGCGTGCAAAACAATCATGGTGTGAGTTAAGTTTTGACAACTCACTGAAACTGACTCCCAAATACGGGTATTTTCCAAGATTTATGCAGAGGAACCCGACCCTGTTTGCTGGCTGTAGCAACAACCCCATGGCATCTTTAATGCCTGGCAATTTATTGCAACAGGAATCTGCCCCTGTTGTCAGGGGTTACAATATCTATAATGCACAGCGGGGCGTTGAGACGGGACTGCCAGAAGCCGTGGGGACTGGGATTATTTATCCAGTATATGAGATTGCAGGATCGTGAATGATTCAAGCTGGCATATGGAAAAGATTTAAAAGTTCCACCAGAAAAGGATAGACAGAGAAAAGAGTGAAAGTGAAAAGCGTGCGCGCGCACACACACACACAAAAAAGATTCTTGCAGGTTCCGGAATTGTCCTGGTCAGATGCCTGTTGGGAAAACCAGATTTTTAAATCTTTCCTAAAGGATTGCAAAACACAGCCGCAAAGCTAATAAACGTGGAAGTTTGGAGTTATAGACAAAGAAATGCCAATGAAAAAACCGGGAGTAGGGGCAACGAAATGTGTTTGCTTACATTAAGGGGAGTCTTAATTTACTTATTTTTTTGTAATTTATTTTATGTTTCACATTTCGTAACTGCCCATCTCCCTCAGAGCATGGACTTGCGAGCATCGCCTTGAAATGAATAAAAGCAAAAAAACAAACACATGGCAAATCCTAAACAAAGTTGTCTGAAAAAAAATATCTCTTTACTGTATCTTACAGTTTACACCTCAATGAATATTTTCCTTTCTCACCCAGCCTTTCTCCAATAAGCCTATTCCACCCACCTTCCGCCAATTCGTCACTGGTTAGGAATGTCTCCCACCCGTCCAGTCCTGATCCTCCTACTGCCTTGATCCTGTTTGACGATCCCTTTTGTGATCCACCACGTGGCACGCGGGAAAATACAAGTGAGATTCCTAGATTTATTTCCTGTCCTTTGGGCCTCCAATCTGCTCAACTGCTTTTGTTCCCCAACTGAAAGACACAACATCAAGGCCGCCTCTGATATTTTGGAGACACAACAGACAATGATGGCATCGGATTCTGTGGCATAGCTGCCCGTTGTGCTACGCCATAGGAAGGGTGAAGTCACCACAAAATAATAACAGAGGTTGCAACTCAAGGCTATCAAATTTAACGCTAAAGTGGTTATTTCCAGTACTTTTAAGACGTGTGGACCTCAGTTCCCAGAATTCCCCAGCCAGCAGAGGTCCAAAAATGCTCTTCTATTAGTTCTGCGAACGACATTAAAGATAGTCCTCATCTTACGAATGCAACTGAGCCTCAAATTTATGTTGCTAAGCGAGACGTTTGTTAAGTGAGTTTTGCCCCATTTTACGAACCTTTCTTGCCGGTTCTTAAGTGAATAGCTGCAGTTAAAAGGGTAACACGGTTGTTAAGTGCAACTGTCATAAATATAATCCTCAACTTACAACTGTTTGTTTAGTGACCGTTCAGTTACAATGGCACAGTGAAAAGTGACTTACGACCATTTTTCACACTTACAGCTGTTGCAGCATCCCTAGGGTCAGGTGATCAACATTCTGAAAATTCATATTTATGACGGTTGCAGTGTCCTGGGCTCACGCGATCCCCTTTTGCAACCTTCTGACAAGCAAAGTCAACAGGGGAAGCCAGATTCACTTCCCAGTTTGACTAATTTAACAACTGCAGTTGCTTCACTCAATGACCCTATCAAGAAAAGTCGTAAAATGGGACAAACCCAGTGAACCAATGTTTCGCTTAACCACCGAAATCTTGGGCTCAGTTATGGCCATACGTCGAGGACTACCTGTGCACCCCAGTTGCCAAGAGTCTGAATTTTAATTACAGGACCGCGGGAATGCTGCAACGGTGGCAAGTGTGAATCCATCTGAAGTCAACTTTTTTCAGTGCTGTTGTCATTTCAAATGGTCCCTAAAGGAATATTTGTCTGTACCTGGTGGTCTCCTTTTCAAGTACCAAACATGGATAAAAGTTAGCATTCACCCTCAGATAATTCATCCTGGTAACCACGTCCATGTTGTTTTCTGCCAGCACTGAACTGATCCATCATTATCTTTTAAACCACATACATGATGAAAAAAAATTTTAGAAGCCGTCCTTTAGGTCTTGTCTTATTACAGGTAGTCCTCAAGTTACAATGGTTTGTTTAGTGGCCGTTCGAAGTTACAACAGCACTAAAAATAGTGACACGAATGGTTTTCATGCTTACGACCATTGCAGCATCCCCATGGCTAAGGAAACAAAATCCAGATGCTTGGCAACTGGCTCCTGTTTATGACGGTCGCAGGGCCACATGATCCCCTTTTGTGATCTTCTGACAGGTAGTCAGCGGGGAAGCCAGTTTCATTTAACAAATGTATGGCAGAAAGTACATGCGCCATTTTGAAGGCGCTCCTTGAAGTGTGAACTAGCCATTGCCTTGATTTAACAGCGTAACAGAAGAACAGAGTGGGAAGGGATCCTAGAGGTCTTCCAGTCCAACCCCCTGCTCAGGCAGGAAACCCTACACCATTTCAGACAAAGGGTCGTCCAATCTCTTCATAAAATTTCTCCATTGTTGGGGCACCCACAACTTCTGAAGGAAAGCTATTCCACTGGCTAATTGTTCTGTCAGGAAATGAGGCAAAGATGGGACAAAACTCACTGGGCAACTGTCTCACTTAGCAACAGAAATTTGGGGCTCCACTGTGGTCGTAAGTCGAGGACTGCCTGTATTTCATGAAAGTGGTGCAGTTTTTCGGAGGGGATGGATGTGCGTAAGGACCGAAAAAAGTCCTTCTTCTAGGATATGTTTTCAAATGTTCAGATTTTGCCCCTCCCAAGTATGAACCAGGCCCTATCCTGCTTAGCTTCCCAGATAAGAGAAGGTCAGCCAGATTCTCTGCCCAAACAGGAAACGGGTTTTGAAAACCTGTGATTAAGGGTTAGAAGACCAACGATAAGCAGCTCTAATCAAGTTCAGGAACCCACTGATTTCCTCACCTCAAGGATCTCATAAATTTCAAAAATGTGCTTATTCTCTTCTCATTTAAGCTGGCTAGTCAAAGAAAGGAATATTCTAAAATTGTACCTTATCTGTGCATGGATACAGATGATTGTTAATTTTCCCATCCTGTATTACATCACTGCCTTCAGTCCAACATCTTGCAAGACATCAAGCTGAAGGAACAGCCAACTCTTAACAAAGGCTCAAGATCCAGAAGGATCTTTAAATGGAGTGGAACCCAGGGCCCTGTCCAACAAAATGAAATTCAATGGTGAAAAAAGTAAGGTTCTACACTTAGGCAGGAAAAATCAAAAGCACAGGTACAGTATAGGTGTTACCTTGCTCAATAGCAGTAACTGTGAGAGGGATCTCAAAGTCCTAGTGAACAATCACTTCAATATGAGCCAGCAGTGTGCAAAAAAGCCAACACAGTTCTAGGCTGCATTAACAGAGGGATAGAATCAAGATCACGTGAAGTGTTAATCCCACATTACAAGGCCTTGGGAAGGCCACACTTGGAATACTCCATCCAGTTATGGTCACCACGATGTAAAAAAAGATGCTGAGACTCTAGAAAGAGTGCAGAGAAGAGCAACAAAGATGATCAGGGGACTGGAGGCTAAAACATATGAAGAACGGTTGCGGGAATTGGGTATGTTACGAGTGCCGCGTAACAGAGTGAGCGCCTGTGACTCGTCCCAGCTTCTGCCAACCTAGCAGTTCGAAAGCACATAAAAATGCAAGTAGAAAAATAGAGACCGCTCCGGTGGGAAGGTAACAGCGCTCCATGCGCCTTTGGCGTCTAGTCATGCCGGCCACATGACCATGGAGACGTCCTCGGACAAGCGCTGGCTCTTCGGCTTTGAAACGGAGATGAGCACCGGCCCCTAGAGTTGGGAACGACTAGCACGCATGTGCAGGGGAAACTTTACCTTTAGTTTAATGAAGAGAAGGACGAGGGGGGATATGATAGCAGTCTTCCAAAATCTCAGGGGCTGCCCCAAAGAAGAGGGAGTCAAGCTATTCTCCAAAGCGCCTGAAGGCAGGACAAGAAGCAACGGATGGACACTGATCAAGGAGAGAAGCAACCTGGAACTAAGGAGGAATTTCCTGACAGTGAGAACAATTAACCAGTGGAACAACCTGCCTCCAGAAGTGGTGAATGCTCCGACACTGGAAGTTTTTAAGAAGAGACTGGACAGCCATTTGTCCAGAATAGTAAAGGGTTTCCTACTTGGGCAGAGGGCTGGACTAGAAGACCTCCAACTTCCCCTTCCAACTCTGTTATGACTCTTCCTTTGAAAGCCGCTTTTATCAAGACAGAATGAATTTGGAACTTCTGCCCAGGAGTTGAAGTCCACATTTCTTAAGATTGCCATGTTTGAGAAAAACTGACCTGAAGGCTGATTTTTGTTGTTGTTGTTAGATTTCAATCTTTAATGGAGTCTTTAAACACCCTGAATTCGTTTTTCTATTCTTTAAGTTTTCCTTTGGGGAAAACCGCACAGCCATCCAATGGATGTGTATTTTTAAGAAGGGCGGGACGGCTATGTCTAGTTAAATCGCTAAATCTTAACTCAATCCAGCCGTTGACAACTAAACTGAATTCCAGACCTCACTCAGTGCAGTAGAATAGATAATCAGAATTTTTTTTCCCCTCTCTTCAGAGGGAAGAAAAAGTCAAAAATCATGGAATTGTCCTGCTTTGTTGAGATCAGGGCTATAGCTTTTTGGATTCAGTGAGTGTCACTCACACAAACAAAAAAACACCCTTGTGCACACTCTAGTTAGGAACTTAAGTTTCCCCTAGTTGGAAAGTGAAATTTTTCCAGCTCTTAATTTGAAGATTTCACGTAATGGAGGTTTTTCCTACATACAAAATTTATTCTCAGACAGGAAGATCCCAGTGTCCGTTTTTTCAAGTTACAGGTAGGCCTTGACTTATGACCACTTGCTTAGCAGATCACTTGCTGGGGGCTACTTACACGTCGCCTCTGCAGTTATGGGACCACACTTTGGCGCTTGGAAACATGGGTGCGCTTTTGGCAGTTTGCAGCATCCCACACACAACTGAATTTTAAAATGGCTTTGCTGAAAACTGAATTCCAGTTTTCAGCAAAGCCATTTTAAAATTCAGTTGTGTTCCAGTTTTCAGCATAACTATGTGGGTTAGGACGCTGAGCTTGTTGATCAGAAGCTCGGCAGTTTGGCGGGTCGAATCCCGAGTGCCACGTAACAGAGTGAGCGCCTGTTACTCGTCCCAGCTTCTGCCAACCTAGCAGTTCAAAAGCACGTAAAAATGCAAGTAGAAAAATAGGGACCGCCACGGTGGGAAGGTAACAGCGTTCCATGCGCCTTTGGTGTCTAGTCATGCCGGCCACATGACCACGGAGACGTCCTCGGACAAGCGCTGGCTCTTCGGCTTTGAAACGGAGATGAGCACCGGCCCCTAGAGTTGGAAACAACTAGCACACATGTGCGGGGGAACCTTTACCTTATGCCCATAACAAACCATGGGTTTGTTTAACGACCGCAGTGTTTACTTAACAACCTTGGCAGCCACTTTACGACCGCAGCATTCGCTTAATGACCACCATGAAAAGGCTGTAAAATCGCATGACCAACCCTTTTTATGACCGCCACTACTTACAACTGCAGCTTCCATTAGTCACATCACAACCACTATTGAGTCCCAAATTTCTGTTTAAGTGAGACAAGTGTTGAGTTTTGCCCCATTTTACAACCTTTCTTGCCTCGGTCATTAAATGAATCAATGTAGCAGGTAAGTTAGGAACATGGTTAAGTGACTCTGGCTTCCCCCACTGACTTTTGTTTGTCAGAAGGGCACAAAAGGGGATCACACAGACCCAGGACACTGACCGTCATAAATGTGAGTCAGTTGCTAAGAGCCAGGGTTTTGATCACATGATCATGGGGATGCTGGAAAGGTTGTTTACTTGTGAAAAATGGTCAGAAGTCACTTTTTTCAGTGCCATTTTCACTCTGAACGGCCATTAAACAAAGGAAAGAATTCACTTCCAAATAAAATTAAACTTTTCTGTTCGTGCTCATACTTGGAAATGAACTTTTCAAAGCTTTCTCTTCCCCCCCAACTCGATCTGAATATTCCAACAGAGATGAGTAATATTCTGGATTTTTAAAATATAGGCTTTGTAGTATCCAGATTTAACTGCTTTTTCGCCTTCATGCTGTGCAATATTTTATTTCCTGGTTTACAATGTTCTCTCTTCAAGATGCATGACTTGTAAGCCCTTTGCAAAATAAATAACAGTGGGGAAAAACCACTGCGGCCCTATACAGGTAGTCCTCAACTTACAACAATTCATTTAGCGACCATTTGAAGGTACAAAGTGACTTCTGATGAGTCTTCACATTTAGGATTATCAGTAACCACGATCACAATTCAGGCCCTTGGCAAGGTGCATTTGTGAAGGTTGCGATGTCCTGGGCTCCCACGTTCACCACTTACCTTCTGACAAGCAAAGTCAATGAAAGAAGTCAGATTCCCTTAACAACTAGGTGATTCATTTAACAACTCCAGTGATTCCTTTAACCATGGCAAAAAAAAAAAGGTTGTAAAATCAGGCATGACTCCCTTAATAACCATCCTGCTTGCTTAGTAATGGAAAATGTGGTCGTAAGTCGAGCAGTCATTCTCCACTGCTCCAGAAGGATCGGTATCAGCCATAAAGGGAAAGGTTCAAAATCTGAGGAAACTTGGTAACTATATTTATTTATTAAATGTGTATGCTGTCCATCTTACTCCCAGGTGATTCTGTCTCTATGGGCTATATAACTGTATGGGTTGTCAGCTTGTGGAACAGGCTGCCACATGAGAAGTAGGCAACCTTGGCTCTTTCATGACTGGTGGACATCAACTCCCAGAATTCCTGAGCCAGCATGGCAACCTCTCCCTTTCCCCTCAGCATGGCTGGCTCAGGAATTCTGGGAGTTGAAGTCCACCAGTCATAAAAGAGCCAAGGTGGCCTACCCTTGAGAGGATGGAACAGTCAATCTGTCAGAAATTTAGGGGGGGAGGTCACACTGGATGACCTCTAAGCTTCCCTCCCAGTCTTTCAAACCAATACAGTCGACTTACAACTGTTCGTTTAGCGACCGTTCAAAGTTACAACGGCTTGACCAGTTTTCCACACTGCGATCATGGCACGCTCCGCTTCCTGCGGTCGCGTGATCAAAATTGGGACACTTGGCAACCGGTTTGTGTGTGGGTTGCGGTGTCTCATAAGGGCGATCCCCTTTTTGCGACCTTCTGACAACAAGAAATCAATGGGAAAGTCAAGTTCACTTAACAACCGTGTGACTCATTGAAGAACTGCAGCGATTCACTTAGCAGTCGGGGCAAGAAAGCTCCTAAAAACGGGGTAAAACTCACTTAGCAACCGTCACGCTCAGCAGTGGAAATGTTGGGCTCAATTCGTGGTCCTAAGTTGAGGACTACCTGGATATGGGCTGTCAGCCTGTGGAACAGGCTGCCACATGACATCACTAAGTGCGGCTTCCTTTAAGGTTGCACCGGTCATCTGTCAAATGGTCCAAGTAGATCGCACCCAGAGCAAGGGGCGAGGGGGGGTCAGACTGGATGACCTCTTAAGACCCCCCTCCAAGTTTTCCCGAGCAAAATTAACCCTACCTGACGGGAACTCCATCATTCCTTGCAAGAGACTACCAGATTGGATCGCACCTTCAATCTCACGTCTTCTGCAGTTTTCCCGGGATGGCTCTAAGCCAGCTGCACCCACGTTGATCCTCTTTTGAGACGGCCATAATTGTCAAGATGAAAATGACGCAGCGGGACAGGACTGGCAACGCCTCCAGCGGCCGTTTCCTTTTCTACCACAAAAATCCAGGGCAGACCGTGGGCCAGCCCACGTGGCCTGCCAAGTTTCATTTGTTCTTCTCAAGCTGGTTTTGGTAAAACTTCAGTTTTTAATCTCCCTGGAGAAATTCCCAAAGGGAAGCTCCTGGGATCCTGTTTGTTTGTTTTTTGGAACAGGCCTTGGCTGTTCTTTCTACTTAATTTGTTCTGCGAATGTTTGTTGTTTTTTAAGGTTGTAATGTCTTTTTTTTTTGTTTGTTTGAGTTGTTTGGCTGTTTTAGAATGGTAAGCCACCCAGAATCGCTAGGTTGATCCCAGAGACTATAAAAATCCGGTTGAAAATTTAAAAAAAAAAACATAAAAGAAATAAATAAAAGGGGAAAAAAATGAAGTAAAATAAAATAAAAAAGCAGTGAATTAAAAATAAATCAAATGTGACAAAACGATCATAAAACGTAATAAGAAATTCAAAATAAACCACCCTAAAATGTAACAGAAATAAAATAATGCTGTCCCATAAAACAAAAACAGAACCAAATACAGTAAGGTAAAAAAAAAGAAAAGATAAAAACACGGTACAGTAAAATAAAAAAGAGAATAAAACACAGTAAAACAAAAGACAAAACGTCACGCTGTGCCGTGACATAAAAACAGAAAATAAAAGTAGAATACAACACAGCAAAATAAAATGCTTTACAATAAAATGAAACTAGAATGAAATAAAAAGACGGTAAAATGAAAATGAGATAAAAATTATTGACAGCCCTTGATTGACCGGCTCCAATGCCGTTAAGGGCAGAAACTTGCAACTTTGGTTTTAGCAATGCAAAGGCATCAGTTCACTCCAAATAACTTACATTTTTTTTAAAGACAAGCTTACCTGGCAATCGGGCCCATTGACTGCAACGGGACTTACTTTATGAGTAGAGATGCTTTTGATTGCACAGTGAGGAGGTAACGGAAAGGATGGATCTACACCTACCTATCCGGACTTGAACTCGTTTGTTTAGGTATTGTAATTTTGCACACCCACCCACCCACCCCATGTAGCTTTTAGCTAGAGGACACGCAGGTCCAGATGCACCCCAGACTCTGCAGTTTTAAAAGCAGAGGCGGGTGTGTGTGTGTGTGGAAACCCAGGGGCCCTTCGCCACCCCCCAGGAACCGAGCTCGCGCATTCCCACGTGCAAACACTTTGACCCGGGAGTAAGCGAAACCGCATCCCGCGAAGCAGGACGTGCCGGTGGCAGCCTTGGAGGGCTTTTTTTTTTTAAAAAAAAAGAATACTCACTGTGCCAAAGCGGATCCCTCTTTCTCCTCTTTCGCCCCAGGTCCTCTTGCCAGATCCAAAGGTTGGCGCCTTTTTTTTTTTTTTTTTACAAAAAAAGCAAAACTTAAAACAAAATTGCAATCGGTCGGTTCCAACCTTATCAAATGCAAAGGGCAAAGGGCCGAAGAGAATTTTTTTGGCACGAGAAAAGAGCCGGGGATCTCTAACCCAACGAAGCTGGAAAGGAGCGGGCAAAGCTGCAGCCGCGCCAAAAAAAAAAAAAATCTGCTTTTTCTCTCTCTCTCTCTCTTTTTTTTTTTTTTTTAAAACAACTCCCGGCTTTGGAGTTTGGCGGGGAAATTCGCCCTGCGCCGTTCGGAGCCTCCTGATTGGTCGGCGGTGGCGGGAATCTGAGAAAAGAGGCGTGGCTTGAAGAGGAACGCCTTCCCGGTCTTGGTCTCCCGCTTCCCTACGGGTGGCTTGACTGCGCAGGCGCAAAGGTCTGCTGATTTATTTATTTTTTTATTATTTCAGACGAATAGAATGACAAGAGTTGGAAGGGAACCTTAGAGGTCTTCTAGTCCAACCCCCTGCTCAAGCAGGAAACTATGTACCATTTCAGTCAAATGGCTATCCAGTCTCTTCTTAAAAACTTCCAGTGTTGGATCATTTCCCAGCTTCTGGAGGCAGGTCGTTGCACTGGTTAATTGTTCTAACTGTCAGGAAATTTCTTCTAAGTTCTAGGTTGCTTTCTCTCCTAAATTAGTTTTATTTATAAATAGTTTTATTTATTTTTGGAGTTGTATCTTGGGGATTGGGTTGAAATGTTTGGACAGTCCTGCTCTGGCTTTGTCTTTCCATTCTGGGGAAAAAAATCCTCGTTTCCTCCGGTGTCAACTCGTATGCTCAGAGGCACTCTTGTTCTGGAATAGAATAGAATAGAATAGAATAGAAGGGACCTTGGAGGTCTTCCAGTCCAGCCCCCTGCTCAAGCAAGGAGAAGTCTTAGCACTATCATTGCCAAGCATATCCCTGAGCATCGTCTTCTCCTCTGCCTATAGAACGTTAAAAATTAATTAACAATTAATATTTAATTAAAAAATTAAAATCAAAGTGTGGTTAAGGCCACCTTTTCCCAAGTATCTTGGACATGAGGTCCCAGAATCAACAATAGCCGGTCTGGGAATCACGGAATTTGCCATCTCACACAGCTGAGGAAGCCAGGTTGCAAAAAAAATAAAATAAAAATGACTTGATATTGCTGGAAGTGTCATAATTTAGTTTAAGAATCAGAACTTGATCCATAGAACCTCCTGGCTATATTCAGACTTTACAGTCAGCCAGGTCAGGTAAAGAATTTTGTTTCTGCATTTACACAATACAGGTAAGTCCTTGACTTAGAATGGGGGTCTTCAAACCTGGCCCTTTTATGACTTGTGGACTTCAACTCCCAGAATTCCTCAGCCAGGCTGGCTGAGGAATTCTGGGAGCTGAAGCCCACAAGTCATGAAAGGGCCACCATGTTTGAAAACCCCTGACTTAGAACCACCATTGAGCCCAAAATGTATTGCTAAGCGAGACAGTTGGTAAGGGGGTGTGGCTCCATTTTGCAACCTTTCTTGCCGCAATTGTTAAGTGAATCACTGCAGTGGTTAATAACATGGTTGTTAAGTGAACCTCACTTCTCATTGACTTTGCTTGTCAAAAGGGCACAAAAAGGGAATCATGTGACACACACAGACACTCCCAGGGAACAGTGCAACCATCATAATTATATGCCAATTCTGATCATGACACCATGGAGATACTCCAATGGTCCTAAGTGTGAAAAACAGTCCTAAGTCAGTCTTTTCAGTACCAAAGTAACTTCTAATGGTCCCTAAACAATGTAAGTTGGGGACTATAGTACCCTGTATGCTAAATTGGGTTAGGTAAAGGTAAAGGTTCCCCCGCACACGCGTGCTAGTCGTTTCCGACTCTAGGGGCCGGTGCTCATCTCCGTTTCAAAGCCGAAGAGCCAGCGCTTGTCCGAGGACGTCTCCGTGGTCATGTGGCCGGCATGACTAGATGCCAAAGGCGTATGGAACGCTGTTACCTTCCCACCGGGGTGGTCCCTATTTTTCTACTTGCATTCTTATGTGCTTTCGAACTGCTAGGTAGACAGAAGCTGGGACGAGTAAGAGGCGCTCGCTCTGCTACGCGGCACTCGGGATTCGACCCGCCAAACTGCCAACCTTCTGATCGACAAGCTCAGCGTCTTAACCCACTGAGCCACCGCATCCCTAAATTGGGTTAGTGTTAAACAAAAAAACAACTCTAGCTAAGGGGTCTTCAAACTTGGCCATTTTATGACTCATGGACTTCAACTCCCAGAATACCTCAATCAGCATGAGGGAACTATGACCCTTTTCTGACTTGTGGACTTCAACTCCCAGAATACTTCAGCCAGCGTGAGGGAACTATAACCCTTTTATGACTTGTGGACTTCAACTCCCAGAATTCCTCAGCCAGGCTGGCTGAGGAATTCTGGGAGCTGAAGTCCACAAGTCATAAAAGGACCCAGTTTGAAGACCTCTGCAGCTAGCTGGTCATTTTGTTTCAGGAATCCAACCTGTTTACAGGATGGCTGGGGAATTCTGGGAATTGAAGTCCAGATCTCTTCAAGCTGCCAAAGGTTCAGAAACACTGAATTGGGGATATTGTCTAAATACAGGAAGCAGGAATTAATTTGGTAAGCAATTAAATTAGTCACCAGGGAAGTGTGTTGCCTGAACAAGCAAGGATCTGAAGCATACAGACATACAAGTACAGATGCTTTTTTTTTTTAATCCATGCCTTTTAGGAGCAGCTAATATTTGGTATGGACATTGAGTTGAATTACAGTATAACGATATTTTGGTTTTTTTGCTTGACCTTGATCCTGGAGTCCTTCGGAATTGGGATAGGTTATAAATATGGGGAAATAATAAATAAAATAACAGAATAAGAGAGTATCAGAATTGGAAGAGGCCATGGAGGTCTTCTAGTCCAACCCCCTGCTCACGCAAAAGACCTTGAAGGTAAAGGTAAAGGTTCCCCCGCACATGCGTGCTAGTTGTTTCCGACTCTAGGGGCCGGTGCTCATCTCTGTTTCAAAGCCGAAGAGCCAGCGCTTGTCCGAGGACATCCCCGTGGTCATGTGGCCGGCATGACTAGACGCCAAAGGCGCACGGAACGCTGTTACCTTCCCACCGTAGTGGTCCCTATTTTTCTACTTGCATTTTTACGTGCTTTCAAACTGCTAGGTTGGCAGAAGCTGGGATGAGTAACAGGCGCTCACTCTGTTACGCGGCACTCGGGATTCGACCCGCCAAACTGCCGACCTTCTGATCGACAAACTCAGCGTCCTAACCCACTGAGCCACCACGTCCCTCAAAAGTCCTTACCCTATTTCAAATAACTGGCTGTCCAGTCTCTTCTTAAAAACCTCCAGTATTGAAGCACCCACAACTTCTGGAGGCAGGTTGTTCTACAGGTTAATTGTTCTCACTTCAGGATGTTTCTCCTTCATTCTAGGTTGCTTCTCTTCTGGATCAGTTTCCATCTGCTGCTTCTTCTCCTTCCTTCAGGTGCTTTGGAGAACAGCTTGACTCCCTCTTCTTTGGGGCAGCCCCTGAGATACTGGAAGACTGCCATCATGTCACCCCAGTCCTTCTTTTCATTAAACTAGACATACCCAAATCCTGCGACCGCTCTTCGTACGTTGTAGCCTCCATTCCCCATATCGCTTCCGCTGCTCTTCTCTGCACTCTAAGCATCTTTTTTACATGGTGGCGACCAAAACTGGATGCAGGATATTCCAATATCTTGCCAAGGCAATATAAAGTAGTCCTGACCCTTCACGTGGTCTTGATAACTTCCACGTCTTGTCTGACCTTCCCAGCTTAGAATCTCTAAGTGGCCTCCTCTCCCAGCCCTAACAAAACAAGGGAGGGTTTGTCGCTCCTTAGGTGTTTTTTTTTTTTAACAAGTAAACATGGTCAGCTAGTTAAAAGTGAATCAACGTTTCCGGGAAGGAGAAGCATCAGTGTGCGGGGACGTCCTGCTGGTGGATCGCCAACGTTCCAGAACGGTGGCGCTCAACTCACCATTGGCAGAAGCTAAGCTTAAGGCGTTCTTCCTGGAAGAGAACATCTCCACAAATATTCAGGGATTTCTCTGCCACCCACGCTCTGTCTCTTATCTGTCCAGCAGCCAATTTCACTGCATCACGAGCTGATGTCACAAAGCTTCTTCATTCAAGCCCCATCCTCTCCAGGAGGTCTTGGGTCTTGAGGGCTCCTAGAAAAGGACCAGTTCTTGAGCGGTGTGCCTATCCATGTCGGTGGTGAAATCTATTGAGCTGGTGATACCCAAGGAAGTGTACGTGGCAGGCTCGACCGTGGCAGGGCAGCTGATTCTCAGTCTTCACAGCACGCTGGTGGACCCTCTGCTGAAGGTTGAGCTCATTGGGAGAGGCTACCTGGAGTGGACCGAAGAGGCCCACTTGGACAAGGACTATACCCAGCGAGCCAGCTGCGTCAACAAGGCAGACTACGTTCACAAGACGAAAACATTCAAGATTGAACGTGAGGCTGCTTAACTGGGATTGCCCCGAGGCAGTTAAGCAGAAAGGGGCTGGAGGGGGGGGGCGGTCTTCCTGGGGGTGGGAGGGAGGGAGGAGGAGGAGGACCGACTTATCATGTTTTTAACAAACCACAACATTTCCCAAGGCTTCCAGATTTCAACTGCAGGCATGAAGATGACCATTAGGTGGCAGCAAAGAGATTGATCACCTCTTTGTCCCCACCTATGGAAGGCAGCTCTGTCAGCCTTACGGTCTCCGGCTTTGTGAACTCCAGTTCCCAGGATTCTCCGCAATGGCCCTTTTAGCTGGAGACTTCTGGGAGTTGAAGTCCATTCCTATGGATATCCCAAATTGGGAGAGGCCGTACCACATTTTGCATTTATTTCTCCATCCCTTCCTATCTAACTTCCCTTGGCAGCAGAAACTCAGATCCTCAGGCAGGTTTTAATCCTCCTGGTTTACCCCAAGCCCTGATTGCCATGCTCTAACTTACTGGTTGAGTTCCCACATCATGTCATGACAGGAAAACAGTAGCTAGTAGTAGTAACACGGCACGGCACAGTACAGGAAAGTTTTGGTTTTTTTTACTTTTCAAAGATATGCTCAGCTTCAAGAGTTGCAGACATCTGAAGTTGGAATCAGAAGTTAGGCTTAAGATACAGGAGGATCTTGACAGATGTGAATATTGGGCGCTATCTAACAAAATGAAATTCAATGGTGAAAAAAGTAAGGCTCTACAAATAGGCAAGAAAGACCAAATGCAGAAGTATAGTATACGTGGTACCTTGCTCAATAGTAACAACTGTGAGAGGGATGTCGGAGTCTTAGTAGACAATCACTTCAATATGAGCCAGCCATGTGCTGCATCTGCCAAAAAAGCCAACACAGTGCTAGGCTGCATTAACAGAGGGATAGAATCAAGATCAAGTGAAGTGTTAAACACCACTTTACAATGCCTTGGGAAGGCCACACTTGGAATACTGCATCCAGTTTTGGTCACCACGATGTGAAAAAGATGTTGAGACTCTAGAAAGAGTGCAGAGAAGAGCAACAAAGATGATCAGGGGACTGGAGGCTAAAACATACAAGGAATGGTTGCTGGAATTGGGTATGTCTAGTTTAATAACAGAAGGACAAGGGGGGACATGATAGCAGTCTTCCAGTATCTGAAAAGCTGCCCCAAAGAAGAGGGAGTCAAGCTGTTCTCCAAAGCGCCTGAAGGCAGGACAAGAAGCGATGGATGGAAACTAGTCAAGGAGAGAAGCAACCTGGAATTAAAGAGGAGTTTCCTGACCATTGGAACAATTAACCAGTGGAACAACCTGCCTTCAGAAGTGGTGGATGCTCCAACACTGGAAGTTTTTAAGAAGAGACTGGACAGCCATTTGTCTGAAATGGTATAGGGTTTCCTGCCTGAGCAGGGGGTTGGACTAGATGACCTCCAAGGTCCCTTCCAACTTTATTATTATTATTAAATGTTCGTAAGTCAAGAAATAGGCGTACACAAAATTGTGTTATATATGCTCAAAAAAAAAAAAAGTGGATTTTTCTCTCTCTGCTGCTTCTGGGGTCCCATGCAGGCAAGGAAGAGCGTGTCTCCTGTCCCACTGCCTCTTAATTCTTTCCCTACAGCTCCTCCACCCCCAATGAGAAATATATCCTAATGTCTCTTATCTCCCCCATTATATAATTTCCTGTTGGTTGGGAGCCTCAGGTGGTATTAGGATAATTATATGCCTCCTGCTGCTACATAAACTTGGCTGGCATGTGTCTTTTTCTCTGGGGCGGCTCCCCTGGATGCAATCTTCCCCATGGCCTGCAATTTATTAAAAATATACTTTACTTTCTTCTCCTGCCATTATTAGGAAAGGCAGTACTACTTTAGCCCAGCTTTCTCTCGCAAGGGGCCCTCCAGATATGCTCCCCCCCCCCACGTTCGTTTCTCCTAATTTCCCTAATCCTAGTTGGGAATTTTAAGACCTCACCTACAGAGGAGAGATTTATTTTTTTTTAAAGCTGGTTTTTCTTTTTTGGGTGATTAATGCAGTGAAACGTGTCGTTCCGTCTTCATTCGAATTTTGCACCTTGCCTTGGAAGCTGCTGGAAAATGGAGGAAATTTAGCAGAGGTGGCTAAATTGACCGTTTTGATAAAAGAAAAGAATATAAGTACTTTTGTTTCCACTTGGAAACCACTTCTGGACTTTGTGCTTGAGGTGGACAAAAAAAAATATGACGCTCTGATTTTGGGTTTTGCTGATTAGACTGATTTTTTGACATAGAAATATAGACTAAAACATATGAATAACGGCTGCAGGATTTGGGTTTGGCTAGTCTAGAGAAAAGAAGAAACAGGGGAGACAGGAGAGACATATTCCAGTATTTGGGGGGCTGCCACAAGGAAGGCGGCGTGTCAAATTATTCTCCAAAGCACCAGAGGGAAGGATGAGAAACAGTGGTTGGAAAATGATCAAAGAGATAAGCAACCTGGAATTAAGGAGAAATTTCCTGACAGTGAGGACAATTAACCAGTGGAACAGCTTGCCACCAGAAATTGTGGGCGCTCCATCAGCGGAGACTTGTAAAAAGAGGCACTAGACAGTCACTTGTCTGAGATGGTTCTCCTGCTTGAGCAGGAGGCTGGACTAGAAGACCTCCATGGTCCCTTCCAGCATTATTCTATTCTGTTCTGTTCTGTTCTACATTCTACATTCTATTTTATATTCTATTCTATTTCATTCTGTTCTATTTTCTACTCTATAAATGTATTCTATATTCTATTCTATTCTGTTCTATTTTCCATTCTATATTCTATTCTATTCTACTCTATATCCTATTCTCTTTTCTATTCTATCCTATTTTCTGTTCTATTCTAAATGGCTAGTTCATACTACCACAGAAATGTGAAAAGTTGAGATTTGATCTTAATGCCTTATTTTGCTGCAACAGAGCGAGTCGGATGTCAAAGCCTTTTTTTTTCCTTCCCCCCTTCCCTCTTTCCCACACTTCTCTTTTTTCCCCCTTTCCTTATCGTTGTTCCTTACTATTTGCTTTTGTATTTTGGTATGTTATGTTAGAAATGAATAAAAAAATCATAATCAGAGGAAGCTGCTGGAAAATTAACACACACACACACCAATGGATTTCTTTGCCTACGAGCAAAGAAGGAGGAAATGAGATTTTATTATTATTATTATTATTATTATTATTATTATTATTATTATTATTATTGCTGCTTTGCAGATAACTGGCTAGGCCCGGGTGTGCACAAATTTGATTTTGACTTCGTCTTGCCTCCGAGCATCCCATCAACTTTCACCAGCCGAGTGGGAAGAATTAGCTACTTCCTCCAAGCACTCTGTGCCACGCGAGAACTTATCCTTGGCAAGCAGAAAAAGTATATTTTGGTTCAAGGGATTTCGCTGTACAGCCAGGACACGGTGCAGTCCAAGGTATAGGGAGTCCTCGATTTACAACCGTTCATTTAGCGACTGAAGTTACAATGACACTGAAAAAAGTGACCGGTGACTGTTTTTTCACACTTATGACCATTGCAGCATACCCTTTTGGTCACATGATCAAAATTCAGACGCTGGGCCTCTGACTCGTATTTATGGCAGTCGCTGTGTCCCCGGAGGTCACATGCTCCCCTTTTGTGACCCTCCGACAAGCAAAGTCCATGGGGGAAGCCGGATTCTCTTCACAACGGTATCACTAATTTAACAGCTGCGATGATTCACTTAACGACGGTGGCAAGGAAGGTCATAAAAGGGTGCAAAAAACAATCAGTTAACAGATGTCTCACTTAGTAAGAGAAATTTTGGGCTCGCTTCTGGTTGTCAGGTGTAATTTAAAGTAGAACAGCCTTCTCTGACAATAAGAGTTGGGACCTGAATTTTCATTGCTAAGCCAGATTGGTTTTACAACCTTTTTTGATATGGTTGTTAAGCGAATCACTGCAGTTGTTAAATCAATGACATGGTCGTTAAACGAATCCAGCTTTCCCCATTTGACTTTGCTTGTCAGAAGCCAGCTGCCAAGGGTCACAAATGGTAATCACAGCCACTGTAATAAGTACATACCTAAGGCGGGACTAGAACTCACCGTCTCCTGGCGATTGGCCCAAAGTCACCCAGCCGGCTTTCCTATCTAAGGCAGGACTAGAACTCACCGTCTCCTGGGGATTGGCCCAAAGTCACCCAGCTGGCTTTCCTATCTAA
>JAKJMR010000812.1:0-25281 GCA_024449315.1 Daboia siamensis
TAGAATAGAATAGAATAGAATAGAATAGAATAGAATAGAATAGAATAGGGGTCTTCAAACTTGGATGACTTGTGGACTTCAATTCCCAGAATTCCTGAGGCAGGCATGCTGGCTGAGGAATTCTGGGAGTTGAAGTCCACAAGTCATGAAAGGGCCAAGTTTGGCAACTGGCTCATATTTGTGATGGAAGACCCCCCTGGAATAGAATCACAGAATTGGAAGGGACCTTGGAGGTCATCTAGTCCAACTCCCTGCTCAGGCAGGAAATCCTATCCACATTTCAGAAAAATGTCTGTCTAGTGTCTCTTCTTGAAAGCCTCCAGTGATGGAGCATTCACAACTTCTAGAGGCAGGTTGTTCCACTGGTTAATTGTTCTGTCAGGAAGTTTCTCCTCAGTTCTAGGCTGCTTCTCTCTTTGGAAAGTTCCTATCCGTTGCTTCTTGTCCTGCCTTCAGGTGCTTTGGAGAATGACTCCCTCTTCTTTGGGGCAGCCCCTGAGATATTGGGACACTGCTATCCTGTCCCCCCTCGTCCTTCTCTTCATTAAACTAGACAGACCCAATTTCTGCAACTGTCTTTAATATATTTTAGTCTCCAGACCCCTGATCATCTTTGTTGCTCTTCTCTGCACTCTTTCTAGAGTCTCAACATCTTATTTACATCGTGGTGACCAAAACTGGTGTGGCCTTACGAAGGCTTTGTAAAGTGGTATTAACACTTCACGTGATCTTGATTCTATCCCTCTGTTAATGCAGCTTAGTACTGTGTTGGCTTTAGGTAATCTTTGACTTACGACCATCCATTTAGTAACCGTTCAAAGTTACAACCGCAGTGAAAAAAGTGACCTATGACCGTTTTTCACACTTACAACCATGGCTGCATCCCCAGGGTCACGTGATCAAAATTCAGGCGCTGGGCATGTGTTTGTGATGATTGCAGGATTGCAGCAATCCTCCTGTGATCACCATTTGTGACTTTCCCAACTGGCTTCCGACAGGCAAAGTGAATGGGGGAAGCCAGCTTTGCCTAATGACTTCATGATTCACTTAACAACTGCAGCGATTCACTTAACAGCCATGGCAAGCAGGTCGTAAAACGAGGCAAAACTGACTTAACAATCACCTTGCTTGGCAACCAAAACTTTGGGCTCAATTGTAGCCATAAATCATGGACTACCTGTCCTTGACTTACAACAGTTCACTTAGTGACTGAAGTTACAACGGCACTTATGACCATTTTTTTTACACTTATGAAATGTTGCAGCATCCCCAGGGTCGTGTGATTTTCATTCAGATGCTTGGCAACTGGCTCATATTTGTGATGGTCGCAGCGTCACGGGGTCACGGGATCCCCTTTTGCGGCCTTTTGACAAGCAAAGTCAGTGACGAAAAGCCAGATTCACTTAATGATGGTGTTCCTAATTTGCGAAATGCAGGGATTCCCTTAACGCACGTGGCGAGAAGAGTCGTAAAACAGGGCAGAAACTCACTTCAAAAATTCCTCACTTAGCAACATACATTCTGGCCCCTCTTGGGATCGTAAGTCAAGGACTACCTTTATGGAGAGGCAGAAAAAGGGCAACATCTGGATCCAGCTCTGACGCTCAAGGAAGTGCTTGATCTTGAAGCTCTGGCTGGCTGGGGACAATGGGCATCGGAGTAGAACACATCTGGAAAGGCCAAATGAGTGGAATTTGCCTCGAGGCAGATTTCTCTCACGCTAGGCTGCAGTAGGTGGATTTAGAGATTTTTTTTATTTTATTCTTAAGGAAATCTGTAAAATCTTTGCAAGCTTAAATTCTGCCCATCCGGTTTTGATCTTTGCCAGTTGTCATGTGAATTTCAATGCTTTATCCAGGCTTCCCACGCATGTGCTTTAAGCCATCTTCACTGCTTTTCCACCCACACACCCATCAGAATAATTTCCTTACCATCTTTTTAACAACCGCCCCCTGGCACCCTGCTTGTGGGTACCAGCTCTGAACTGCAAAACTTCAGGGAACCCCTAGGTGGCAGCAGAGGGCTACAGTTTTCTGTATCTCCATGCTGCCATCTAATGGCAATCTGGATTTTTGCACCCTATATTTGCCTTCTCCTGTAATTGCTTTCACTCAAATTGCTGCTCCGCTCGATTTCCAACGAGTGAACCTTGCAACACCAAAAAATTGAAATTGGGATCGCAATTCCCAGCATCCCCTGATGATTCCCTTGGCATTCTGGGAGTTTTTGCTCTACATTGTGGAGACGGAGCAAGCTGGGTTTTTGGAAGAAAGCTATTGGAAGCGTTGGAGATCTGGTTACAAAAATCCGGCTTCCTGCAGACATGTGAGACTACAATTCCCAGCACTCCCTTAGGATTCCCTTGGAGTTCTGGGAATCGTGGCTCCAAAGTCTGGAAGGCCACCCAGTTGGAGATGGAGTCAAGGAGGAATTCAGGGGAAAGCTAGATCCGTACTACAAAAACTTGGTGCCCTCCACACGAGCAAGACTATGACTCCCAGCATGCCCTTAGCATTTTTCTCAGAACTCCAGGTATTGCTGCTTCACAGTCTGGAGGGCGCCCAGTTGGAGATGGACTGGGGAAGGAATTGCGAAGATGCTTTTAGAGGCCTAGCAACACAAGACTACAGTTCCCAGCACGCTCTAAGAATTCTCTTGGAATTCTGGGAGCTGCCACTCCACACACTGGAAGACACCCAAATGGTAGCTTTTGCTAGCTCCCGCCCGTTCTCCTAAGCTCCGCCCCCGACCACCCATCCTCTTTTTTTGCCGCCTCTTTATCAACGCCGGTCGGGGGGGGAAAGGCGGGAAAGAGTTGCGCATGCGCACACCGGCCGCTCCTCTGAGGGAGCCGCTTGTCCGCATTTCGGTTACGTTACAAGCTCGCAATATAAATAAAAATTACCTATCGACCCGGCGTTATATCAACACAAAAGAGGCGGCCTGCTTGGTCTCTCAGCCTGGTGTCCCTCTACCTCAGAATTAGTTGGAGTTAGTTCCCATTATCCTGGGGCCACGCTGAGGAGGATGGTGGATGTAGTCCAGCAAGGAAAATAGCGTTTATTGTTTGGGAGGGGGAGATTCTCCCCTCAAAATGCCCACTTCCTTCTCTGCTACTTGGCTTCGATGGCGGCTGAGGTGGAGGAACCACATTTATAGGCTGGCCGTGGCGGGGAATTCTCAAAGGGATGGAAAAGCCATTAAACTTGGTTATAACCTTGTTAGAATCATGGTTTCCACCTGGGGTGAAGTAAATCACTGAACTGAGGGAGGGTGGTTTGAGGTTTGGGGACAAAAGTGAATAACTAGGAACCTCTATTTTCAAAGACTTCCTCAGTGCTTCATTCCCTTTTTTCCTCTCTTCTTGCTGTTCCTTCCCTTTTTTCTTTTCCTTTCCTTATGCCCACCTTCCTTCCTTCCTTCCCCTCTTTTTCTCCTTCCTGCTCTGCCTCTTGTCAAATCAATACAGATCCATCAAATAAGCAATTAAATATCCATAATGGTTAAGGCATCCATAAAAAAAATAAAACAATTCTAAAGAAAACCAAGATCATGGCATCTGGCCCTCTCAATTCCTGGCAAATAGATGGGGAAGAAATGGAGGTAGTGACAGATTTTATTTTCCTGGGCTCCAAGATCACCGCAGACGGGGACTGCAGCCAAGAAATTAAAAGACGCTTGCTCCTCGGGAGGAAAGCCATGGCAAATCTAGACAGCACACTAAAAAGCAGAGACATCACCCTGTCAACAAAAGTGCGTATAGTCAAGGCTATGGTCTTCCCAGTTGCAATGTATGGCAGTGAAAGTTGGACCATAAGAAAGGCTGAGCACCAAAGAATTGAGGCCTTTGAACTCTGGTGCTGGAGAAGACTCCTGCGAGTCCCTTGGACTGCAAGGCGATCAAACCGGTCAGTCCTAGAGGAGATCAACCCTGACTGCTCTTTAGAAGGCCAGATCCTGAAGCTAAAACTCAAACACTTTGGCCACCTAATGAGAAGGAAGGACTCACTGGAGAAGAGCCTAATGCTGGGAAAGATCGAGGGCAATAGAAGAAGGGGACGACAGAGAATGAGGTGGCTGGATGGAGTCACTGAAGCAGTAGGCGTGAGCTTGGATGGACTCCAGAGGATGGTGGAGGACAGGAAGGCCTGGAGGAATGTTGTCCATAGGGTCGCGATGGGTCAGACACGACTTCGCAGCTAACAACAACAACAACAAAGCAATGCAACTGCTTTGCAAGTGACAGCCATGGGAGGGGAAATTATAATAAAAGTGATCAAGAATCACACCAAAACCAAACAATATAATAATTATAATAGTTTAAAGAAAAACAATTTAAAGATGGCAATAACTATTCATAAACTTGTTTGGACAAGTCTCATCTTCAATAGTATGTCAGATCTATATTCTTTCAATGTCAAAACCTATTCTCAAATGGATGCTCATCCCCTTGTTCAGAGATTTTCCCCCCACTCAAAGCACAAATCCAGTAGTTTTAAGAGAAACCCCTATAAATCCTCATTATTTTCATGCTGCTTCTGCCCTCAAATCAGATTTGAAATTGGAAAGTCACTCTGGAGCCACAAGATGGTAAAAAAACAACACATAAATCCTTGACCTACTGCTTTAATCCATGATTAAATCACATACAAATGGTATCTATTCCCATTGATTGTAATTTATCACACTTTTAACAATAGTGGGAATGTCGTGATAATGAAGAAAGATTTGAGCTGCAGTTTTCATGATTTTTACATTAAAAAACCTCAACTCCCCCATCCCTCTGCCCTATCTTGCATCACTGTCCTTGCACCGAGCAGCACAGACCCTGGATTCGCCTTGCCCTTGTGCAAATACCTGGCTCTGAAGTTCAGACCCCATAACTCCCCTAATTAATTCTTAAAAGTCTTAAAAAATATTGCTTCACTGCAGTTGGCAACCAGATTCAACAACTACAGTTTTTCCCAGCCTGATTTCCAGATAAACTGGATTTCAGTTCCCCTAATCCCTAACCACCACGGCCAAAGATTAGATTCAGAGATTATGTACCAGCAAGCAAATAAAAGAAAAAAAAATCCAAGTACCCGCTTTGGCAAAAATATAATGTTTTTGTTTTGTACAGCAATGTTGAAAGAATGAAGATCACTGATGGTCATCAACCTCCAGCCAGAACTGGCGGTAAAGGAAGACAAAAAAAATAATAAAATGGGAGAAATCCAGAGCCACTGAAAGAAAGAGAGTTGGGGAAGAACAGGATTTCGCCATAAAAGTGACGTATGCTACTGCCTAGGACATGTTGGTGTTAGGAAACCATAAATATGCTGCCATAGTTTTGATATATGGCAATTCATCTTAACATCTGTACCTCCATTCTCTCCCTCCCTGCTATTATGGGTGCATGCCAAGAAATTTATTTATTTATTTATTTATTTTTATTACATTTATATCCCGCCCTTCTCCGAAGACTCAGGGCGGCTTACAAGCTTAGCAGTAGCCTTCATTCTGTGTATATGCCTGCTTATTAGAGCTTCCGGCCCCCGCCAAGCGGCATTATTACAAAGTCAGCTTATTGCCCCCAACAATCTGGGTCCTCATTTTACCTACCTGGGAAGGATGGAAGGCTGAGTCAACCTTGAGCCTGGTGGGACTCGAACCTGCACTAATTGTAGGCAGCTGGTGTTACTTAAGGAGGCATTAGCCCTCTGCTCCACCAAGGAATAAGATTGCCTCCCTTCATGCTTAATTTTCCCCCCTCTCATTTTCTTTTTCCTTTTCACTTTTCTGAAGCCCACATCATTTTGATGGAATAACGTTTTATTTCTTTTATTTGTTATTTGTTGAACTTGATGAATAGTCATTAATAGTGAGTATGCAGTTGGAAAGTAGTTGGATCTATTGGCCTAATAAAATTGCGATCATCCTTTTTCAGTCCATGTAAGGCCAGATGATGATGGTGATCCATGATGTGCTACTCTTTGTCTTCCTCACCATCTTTTAAAGAAAGGATATGTGGGTAAAGAAAGGGTAAAGAAACTAACATAGTCAACATTTAATCAATTTAGCAACACTTACCACAATCTTTGATACAAATGAATCCTTCCCTTGCTTATAGCTTCTCCACCAGACCCTCATCCGATGGAACTTCGGACTGCCCCCGACCTTTGCTCGTTTCGCCGGGACTTAAAAACCTGGTTGTTTGAATTGTCTGGCCTGGACTGAGGGCTTTTAAATTAAATTAATTTCAAATTTCAATTTTAACGTTATTTTAATTTTGTGGGCTTGTATTAATCTAATTCTATTTTATTCTCTCTTTTTGTATTGTTTTTAACTTGCCCTGTGAACCTCCCTGAGTCCTTCGGGAATAGGGCGGTATATAAATTCAATTAATAAAAAAATAATAAAAATTTTTTAATTTCTGTCACCTTTCCATTCTCCTTTTCCATCCAATTCTTTTTTTTTATAAAATTCCAATTTTAAATACAGAACTAACATAACTAACTACAAAGAGCCTTGGTGGAGCAGTGGGCTAATGCCTCCTTAAGTAACACCAGCTGCCTGCAATTAGTGCAGGTTCGCGTCCCACCAGGCTCAAGGTTGACTCAGCCTTCCATCCTTCCGAGGCAGGTAAAATGAGGACCCAGATTGTTGGGGGCAATAAGCTGACTTTGTAATAATGCCGCTTGGGAGGGCCCCCCGAAAGCCCTAATAAGCAGGCATATACATAGAATGAAGGCTATTGCTAAGCACATTGGTTTGTGCTTAAATTGTAAGTTGCCCTGAGTCTTCGGAGAAGGGCGGGATATAAATGGGATTAAAATTAAATAAAAATATATTTAGAATAAAAAGAAAGAAGAGCAAAGACCAAAATGCCGAAATAAAAAGTCAGTTTCAATTTTCTTTTGCTGAGGTATAAATAGAAAAAAACCGCTTGCCCTATGGTTACAGCATTGTTTATATTTTCTCTAAAATCCTTTATTTTTAATTCTAATCCTCAAAACTGTACATCATGACCATTTTTTTCTGTTCCCTGCAAAAATTCCAATTCAATTCCAATTCTTTTTAGAAAACAGTCTTGACACATCCTTACTCACAACACAAGCTGAGAAAAATCTACCTAGACTTTCTGCCTTTCAACATGGATTGGTTTCATTGCAATCAGTGCTTCAGCCAAGAGAAATCTGACTTCTCAGTTACTAGCTGTGGACACATCTTTTGCCAAAAATGTGCTGGTACAGGTATGAAATGGATTTTTGTATTTTACAGGCTTTTTTGTGTGTGTACGCCATCCAGCACAAAAGGAGTACTGTAAAAGTCAAAGAAATTACAATGATGACCTCTTGGGTACTTCTGTGTCATTTCCTTGGCGACAGTACAGATGTTTTTGCCACATTCTAAATTGATCTACAACTCTGAGATTTGGGGTGCCACCCAACCCCAACCCTCCTTCACATTTAGAGATCAGCCAAAATCCTTATAGAGAATCTAAACAAAAATTGGCTCACTAATTTTAGGGAAAAAACATCCATTTTGCCATTTCAGGTATTATTATTATATATGAAATATTTCAGTGTCATATTAACAATTTTACATTTTAATCTTGTTAGATAAATGCCCTTCTTGTGGAACAAGCTGCAAATATTTGACCCTAAAAGATAATGTAAGTTCTGGTTTCTATAAGGAAGATTTATTTCTTTTTTTCTTTCTTTTTTGTTGTCTGAACTCAGACTTTGTACCCCAATCTATTGGGTGAATGTGTCAAATATTTAAATTATAAGAAGCAAGAAAACCAAATAGTGAGCAGGATTTAACTGGAGTGTTAAACAACGGGTTTAATAGAGCTCTGAGATTAGTAGAAAGTGGATAAATATTAATTTATAAAAAACCAAACAAAAGACATTTACTGAAAAATTGAGAATGATTTATTATGTACTTTTAATTTATAAAGATAATTTCAGCTACCTGGCAATTACGTATCCCAATTATATTATGGAGAAAAGTATTCAAATACTGCCTGTCAATATTGTGTACTCAATTACATGGAATCTATTTAAGAAGACTTCTGTAAAGTTAGGTGAGAGAAGAAAAATGATTTTTTTTTAAATTACTTATTTCAGAATATTTTTCTTGCTGTTTTTCAATGATCCAAAAGTGGTATTCTTCATACCAGTATATTACCTTCAACTCCTTGGAAGCAAAGCAGGAGAAAATATAATGACATAAAAACTGTAAAAAATCAAAATCATATGCACAAGAATTCAGAATGACAGAGTAGCTGGGTAGACATAAATTCAACTGGTGAAATGATATTGGAAAGGTGATATTTCAGATATACAACCAATTAAATAAACTCTGAAAAATTCAATTTGCTTCACCTTTGACGTTATAAAGAATTTAACCCTTATCTACCCTTTGCCTGCTTTTCTGGCCTTCAGATGAAACAAGAAGAAAAGAAGTTTTTCAAAAACCCTGTTGAAACAGCGCTCAGTTATATTGCTCATATCTCTCAGGTAAGAAACCATTTCGGGCTTTGCTCTCATAGATTTTAGTTGCTAAAAAGAGGAACAGTGATCAGAACAGGTATGCAATACCGAAGTTATTCTGACCCACTTAAAGTGTTGGGAGGCATGTCCACCCCTGTAGAAAAGATGAATGAACTACAACATTTCCCCTAAAATTAAGATATATTTTATTCCATTTTTAATAGCTATTACACAACGGATGAATGATCCAAGGTCCACTAGAGGACTGGTTAATAACCAATCTGGGGAAAGGTTAATTCTGTAGTAATAGTGGTCCCCGTTTGCCAAGAAAGCTAATTAATTACAATAATAAATCTAGATAAAAGAGCCAGATAAATATTGTGACAAGCTAGTTAATCATCAGAAGAAGTTTCAGCAGAGTCAGCAATACATGATAATCCTTATCCTAATCCCATCTCTTAAACTAGATAGCCTAGCGCTCAAATGAAGAGTGGGGGAGGAACCTTTAAAGATGGAATGGATCTGTATTTAATTCTAAAGCTAAAGGTAAAGGTTCCCCCGCAGATGCGTGCTAGTCGTTTCCGACTCTAGGGGCCGGTGCTCATCTTCGTTTCAAAGCCAAAGAGCCAGAGCTTGTCCGAGGACGTCTCCATGGTCATGTGGCCGGCATGACTAGACGCCAAAGGCGCACAGAACGCTGTTACCTTCCCACCGTAGTGGTCCCTATTTTTCTACTCGTATTTTTACGTGCTTTCGAACTGCTAGGTTGGCAGAAGCTGGGACGAGTAACAGGCGCTCACTCTGCTACGTGGCACTCAGGATTCGACCTGCCAAACTGCCGACCTTCTGATCGACGAGCTCAGCGTCCTAACCCACTGAGCACATCCATTCAATAACTCTTTTTAATTTATTTTCTTACAATTGTATGGAACTTAAGAAAGTTTAAAACGATTCTTCATTAGATCAAGAAAATGGGCAAAACTGCTCCCTTGTGTTCAATATTCCGCACAGGAGCTTCTGGTAAAAGATAATCCGGTATCTTGCAGTTGGATAAAAGACAAATCACCCTTCCTTTTTATGTTTGCTCAATACACGCTTTAAATGCTAGAGTGAAAGATAATGATTTTCATAATGTAAGTTTGGCCTCAAGGGGGTTGAAAGAAAGCAAGGGTGGTTGAGAACAGCAATCCATGTACTTTCCATGTAATCACATACGTCTCCTTGCCATCTCAGCAACATGATCTGCGAGAAGAAAAGCAAACTCAGAGAACATCAGAAGTTCAGTCCTGAGAATGATGCGCGCACACATGTGCAGATACTGGTTTAGATAACATCGCATTATTTTCATTCATTCACGTGAATGCTTTATACCAGGGCTTTTCAACCCGTGGTACAGGTACCACCTGTGGTACATTGGCACCTGGCAGGTGGTACGCGACCACCCTAGAAAAGTGGTAGCAAGGGAGGGGAATGAGCTGAGCCGGTGGCAGCACCGCACAAGCCTGAGCGAGAGACGGCTGGAGCTGCAGGGCTGTCGGGGCTCAGCGGAAGCACCAGGATCAGCGCCAGGATCCATCTGCAGCTTGGCACTCATCCTGGCGCTTTTGCTGAGGGCAGAAGAAGCGCCGATCAGCTGGAATGTTGCAGCATCTCCAGGGTCTTGTGATTTACCTTCAGATGCTTGGCAACTGATAGATATTTATGACGGTCACAGTGTCCCAGGGTCATGTGAAGTGACCAAAACCTGCTGCAACCACCCAGCAGACGGGGGGGGGGGAATAAAAACCAAACACCCCCCACCCCACCCCCGTTGCCAATCCTCAACAGAAATGCTCACAACAATGAAAACCTTGGACAGGAGGAAGAATGCTGCCGGGCGGGCAGGCAGGTGTCTTGCTCGACTGTGGCTTGGGGGGCCCTTTTTTCGGTGCCATTGTAACTTCGAACAGTCACTAAGCGAACTCTTTGTAAGTTGAGGACTACCTGTACTTCATCACTTTTTTCCTTCTTTTTTTTTTTTGTCATCAAGTTTTTGACACCTCGCTAGGCGACTGGTGGTACTCAGATGTTGCCATATCCTAAAAGTGGTACAATGGGTGAAAAGGTTGGAAAGCCTTGCTTTATACATCACATCTTAAAATAGAAATTTCCTAGTACAGTTTACAAAAAAAAATAAAAGAATGGCAGTGTTATACAATTAATTACACCAGCGGCCCTTCCTTTAAACTATTTATGCCCTGGGAAAAATAAAGGGCTCCATCTGCTGTTAAAAAACCCTGCAATATAACACACAAGTGAGCACCAACCATATGTTTTGGGGATTCCAAAAGTTGGGAAAAAAAGTGAGAGAAGAGGTTTTTTTTTAGTCCCAAGTAAAGATTAAGAAATCCTGATGGATAAATATTTTAATTGCTGCGTTTCTATTGTTCTCACGTTTAAGGGATTTGAGGGTTATGGCACGTTTTCCTAATGCGCTGATTCAGCTGTAACCAGTTGTTACAGTACTTATTTCTGATGATACTTTTTTTTTTTTATAAATCAGGCATGCAGTCGTCGAACAAACTCAAGCAAAAATGACGCACATGCCAGATATTCAAATAGGCAGCTCTGTACAGTATTGATTTTTTTTTTCCCCCTAGAGGTCCTCTTTAATTCTAAAAGTTAATTCTTAATTTCTCATGGTTTAGAAACAGTTCTGGGGGGTAACTGAGAAGGAAAGCCAGGAAATGTAATCTGAGAGAATTTATACTATAATAAATTGGTTAGACTTTAAGCTGTTGTGAGATTCCTTGCTATCATTCAGCTCACCTTTTGGATAATATTCATATCATCTTGTTCATTTACAGCTTTAGGAGCCCAAAGTCTGAACTGTTTGCTCTATCTAATATATGCCTTGCAAGCAAAGAACACAGATCACGCCCCTGACTGGATGGAATATTAAAGTAAATATATAAAGTGCTATTAAATGATTAGTCCTTCTGTTCAGCTACTCAGTTCCAGGGCTGGAGACTCTGTGGTCATTATTTAATTTAAAATATTTATACACCCACCCAGGTTACATCAAACTCCGGGCGGCTCCCAACTAGCAATTAAAACAACATCAGTAATATAAAACAACATCATAAATATACCTATTAAAACCATGAATATTAAAAAAAAAATCTGGCACCAAAATTAGGGTTCCACATGCAGGCTATTGTTAAGTTCTCTCATGCACCTCAGTCTCTCACAGCACTTTTTTGGAAAAGCAAGGTTTTGTGTTTTTTTGGAGAATAATCTCTCTTTCAAGTGGAAAAAAATTCCTTGTGTGTCTAATCACACTTGACCAAATAAAGTGAACCCTTTGGACTCTGGACTTTGCCCCTTGTCCCTTGCCCCGCCCCGCCCTCCCATTCCATTCCAGCCCATATGGGCCCTTTATATAGACACTGTGCATTACTGCCAGTTCTGTGCCAATTCTAATTCAAACATCTTATAAAATAATGCAACCGCCATAAAGAACAGTAATAAATAAGCAAACCAACCGTCAGTACTGCCAAGGAACCAAATTAACAACATACAATCCCTATGAGGAGGGTGACTATAATTACACATTTATTTCCAAGGCTTCCCCCAACAAAAGGGTGGGAGCCAATCGGATCCTGGGAGGAATGGTGCTCCAGAAAAAAAGGAAGTCAGCTGCAAGGATTCATCTCTGGGTTTCTGAAAATGAGATCCAGAAAGAGCCCACAGTCTTACTGAGTAAGCATATGGCACTTGGAGAAGGGGATCCCATAGATAACAGGACCCATAGGGCTTTAAAACCAAAAAAATTGAGTTGTAACCAGAAAGTTGAGCTGTAACCATAAGGAAGCTGGTGACCAAGTTAGTTCTCAGCTGAAGTTTCTAGAGGGTCTGCAAGGGTGTCAAACTCAATTTCATTGAGGGCCGCATCAGCATTGCGGTTGCCCTCAAGGGGGCCGGGTGGGTGTGGCCAGGGTGGGCGTGGCTAGTGTATGGCCTGCTGGGTGGGCGTGGCCAGCTCTACATCGTTCTCATCAAGGGTGCCTATGGGGGCCTGGGCAGGAGTGGGACAGATCTGAGGATCTCTGGCAGAAGGAGGGTCTCTGGGCCAGGGCCAAGGCAGTGGGGGCCGTTCCCTCACTGTTTCCAAGGTGGCTTCGTGGGCCGCATGAAACCACTTCGCGGGCCGGATCCGGCCCCCGGGCCTTGTGTTTGACATGTCTGCTCTAGATACAGCACAATGATTGCCTGTCATCAAATGATTGTCAACTCTTAGCAACATTGTGGCAATCTAAAAAAGAGGAGACCAAGACACGAATGACAGTAAGCAGGGCCTTCCAATCCAAGAAAGATGTTGATGGACCAGTTTTTCCCTCAGCCGTTGCTATTGACCATCTTAGTGGAAACTTGTGGGAGTTATACTTGAATAACATTCAGAATGACAAAGGCTACTGTGATTTATAGGGACTGGTCCGGTACCAGCCATATAGAAGAGATGTCTCCTACTCTGATTGATGTACGTAGATGGCTGTTTCCTATACACAGGGCTTTTTTTGTCATAGAACGCTCAGAACGGAGTTCCGGCACCTTTTTTGGATGGAACTTTGTAGGGTAGGCAAGGCGGGTTATATGACATGTGTGAGTTCCGGCACCTTTTTCTTTTACAAAAAAAGCACTGCCTATACGTATCTCTAAATGACTTGGAGACCTCAGATCAGATGCTGAATTTCCTTGAAATCCATTTCCCTCATGCCTTCTGGTCTTTTTTTCTAGGTATGGACATTCCAGAAGAGCCAGATGGATCTGCTGGTCTCTTTCTATAAAAATAATGCTTCAAAAGCTGAAGGAGCACTCCAACAAGCTCTCCATAAACTAACTATCCAGGAAAAGTGAGATACGCAGGTTGTGTTCATATAACAGAGGAAAACAGTATAAATGCATTTTGCACCACCCAGCATGAATATTGAATTATCCTATTTCTAGGGTCATATAATACACCGAACACGCTGTACATTACCCAAATAAACTGCTTCATACAGTACCGTAAGCCAGAAAGAGAACCTAAGATTCAAAGTAAGGTTAACAGGTTGTGCAAATACAGTCGCTAGGTCTTTCATTTACCTGCGTGGCATACTTTGTGACTACAGCCTGTTAGTTTTATCTGTAGGGATTAGTAAAGTTAATATGATATCTCAGTTTCATATTGTCTCTCAGTTAATAACATTACTGGTTGTTCAAAGGTCCATGGTGACTTCTTAGGTCAACCTCCCACTCTGGGCTGTTTACATAAAATACTTAAAACTTTTTTTTTTTCCCGTTCACATATCCACAAAGCTATTCTTTCCTCTCTCTCCTCTTCCTCAGAAGAAAGTTACTGAGTAGGTCGGAAACAGCCTTCAATTGTCCTAATTGGTGTGGCGGGGAGGGGAGGGGAGGGAAGAAATACTTGTTTTATTTTTGAGGGAGATTAAAAACTGTGGCAAGCAAATAAGATTATATGCTTTTCTAAAGAAGACTCCAGGCTACTGCTCTCTTCTGATATCAGCCATTAAACGTTAAAGCATGTTGATAATTTGTGAAGTGAAACAAATAGCTTGCGCGTCCCTCCTACCTTTATTCTCATCACTGCTGAAGTGTTCTCTCGTGGGCTCTAAAGCATCAAGGCATATTATTATCACCCCATTTTCTGTTTCTCCTGCCTGCCACTTCCATGTGTAGAGAACTAGAGGCTGTACAGAAGGAAAACCGGGAGCTGAAGAAGAAATACTTCAACCTGAAGGTAAGAAGGTTGTTGGAAACAGTATTTCCCCTTATTTGGTTTCTTGTCACCCTCTGCTGGCAGCAATGACTTCTGCTCTTCTGCTTGGCCGGGAAGGAGAGAGCAAATCAAACCCTTTTGCACGTTAGGGGCCCAGCTGCTAACCCCAAACCCTAACCCTCTTCTCTCAACAGGCTTTTCCCAGACACCACCAAGGCAGCAGGTCAGTATGTCTGTCGGCCCCTTGGAAACATTAATCAGGATCGGCAGCCCATGAAGTAGAGGCAGTACGATAAGAGATCTTCATGGCAGAAATGAGGGAACTGGGTCTTGAGCCATAGGCCAGCACTGAAAACACAGGACAAAGAAAAAGCTATTTTTAGGGGGTGGGTGGGTGGGTGGGGAAAGAGTTGTCCTAACTGACCAAACTCATTTTGATTTGATGCCAAAACAGCACCCCAAGGCCGGTTGCCATCACCCCTCCGTCACAGACAGGTAAGAGAGATTAAGGGTCTTGAATCACTTCACTGGGTTCAGGGTAATATTTTGTGTACATGTAGATATTTGCAGGTAAATTTGCAGGGACGCGGTGGCTCAGTGGGTTAGGACGCTGAGCTTGTCGATCAGAAGGTCGACAGTTTGGCCGATCGAATCCTGAGTGCCGCGTAGCAGAGTTGAGCAACTGTTACTCGTCCCAGCTTCTGCCAACCTAGCAGTTCGAAAGCACGTAAAAATGAGAGTAGAAAAATAGGGACCGCTACAGTGGGAAGGTAACAGCGTTCCGTGCGCCTTTGGCGTCTAGTCATGCCGGCCACATGACCACGGAGACGTCTTCGGACAAGCGCTGGCTCTTCGGCTTTGAAACGGAGAGGAGCACCGGCCCCTAGAATTGGAAACGACTAGCACGCGTGTGCAGGGGAACCTTTACCTTTACCTTTAGATATTTGCATGGACAGAAATATAAGGAAGTTTGCCTGGATCTCTGAGGGCAATGTAGGATATGTACAGATATATCCAAGTATAAGATTTCTTCATATCTCAGCCCAAGATTATGTCCAGCAGAGTTAACTATGACTATAACTTATCTCATACTTTGCAGTTACACCGCAACCAATTTTCCAGCGCTCCAGTGAAGTAGTCAGGTAAACGTGTTTGTTTGTTTTTTTAGCTAGGAGTGATTTACGCTATTAATAGTTTTTTATCAAAAATTCCTTGGAGTTTTTGTAAAAAAAAAAAAAAAAGCAAGCTAGCAAAAATGCTACGTTCTCATATACCTTTTACAGAGGTAGCTTGGGTTCACACAGAAATCCCAGTTGGATGGTGAAAATATCCCAAAGAGATAAGTTTGTTTTCTGGCAAAGGGTATTTTGGCTAAGTCTCCTATGACAGCCACTATTCTAAATGTGCTCCAGATCCTGAAAGATTGCGTAAAGTTTAGTAACTTGCTCAGATTTGAAGAGAAGAAGCAGTGTTTTCTTTGAAAAATCAGAATACAGAATGCAATAGAGCTGGAAGGGGCCTTGGAGGCCTTCTAGTCCAACCCCATGCTCAAGCAAGAGACCCTATACCCGTGGTGGCGAACCTGTGGCAGGTGGCATGCAGAGCCCCCCTCTCTCTGTAGGCACGCGCGCTGTCGCCCCAGTCCTAGGCCTTCAGCTGGGTTTTATAAAACCTTTTAGCTTTAGGCCTCCGCCGCCGTGCGCAAAAAAAAAAGGTTCAATCAATCAATTTCAACTTCTCGCGGGGGAAAAAAAAGATCTCGCAAAGTTGGAATTGATTAATTGAACTTTTTAGTCCCACCCAGTCTGCCGTTACCACCACAGTCACGCCCACCCAATGGGCCACGCCACCCAATGGGCCACACCCACCCAATGGGCCACGCCACCCAATGGGCCACACCCACCCAGCACCCGACAATACGTAAGTGGTTTTGGGTTGCAGTTTGGGCACTTGGTCTCTAAAAGGTTCGCCATCATTGCCCTATACTATTTTCAGACAAGTGGCTGACTGTTCAGCGACTTAGAATATGCATATTCTATCTAAGATATGGAATGGAGTGTCAGCACTTCATTCCATATCTTCTTGCTGCAAGTATGGTCCCTTCAGTCTAGCTCCCTTACAGCAAAATCTGATTATTATACACTTAAAAATCCACCTAAGTGTACCGTGCGTCTGATTGCAGATTAGCTTTCAGTTGTTGTAGTGACAGCTCCTTGTTGCCTCTTCCGCAGCCGCTCATCTTCCGTGGATTCCATGTCTTCCAGAGTCAGCCACCTACCAAGCTGGCAGGTTGGTTTCTGCCATTGCTTTTCTTTTCCCAGGAAAGGGAAACAACGGACAGACTGCTTTTGTTCCCTGCAGTTATCTGAAGTAGTTTCGAGCATGAAATTCCACCGATACCATCTGCCCAAATGAAAAGCTGTCTTTGGACACAAAACATTCTGGACTGTTAGTTCTGCTTCGCTCTACGTGGCGTGGCCAGAACTACTGTTTCCTTAGCAGTAATTTGGTTAAAAAGGAGGTTTCACTGGGGAATCCTGAAATCCCCAAACTGGTTTATCTGCAACTAGGAACAATTAATAATGTTAGCTCTAAGGCGTTTCTGAATATTTTAATTGTTGCCCTTTTAGTACTTTTGCTCCCTTAAAACACCCCTTCATCTGTTAAGTGTATTTCCGTATGGGCCTTGTTTTTCATAGTTCTTAATATTTTTGTCATGATTTTTACGTAGTTCTTAGCTTGGTTGAACGCTGCTCCGAGTCACTATACAAATGAGATAAAATAAATGAAAAACTCCCTTTAAACCTTTCTCCCCTTTATTCAGCATGCCACGAGAGCCCCCAGACTGACCCCAGCGGCGGTCTCTGCGAATGGTAAGAAGTGTAACTGTCAACACACAGTAAATTTCTGCCATATTTAGATTCTGGGCGACACAGAGCCAAAGGAAATAAAATCCAAGAATCTTCCAGGGTATGATTTTCTACAGACATGCATCCTTTTTCACAGCTTATTATTTGGAACAGAATTTGTTGTGAAACCAGATTCCTCCTCTTGTCGTGAATGATTTCTGTTTGATCTACTCACCTTAAGATACCCTTTCCCCACATGGCTATCCTTAAACTTCCTATCACCTTTCCATGTGCTCTCCACCATTCACTTCATGTATAACACCTTTACGCTCTATTTGGCAGCCACTCCGTCTTCAGCCTCCACACAGAGCTTATTCTATAGGTGAGTCAGAAAAGCTGGGGAGTGGGGGGGGGGCTTGATGATGGTGCTGCTTATATATAGTTATACAGTGTCGGTTAAAACATTTAGTGTTGTCTCCCAAAATAATCAGGACTTCCTTCCTTCCTCCTTTTTAGGGCCTCTCCTTCCACTTCTCATACCCCCAGTTTCAATGTATTCAGTCTTCAAACTCCGATGGCGAGACTAAGTCGGAGTGCTAACAACCCTGGGCAGCCACAGGAGACCCCATACTTCAACCTCAGCATCTTTCCTGGTGAGAAGAGAGTTCCTCTTTGGCTAATATGTGCTTATTCCGTATTGTTTTTGTGCGGTAAATGCACTACTTTCGGTTGCAGTCTAGCTTCTTGCATGAACTTGGGTTATAACCATTTGTAAATAACCGGTGTTATTTACAAATCGTTAACATCTAAGGCCCAGTAGCTACAGGAGAATCCCAAAGCATTGGAGTTGGCTTGAGTGAAAAACCCCCCCCCCAAAGTTGTCACTGAACAGTACTGCGTAAAGCTGGGTTCTTCAAACTTGGCCCTTTTATGACCTGTGGACTTCAACGTCCAGAATTCCTCAGCCAGGCACGCTGGCCGAGGAATTCTGGACGTTGAAGTCCACAAGTCATAAAAGGGCCAAGTTTGAAGACCCCTGTCGTAAAGTAACAGAAGGGGAATCATACACAAGGAATAATCACATCAGTTATACTCTTATTTTCTTTTAAGTAACTTCTAAAAAACTTTGCCCTACTCTCCCTTTTTCCTAGGAAAGTCCTCTGACATCACCAGCCTGTCCAAAGTATATTGTGCAGTTTTAACCCTGACATTATGTATTCTAGAATGGTTAGACAAACTGAGGCTTAGCACGAAGTGCAGATGCCAAAACTGACTTAAAGTGTTAAGATAGCCCTTCAGTTCCCACAGAACTTGCCCTCTTGTTCAGTTTCCTATTGCTTTTGTTTTACAGATCCAACAGGTGCTTCTGTGCCCGGCCAACACAATGCTGAAAGACTGCACCCCCTACAGGTAAAAGTCAGATTGTAGACAGGTAAGTTAGTAGGGACGCGGTGGCTCAGTGGGTTAAGACGCTGAGCTTGTCGATCAGAAGGTCGGCAGTTTGGCGGGTCGAATCCCGAGTGCCGCGTAGCAGAGTGAGCGCCTGTTACTCGTCCCAGCTTCTGCCCACCTAGCAGTTCGAAAGCATGTAAAAATGCAAGTAGAAAAATAGGGACCACTACGGTGGGAAGGTAACAGCGTTCCGTGCGCCTTTGGCGTCTAGTCATGCCGGCCACATGACCACGGAGAAGTCCTCGGACAAGCGCTGGCTCTTCGGCTATGAAACGGAGATGAGCATCGGCCCCTAGAGTCGGAAACGACTAGCATGCATGTGCGGGGGAACCTTTACCTTTACCTTAAGTTAGTGCTAAGAAAAGCCTCATCCATTTCAATTGCTTTTCTTTTTCTGTCATTCGTAGCTGGGATTCACACCTCACTCTACACCATCCTTTCCCCGCAGGTAAGTGAGACCTACGTGGATTCTTCATTCTCACCCTTTCATATGTTACATCACACGGCTTTGTGAAAGACGAGGAATGTAATCCATATCCAGGTGAAATTGTGGCTGTCCTCTATCCCCCACTCCAACTCTCGTTTTCGCCATCCTTGCCAGTTAAGATGCAATGACATTTGAAAGTTTTGCTGCTAAAATACATTTGTTTTAGCATCAGAATTTGTTTTAAGTCCCAGCTTTACATGCCAGAAGTCTTGATGGTAGCATCCAAAGGAACAAAGTCCCAATTTTTTCCTCATTTCCCGTGTTTTCTGTTAAATTGAATTTGTAGTATGTTAGAAATTCATTACTTACCATTATCGGAAATTAGAATATAATTTTGCTGAGCAAACTAAATGGTGATCAGAATTTAATACAATACTAAACTGAGAAGACTGGCTCCACGCAACTAGTTAATTGCACTTTTCCTCAGGTATTCATCCATCAGCCAAATCCATCAGCAATAATGGGGATGACCAAAGCAGCTCTTCTCTTAAACATCATCCTAATGTCAGATGCAAGGCAGACTCTTCTGTGCAGATTTCCTGCAGCATAAATTCTTTGAATATTTGAGCCTGATTAAAAAAACAATCCATTAATAATTGAGTGATGCCATTAGGAGACATTGTTTTGATTAAAATTCTATTTGAATATTTTTTGTGACTTGAAATAAGCCATTCACAGTTGCTTGAAGCCAACTGGTATACGCATCGTAGTAAATAAATAAAAATTATTATACAAGGCAAAGGATATTTACGGCACTTAGCATATGTGACATAATTTTAAAATAAATTCCTATAAATCTTTGAGGAAAATGGCTAAAACTAGCTGGTGAACTCTGCGGTAGTATTATTGATACATAGTGTTTTAACTGTCAGATGTAGCCCATTAGGTAACTTGCGAGTCCTAGCTCCAATCTTACTTTGTGACTAGATTTGCTAAGAAGAAAATGCATTATGTTCTCTGAGCTAAAATCCTTTGTGTACTTCCCAGTTGAAATATTCAAACAATTTGATTCAGGTTGCATATAATATACGATTATTGTATTTGCAACCAACATTGTTTCCCAGATTGAAATGAAACAGATATACCTTAAAAAAGACTATCCTTAGAAAGAGGGAAAAGACAAGATATAATTTACTGAACAGAATCATCTATTAACTCATTCAATTTATTAAGTAACCAGTCCACAAATCAAATTATTATTCTGCTCAGTTCTATCCTGGACAAGTTACAGCCTTTGAACATTTCACTAAGCACAGTATTATAATCTATGTACCATTTTCTCTTTATCTCAGGTTGATTAGCTTCTTTCAGTACTTTTAAATTCTCTTGCCTGGAGAGGCAGAGGCTATTTTTGTAGAGATTCTACTTAAAAAAAAAATGAAAATGATATTTAATAAATAGATTCTTTTCAAAGTACAAATGGTTAGTCTCTCTCTAGTCTCCTACCTCTTAATACTTTCACAAACTTCCAATTTCCTCTTTTCTTTCAAAATAATCTCAAAAAGCTATTCTCAGAAGGTATGGGTTTATTTTCCCGTCAATCTGGGGATAATGACAGTTTGACAAATGAAGAAACCAAGCATTTAGGAGCGTTTGCAATTCTTTTGCAAGAGGCCACTCTTTTTATCTTACGCTATCTCTAACTGGCATTCAATTCACTACATCAACCAACTAGTACAGACCAAGATACACTGTATGACCCGAATGGAAAAACTGGATGATGGGGGAAACTGATGAATCAAGGCACTAACGGGACAAAGAAACTGTACAACTAAGCAAAATGATATGAAAGTCACATGATAAAGAAGACCATCGAGAGCAGATATTAGAAGTCATGCCAAAAAATTTTTTTAAACAAAAGAGATTGAAAATGGAAATAAATGACAAAATATCCATTTGAACATGATATCTACAATCACCATCTTATGTACCAGTCTAAAAACTAATATATTTTTTTAGTCCCAACATATTTTGAAGGCATGAAAACAGGAAAGTTAGCCTTAGTCTGTCTTCTACTTTTCTTCGATTTCAAAGAACTGGCTTATAAAACAAAACATAAGCCCTGCAAGCAAACAATTACGTTAACTGTTTGATTACTCAGGAAAATGAAATTTAGTTGGGTGTGTGAGCTTTGACCAGTCAAATCTTATGTATGACTTTCATAGAATTTTGAAAAGAGTAGCGTTGCCACATCTCTGCAATTCTGCTAACAAACGATCCAATTTTTAAACTTGAATAAAAATAAATAAATGAATCCGAACAAACAGAATCAAGACAGGGACATCCAAGCGTAAATGAAAAATATTTGTATTCCAAGCCTTAGAAAAGGTAACAAAATCAGGCAATTGTTGGACTTCGGGGTTTAGTGACCTAGACAACAAACTTGTAATGATTGAGAAAAAACTCTCGAGGAAACAATACAAAACTGAAAAATGCAATCAACCGATTGAAGCTTTATCAAAGAAATCGTTTCAAGACCCAGCAGATTTGCCGAAGGGATTCAGATTATGGCCACTCGCATCTAAAGCGTTGGAAACCCCACCTTTATACCCACTGTGATTCTGCCTTGGTAAACACTGAATGGAAACAAAACTATTTTTGTTTTTAAAATTCAGAGGCTCAAAGGGAAAAAAAACATTCTAGAACATGAGTGACGTGGGTCACGGCTAACAGCAGGAAATGGCTGGAGCAGAAGCCTGGCTCCCGGGATTTACTGCTCTCTCTCACTGATCCTTCCACACTGCTCGTTGGAGAAGTCCAAAACCTCCAGCATCCACCCAAAAAAGTCCTTCAGTCTTCTTCTTCCTCGTCTTCCACATCCTCATCCTCGTCATAGTCTTCATCTTCCGCCTTTATCATGGCCGCTGCCACCTCCTCGTCCACCTCGTCGTCTTCCCCCAGACACACCTCAACCTCGCAGGGTGCCGGCAAGTGCGAGCGAAACCACTCCAACACTTGCTCGGTGCCCATTCCTGATTTATGGCAGAGTGTTGGCAAGTCACTCTCCTGCAGCTGCGCGTGGGCGGCCCAATACCGCTCCAGGGGGCTCGCGTCCGGAGGATTGGCACATGGCTGCGGAGGAGGTCCCGAGGAAGCAGGCTCTGGACTCTGCCCTGCATTGTCCCGGAACCATTTCAGCTGACCGTGTTTCAGGGCGTAGCGCGTGTCTCCAAACCACTGGATGATCTCCGCTCGCGGCAGCCCAGTTACCTTCTCCAACTGGTGATAGTCCTCTCGCCTGGCCCACTGCCGATGAAGGAAGAAGGACTTTAACAGATCCAGCTGTTCCTTCGTCTTCCGCCTAGGCTTCCGTAAAACCTCTGGCAAAGGAGTCTGCTGGTCACTAACAGAGGGCTGATGGTTCTGACGGTCCACAATGCCGGCTGCAACTTTAGAGGAGGATGGGGCAACTTTAACCGAAGAACCCAGTGGGAGAATCACCGGGTGGTGCCCACCATTAACCGCAGGCGCGATGGACTCGGCTGGCGGTTGGGAGGCTGCAGGGAAGCTCCAGGCCATCGTGTGGGAATCCTGGAGGTTATAATCCAAGCCCATGGTTGTGATGGGTGGATAAGCACCGGAGACTGTCTCTTTGGCATTTTGAAAATTCACAATGATCCCTGAATGTTCAAAATTTTCCTGAGGTTTCTTATAGTGGGATGAGTCATTTTCCTGCAGTTTCCAAATGTCCTGAGTGACTGTCCCGAGTTCTTTTGTTCCTTGAGCTGTACTACAGTGATTTAAGGAGGTTACTAGAGGTTGCTGGTTCTCTGGATATTTACTGGAGTAGTGCAGAGAGTGGGGAGCCAGCTGGTGGTACGAAGGGCTTTTGCACATTTGGGGCCAGTAGTCGCCCTCGCTGCCAGCCAGCAGGCAACTAAAGTGAAGTTGGTCCTGGTGGTAGATGAGGCGAGCCCGCGTCTCTTCGATCTCCTCGGCGCTCCAGCTGATGCCGCAGCGCAGCCGCTGCGCCATGAACCAAGCCTTCACCTTCTCCATGTGCAGGCCGTGACGCAGGCAGAGCAAAGCCAGGTCAGAAAGGCTGGGATAGGGGAAGTAGCTGAAAGTCTGCAGCAGGTGCTGGTTACCGTCAAGGTCACTAGTCTGGGCCGCCTGGGTCCACACCAGCTGGAGGTCCTCGGAGATGGGCGGCAAGCAGATCAAACCTGGCGGTGAGCCAAGGCAGCCAGAGGCGTCCTTATTGGAGGGCATGGCTGCGGGGGGTCGAGAAGTCTCCTCTCTTTGGGAATCAGCCACGGCTTTTCAGAAGAGCTGGAGCAGAGGGGAAAAGAAAAAAGGGAAAGAGCCCCAAATGCAATAACTTGTAGGAGAAGACATAAAAAGAGGCAGCAATGTTAAATAGTAAATAAACAAGACAAGGAGAAAGCAGAGACTTCAAGAGAGAAAAGGGCGAGCACGATTTTTGGAGATATTTAATTCCTCAAAAAGGGACGTGGTGGTTCAGTGGGTTAGGACGCTGAGCTTGTCGATCTGAAGGTTGGCAGTTTGGCGGGTCGAATCCCGAGTGCTGCGTAGCAGAGTGAGCACCTGTTACTCGTCCCAGCTTCTGCCAACCTAGCAGTTCAAAAGCACATTAAAAAAAAATGCAAGTAGAAAAATAGGGACCACTACGGTGGGAAGGTAACAGCGTTCCGTGCGCCTTTGGCGTCTAGTCATGCCGGCCACGTGACCACGGAGACGTCCTCGGACAAGCGCCAGCTCTTTGGCTTTGAAACGGAAATGAGCACCGGCCCCTAGAATCGGAAACGACTAGCACGCATGTGCGGGGGAACCTTTACCTTTACCTAATACCTGAACTCCATTTTTCTCTCTGGTCACGACCCAGCACCCGGCACTACAACTTCAGTCCACAACTAACGGCTCAATTATCTGACTGCTCTCCCATAAAAAACACAAAACTATCACTGGTCAGAAAGGGGACAGCGCACCCAGACCCAGGCTTCTACGAGCTGGATCGAGAGGGAAGGAGATACAGAGAAGCACCTTGTCACGTGAATCTCTTAATTGTCCAAGGTGGCCCCATTCAGGCCCTGGGCCAGCGCCTCAGCATCACAAATTGCTTACTTCTCTGCATGAACAGAGCCTCTTCTCCAGAGAGTGCATTTCCTACTTATTTTGGTCTCTGTGTCAGACTAAAAAGACCAGTTGCAACCACGCTTCCTGGCCCTTCTCTTCTTTTGATATGGATCTGCAAAATATCATGTTTTACTTGGCCAAGAATCTCCCGGCTCAGGTGAACTGGGAAAACTGTAGTTAAACTCCCGCTTATTAACTAGAATATATAATCATTATCCTATCGGGTTTCTGGATCAAAAAACATTTCTGTGCACCAACCATTTTTAATCTCAGAATACCTGAGATTTCTCATTGGCCCAAGCTAATATGTGAATGGTTTTGGCTTGAACACGAAGTATGGACCGTTCAATGTACAGTAGCTTATAAACTACAGCTTCTCGTTTGGCTTACTGGACCTTGGTTAATCAAACGATGGCTTAGTACGCAGATGAACTAGGGTCTCTTGTTTCAATTCTGTTATACAAAAGGATGGGAAAGTGTTCGAGTTCCAGCTTAACTCTTCGCAAGTTTGCTAAAAAGCCAACTTCCACCCACCTACTGGCATGCTCTGTGCCTCCGCCGAAATTTGTGGGAGCCTTTTTTTTTTAATCTGGAAAAAGTCTATCTGGAGGAACTGACGGCGGTGTTTCAAAGCACAGTAATTTATACAACTCAGGAACTTTTGAAACCAGGGAGAGGTAATAAATCGAAACAAAAGGCAGCGCCAAAACCCAGTGTGCTAATCAGACTGAAGAGCCCATTTCCCTTTAATAGCTGTGGAAAACAGATGGCTTCAACTTAGTAAGCAGATAATATGGAAATAACGGGGCAATTAACACCGGTTTAAACGACAGGAGGAAATGAGGTGCCTGAAGTCAAAATTCATGGGGAAAACTGCTCCATCGCAGCCCCCCTATCTATCTATCTATCTATCTATCTATCTATCTATCTATCTATCTATCTATCTATCTATCCATCCATCCAGTCCTTTTTTTGAAAAAAGAAAAAGGTGCCGGAACTCACACGTGTCATACAACCCGCCTTGCCTACCCTACAAGGTTCCATCCCGAAAAGGTGCCGGAACTCCATTCTGAGCGTTCTATGACAAAAAAAGCCCTCTGTCCGTCCGTCTATCTATCTATCTATCTATCTATCTATCTATCTATCTATCTATCT
>JAKJMR010000812.1:41312-53334 GCA_024449315.1 Daboia siamensis
AATAATAATAATAATAATAATAATAATAATAATAATAATAATAATAATAATAATAATAATCTGTAAGATTTTACAGGGGTAAAATCTGGAAGGCACGGTCCAAAAAAAAAAAAAAAAGATGGAGAATGTGGGTCACATTCTTTGATGTAGTCAAAGCTGCCTGCTTTTTATCTGCAATGAACATTTAAAAATTCTGCAGAGCTTTAACCTGTAATTACCATCTTGAGGTGTTGTTTTTTTTTTACCTGTGGACCCCTGTAAGTTTATTTCATACAGGTAGAAACTTCATGTTTTGCTGACTCAAACTCTAAATCTGGACAGACCTGCCATATATTAATTCAACTTTTTAAAACCTTTGTCGTCTATCACACTTGGCCAATAAAGTAGTCCAGACATGTCAAACACAAGGCCCGGGGGCCAGATCCGGCCCGCGAAGTGGTTTCATGCGGCCCGCGAAGCCATCCTGGAAAGAGTGAGGGAACGGCCCCCGCTGCCTTGGCCCTGGCCCAGAGACCCTCCTTCTGCCAGAGACCCCCAGATCTGTCCCACTCCTGCCCAGGCCCCCATAGGCACCCTTGATGCCAACGATGTAGAGCTGGCCACGCCCACCCAGTAGGCCATACGCGCTCTAGCCACACCCACCCAGTAGGCCACGCCCACCCTGGCCATACCCACCCGGCCCCCTGAGGGCAACCACAATGCTGATGTGGCCCTCAATGAAATTGAGTTTCACACCCCTGAAGTAGTCTGTTCTGGTCTAAACGCTATCTTGCTTAAAACTGGCTTACAACAGCGCCCCCGTGTGGACACTGGAGGTAGCACTATTACTGTGGCAAGGAGGACATTTTTTGACTTCCTGAGACCTGGTTACAAAATGGTCCTGTTTTTCGCTTGAGGAAATGAACACCCCGTTCTTGTCCTTTGCTGGGGAAAAGTAAACTCCGAATCAATTGCACTGTTTTAACTTTTTTTTTTTTTTTTAGGCTCACCCAAATCCACCCCCCACCCCAGAGGTGCTTCCGGGCAGGACCGACCCCATTACCTTCACCGGCGGGCAGAACGGCAGACATGGAGCAAAGTGACTGAGCGAATCGCGCCTCAGCTGATTGTGGACCCTCTCTGGCACCTGCGGGAGGTCGTTGGGCCAGAACTGCCGTACGCTGATGAGCTCCAGGCCCAACGAGTCGGCGAAGCGGACTCTCTTGCGAGTCCCGGGGCTACGGCTGCGGGACGCACCTCGGCTCCGACCCTGAGCAGGGGCAGAGCGAGTCCGGCGTCTTCCCCTCCTTTTGGGTCCCCTGAAGAGATGGCGACGTCTCTGGGGCCTGCTTCGCGGCCGGCCTTCGGACTCGGATTCGGAGCCTTCGGTTCCCGAATCCTCTGCAATGCTCGGACGGGCCGTGCGATAGTAGGCCCTCTCGTATAAGCCGGCGATGTAGCTTAAGTTGCGGGGAATGTTGCTGGGGGTTAGAGGGGAAGGCGGAGCACGGGCCATAGGAGCAAAGTTGCTGACCCCCCCCTTTCTTTCCCTACGGCTCAGTTCACTTGTCCCGTCCAGTCGATTATGATCTTTTGGGGTTGGTTACCTTCCACGATTGCCTTTTTTTCAACCCTTCCACCAGACTCATCCTTCTCTCACGATGCTCGGGGGCCGTGTCCTGTTTCTCCTCAGGGGAGGAAGACTTGCCCCTTGATCATTCCCCTTGCCCGTCTTCCAAGCTTTGTAGCTCCACGATCTCCACGCATCCCGTTACATCCTTGGATCGCAGATAAGTCTCGAGTCTTCTTGCTGTACGGGACTCTACAATTGCTCTGCTTCTTCATAGGGTGGGGAGGAATAAACGCTGCTCTTTGCCATCAACAGTCTCCTCCCATTGAGTCTTCTGTCTGGTTCTTTTCTAGCAAGAGAAAAGGGGAATTGTCAGTGCAAGATCTGTTGCTCATAATAATAGGACCTCTCCGTCAGTGTATACGTCATATGTCTGCCTTCTCTCTCCTTTTGGTCCTTTCACACCGGTTGTCTAAGCTAAGATTGTCCTCCGCCTTTTGGTTATCTACGTCTCCTGAGCTTGCTGACATCTGAGTCTCCAAACACCCTCTCCCTTGGTCTATTGATCCAACGGGGGGTCGTCTTTGCCTCTTGCCAAGAGCTCCATCGTTCTTCTCTGCCTTCCAGCTGTCACTCAGTCCCACCAACTGCCTCGCTCTCTGGCCCACTCCTTTTATACCTCCACCGAGGCCTGCTCCGTCTGTGCAAAAGATGTGTTTTCCTTGAGAGCTTGCAAGCTAACGAGCTTTTTGGATCCAGTCCAGCCGAAGGCGGCTCAAAAAAAGTTACTCTTAACTGCCGATCTTTGAAAGCCAGTATTCCAGTTTCTGACAGATCGATGCTCGAGTGAGGAATCCTCGCAAGAAAATCCCATAATCGCACCCAAAAACGAGAGGTTTGGACGAGTGAAGAAAGAAAGGTCTTTGTTTACGAGACTCTGAAAGACTTTGATTACTTCTGGAAAGAGAAGTCCAACTGCCAGGGACAAAATGTCTCTTTAAAAGAGATCCATGCCCAGAAATGTTTCCACAGAGATGAATAATTCAGAAGATCAAATGGGAGTTAATGCAGTGTCAGAGATATCGAAAGGAGAAAACCTCACGCTGTTCGAGGAAGGGAGTGGACTCAGAAGGGGGTCATTGACATCGATCAGTTTAGAAGCAGGAGGTCAGGAATGGGATCCTGGAATGGGGGATTTCCATGTTGGCCTGAAGGGTGTGGAACAGACCCTTCCCAAGCTCCTCAAGACATCCATAACCTTAGATGTTAACAAAAGGTGTTGGGTTGGCTTGTTGGGGTCATTAACTAAGAGCTTCTGTTTATGTCTGAATCATCGAGTTTGATTCGTCCGGTCATGAATAATGAAAGCCCCATCTTGATCCGCTGAAATTCCCTTGAGCTCTTCGTCATGCAGCATAAAAAGGGCTGAGCTATCCAATTAAAAAAAAAAAAAGAATAGGAGGGGGTCTATTTTCTGTGATGGAAATTGGCCAACTACCTCAAGTCCACCAAATCTGGCTGGTCAAACCAGGAGGAGAAACTTCAGAAAGATAACTGAATCCAGCCTTTTTGTTCTGTCTGTTAAACTCTGGAGCGATGTACAGAGTTCCTTGGCTTTGCTACGATCTATGGTAGTAGCAGCTTTAAGATGGGTAGACTTCAATGGCCAGAATTCCCCATGCTGGCTGCAGAGCCAGCTTTAAGACGGGTGGACTTCAACTCCCAGAATTCCCCATGCTGGCTGGGGAACCAGCTTTACGACGGGTAGACTTCAACGCCCAGAATTCCCCATGCTGGCTGCGGAGCCAGCTTTACGACGGGTGGACTTCAACACCCAGAATTCCCCATGCTGGCTGGGGAACCAGCTTTAAGACGGGTAGACTTCAACGCCCAGAATTCCCTATGCTGGCTGCGGAGCCAGCTTTACGACGGGTGGATTTCAACTCCCAGAATTCCCCATGTTGGCTGGGGAACCACGGGCCTGTATGTGTTCATGTACCCAATCATAAAAGATGTCACATTTGAACCCAGGGTCTCTTCCCTCTTAGAGAAGCCCTATCTATCCACAGTCCTAGCAAGCCTGGGTTTTCCATATGGATGGTCCTCAACTTACAACTATTTGTTTAGGGACATTTTGAAGATCAGCAAGCCTTCTTTCCCCTTTGAGGCAAAGCCCTTCATGCATAAAGTAGCTTATTCACAAACCCCACAATCGAAATATTATTCTGGAAGTCCTTGAAGACACGTGCAAATATTAAGAAACACAGGCAGTCCTCAACGTACGACCACAATGGAGCTCAACGTTTCCATCGCTAAGTAGGACGGCTATTAAGTGAGTTTTTACGACCTTTCTTGCCACAGCTCTTAAGGGAATCATTGCAGTTGTTAACTTAGTGCTGAAAGAAAAAAAAAAAGCAGGTGCAGTTCCAAGCCGGGAGTAAATAAAATGGAGGCTAAGACGCTGGAAATAAAAATGGAGGCTGCTGAGGAAAAAAGAGTTCTTGTTGACTGAGGAGCAGAAGCAGCAACAGCATGCCGTTCTGGGACAGCCGACAAAATGGAGCTGAGAGTGGGTGGGTTTTCATACAAAACTCTTTGGGACTTTTGTGTTTGAGATGCCTCTTGCAGTACAAGAACGTGTCCTTTATTATGCTAATGGATGTTGCCAGATTCCAATAGGGTCATGGCTGGCTCTCCAGGCAAGAGGGGAAATGCAAATCCTAGGTTGTTTGTCTGAGTTAATCTTGTCAACCTTTGGCTTGCCTAACGGTGTGGCTTATCTGGAATAGAATAGAATAGAGCTGGAAGGGACCTTGGAGGTCTTCTAGTCCAGCTCCCTGCTCAAGCAGGAGAACCTACACCGTCTCAGACAAGTGACTGTTTAGCCTCTTCTTAAAAACCTCCAGCGATGGAGCGCCCACAACTTCTAGTGGCAAGCTGTTCCACTAGTTAATTGTCCTCACTGTCAGGAAGTTTCTCCTTCATTCCAGGTTGCTTCGCTCTTTGATCAGTTTCCAGCCATTGTTTCTTGTCCGGCCCTCTGGTGCTTTGGAGAATAATTTGACCCCCTCTTCTTTGTGGCAGCCCCTCAAATGCCAGAACGCTGCTATTATGTCACTCCTATTTCTTCTTTTCTTTAGACCAGCCAAACCCAAGTCCTGCATCCCTTCTTCATATGTTTTAGTCTCCAGGCCTTTGATCATTTTAGTTCCTCTTCTCTGAACTTTTTCCAAGGTCTCAACATCTGTTTTTGGAGTAGTTTACTCTTTATTTGATGAATAAACTGACCTGGTCTTTCTGAATGGATTGTTGTTGTTGTTGTTGTTAGTTGCGAAGTCGTGTCTGACCCATCGCGACCCCATGGACAATGTTCCTCCAGGCCTTCCTGTCCTCTACCATCTTCTGGAGTCCATCTAAGCTCACGCCTACTGCTTCAATGATTCCATCCAGCCACCTCGTTCTCTGTCATCCCATTCTTCTCTTGCCCTCAATCTTTCCCAGCATTAGGCTCTTCTCCAGTGAGTCCTTCCTTCTCATTAGGTGGCCAAAGGATTTGAGTTTTAGCTTCAGGATCTGGCCTTCTAAAGAGCAGTCAGGGTTGATCTCCTCTAGGACTGACCGGTTTGATCGCCTTGCAGTCCAAGGGACTCGCAGGAGTCTTCTCCAGCACCATAGTTCAAAGGCCTCAATTCTTTGGCACTTTCTTATGGTCCAGCTTTCACAGCCATACATTGCAACTGGGAAGACCATAGCCTTGACTCTACACACTTTTGTTTGGCAGGGTGATGTCTCTGCTTTTTAGTGTGCTGTCTAGGTTTGCCGTGGCTTTCCTCCCCAGGAGCAAGCATCTTTTAATTTCTTGGCTGCAGTCCCCATCTGCAGTGATCTTGGAGCCCAGGAAAATAAAATCTGTCACTACCTCCATTTCTTCCCCATCTATTTGCCAGGAACTGAGAGGGCCGGATGCCATGATCTTGGTTTTCTTAATGTTTAGTTTCAACCCAAGTTTTGCACTCTCCTTCTTTACCCGCAACAAGAGGCTCTTTAGTTCTTCTTCACTTTCTGCCATTAGAGTCGTATCATCTGCATATCTTAGGTTGTTGATATTTCTCCTGGCAATCTTAATTCCAACGTTTGAATGGATTACAGTCTCCTAACCTAGAGACTGGCCTCTTCATGTTTTTGCTTGAGACGTCATCCTGTAGCAAGAAAACTGGGGCTGCTTTCTGCCTTTGTTAAGTTTTTTTCTCCATTCCTCCTTTAGGGGAAATATAATATTGTGCCTCCTTTTAATATTAAGAATAAAGAATATTTTAATCTGGGCTTCTCTTTTTCCTACATTAGTAACGCTGCTGTTAAGTGAATCTGGTTTCCCCATTGACTTTGTTTCTCAGAAGTTTGCCAAAGGGGATCACATGACCCCGGGATGCCATGACCGTCATAAACATGAGTCAGTTGCCAAGCATCCAGTTTTGGTCACCACGATGTAAAAAAGATGTTGAGACTCTAGAAAGAGTGCAGAGAAGAGCAACAAAGATGATCAGGGGTCTGGAGGCTAAAACATACAAGGAACAGATGCTGGAATTGGGTATGTCTAGTTTAATGAAGAGAAGGACGAGGGGGGGAGGACATGATAGCAGTTATTCCAGTATCTCAGAGGCTGCCCCAAAGAAGAGGGAGTCAAGCTATTCTCAAAAGTGCCTGAAGGCAGGACAAGAAGCAACGGATGGAAACTAGTCAAGGAGAGAAGCAACCTAGAATTAAGGAGAAATTTCCTCACATTTAGAACAATTAATCAGTGGAAGAATCTGCCTCCAGAAACTGTGAATGCTCCAACACTGGAAGTTTTAAAGAACAGACTAGACAGCCATTTGTCTGGAATGGTATAGAGTTCCTGCCTGAGCAGGAGGTTGGACTAGAGGACCTCCAAGGTCCCTTCCAACATCATTATTATTATTATTATTATTAATAATAATAATAATAATTTTGACTGTGGAGAGGCTGCATCATAAGTGTGAAAAAGTCCTTAAATCCCTTTTTTCCAGGCCATTTTAGCTTTAAACGGTCACTAAACAAATGGTTATAAATAGAGGACTATTTGTATATGAACTTGACTGGGAAAGAGGTTGGCCCTAACCCATAATTTTGCCACTTGTGGAAGGTTATTTAAACCCATGTTTTTTCCCGCCGTTCTTGTTTTTTAATTTGTTTTGTTTTATTATTTAATAATTCTGACATGGAATCAGCACCTTTTTTTATTTGCTATATCCTATGAAAGGATAAAGGCAGATCTTCAAAAATCAGCAACGCCAGAGTCATCTTTGGCGAGAGGCAAGTTTGATCAATTGACTCTCTCTCTCTGCCTGGGGCCTCAACCCGCGGGAGCTTTGGGATAAAGAGGAAATATCAAAGTGCAGAGAAACAGCATCTGGCCCAGACACTGTTGCAGGTCACACACAAAGCCTTGCTGCGCCGATGTTCCATTTTTTGGAAGGAGGCCACCCACAGGCCATAAGCCTGAAAATATCTGCCGGTCATAGGACATCCTGTGGCTGTACGTACCGGCATCTCGGGATAATGAGATTCCATCTCTTTCTATGGGGAGTGAGCTATTACCCCCCGTAGATAGGGTTTGCAACTTGGGAGTCCTCCTAGATTCACAGCTTACCCTGGAAGACCACATAACAACTGTGACTAGGGGGGCCTTCGCCCAGGTTCGCCTGGTGCGCCAGTTGCAGCCCTATCTAGACCGGGATGCCCTGCGTACGGTCACTCATGCCCTCGTGACCTCTCATTTAGACTACTGCAACGCTCTCTACATGGGGCTGCCCTTGAGGACCACTCGGAGGCTCCAACTGGTACAGAATGCAGCCGCGAGAGTTGTGCTGGGAGCCTCCTGATACTCCCATGTTACACCTCTACTCCGTGAGCTGCATTGGCTCCCAGTTGTCTTCCGAGTGAGATTCAAGGTTTTGGTAATGGTTTTTAAGCCCTACATGGCATGGGTCTGGAGTACCTCAGGGATCACCTGCTGCCGGCATCAACTTCCCTCCGCCCTGTGCGTTCCCACAGAGAGGGCCTCCTCAGGGTGCCACCGGTCAGAGAGTGCCGTCTGGTGGCCCCCAGAGGGAGGGCCTTCTCTGTGGGCGCCCCGGATTTATGGAATTGGTTGCCAGTTGAGCTCCGGATGGTGCCCAATCTTCGCTCCTTCCGGCGCGATCTGAAGACTCATTTGTTCGAACAAGCCGGCCTGGCCTGATGGGGGATGGGTTTGGATTTTATTGTTGTTGTAAATATTTTATCCATTGTTTTAGTCTAGGCAGTTGTTTAATTCATTTTTAACTTTTGTATTTTTGTATTTTTATATGTTGCCTTGTTCACCGCCCTGAGTCCTTCGGGAGAAGGGCGGTATACAAATAAAATTATTATTATTATTATTATTATTATTATCCTTTTGCACCACCCGTCGGAAACCCGCATCAGGTCAGAAATGTGTGTCTTACAGGAACCTCCCTCCATTTAGCGCAGACACACAAAGATAGATCACCCCTCACTAGGCCCATTGGCCCAGTTCCACAACTCCCTGCCCACAGCTCACACCAACAGTTTGAGGTTTCAGTGTTGTTCAGCCAGGTGGGAGAAAGTCAGATCACAAGTACAACAGCTCAAGAAGTCACAAAGGGGTGAAAAAAGCAAAAAAAACAAACAACTCGTTGGAATAAAAGCCCAATGCAGGTCGAGGAATGGGACGCAAAGATAATAATTTAGATATCTGATCGGAGCTGACGGGTAGAGCAGCAGGACCGGAATTTACACTTCCAGCTCAATTGGCCTCTTTGGAAAATTGGACATTCGTGCTTTGGAGGTAATTGGGAAGAGGTGCGTCAACTCTCGGGAGCATGGCGCTGTGCGCAGAAATCTCCCGATTTCTTTGGGGGCCCTGTGCTCGCAGGAGATTTGAAGGATCCCTTCCAAACGGTCATTGCCCGGTCTTCTTGCTTCGCCGACTAAGGCTAACAAAGAATTAAAGGGAAACTGACGGCGATCATTTCAAACTTATTTGTTCTCATCAGTCAGCCATACCCTTCTGAGATTCGAACCGGGGCCGATTGCACCTTAGGCAATTGTTCTAACCTTTAGAACAGGGGTCTTCAAACTTGGCCCTATTATGACTTGTGGACTTCAGCTCCCAGAATTCCTCAGCCAGAGTGCCTGACTGAGGAATTCTGGGAGTTGAAGTCCACAAGTCATAAAAGGGCCAAGTTTGAAGACCCCTGCTTTAGAAGAACCGGGAAGGCTGCCAGCCTGCTTCCCCCCTCCACCACCACCCCCAAAATTCCCCCTTTGGGAACCTTCCTGACTCCTGGATGGAGAAAATCTCCCTGCAGCTTCTCCCCCCCCCCCCCCCCAAATGGAGGGAGGAAGATTCCCCTCAGGAGAGAGGCGGCAAAATGGAGGATCCTGCGGGGCCTTTGCTGGCTTTAGCTGTCCTCCTCGCTGCCTGGCGGGCCAGCTGGGACTGAAAGGCCGGACCGTAGACTCTCCTTGTAGGCAGTGTGAAGAACAGCTAAAGAGGGTTCAGGACCCTGCGTGCGGCCTAGGGACTTCTGGGAGTTGAAGTCCAGCTACCCAAGGTGGGCAACCCGCCCTAGCAGGCCCTGCGCTGGGCAGTGGGACAGATGAACTCCGAGGTCACAAAGCGGGTCAAGTCTCGTTTGGGCTGGATATCCTGGCCGATGCCAAAGTTTTTGGGTCTCTTCTCAAAGAGGGGGTTGACCACCTTCTTGGCCTCCTGCTTCTTGACCACTGCAGGAGCCGGAGCTACTTTTTTTCCCCTTGGCCTTCTTTCCCTTCCGCATCTTGGCTTTTTTTTTTTCCCCTTTCAGGGATCAAATTTAATTATTTTAACTGTTTTTAACTCTTGTATTGTATTGATGTTTTTTAAATACTTTGTAAACCGCCCTGAGTCCTACGGGAAAAGGGCGGTATAGAAATTCAATAAACATAAAGGACTTGGCAAACCCTTAATAAATGGTTTTTTGTTTGTTTGCCTGAATTGCTTGGTTATTCTTATTTTACTATCTTTAACACCATTTTTACCACCTTTGCAAAGGTAAAAATGTTTTTTTTCCCCTCCCAAATTCCACGAAGACGCCAGAATTGAAATGCCAGTGTTTGAAAGGCCTGTGTTAAGGCCTGCAATCTTTGTTTTCCCCCCTCCAAAAAGAACCGGAGGTTATGTGAAGGGGTTATTAAGACTGTAGCCCTTTGAAGTACGCGTGGGGCGGGGAGGGGCGGGGGCAAAAGAGCCGTTAAACGTTCTTTCCTTTAGGAGCCAATCAGAAATGTCGGCTTCCCGCCGAAGGGCGGGACAAAAGGAAAAAAAAAAGATTGACCAATTAGAATAGGAAAAGAGGAATGCCATTCCGCCCAATGGACTGCGAAACCGTCTGCAAGATTTACATAACGTCATCCACTTATGCAATGTGCTTTTTGACTGATTGGCTCAAGGGAGGCTTGGGAGACCCAATGAAAGCATCAGCGGGTATGATTGACACATCCCTTTTCAGCCAATAAACGGTGGAGTTATCTTCTTTTTTAAAAAAAAAAAGGAAAAAAAAAGAAAGGAAACCAAACCACCAATCAGGCATCGAAGATTAAGATTGGCGAGGAAAAGGCGGGCAAAACCCAACCTTCCTCCTTTAAACCTCCCCTCCTTTCTTGCCCCTCCTTCTACGCGGCCCAACGATTCTAAGGAGACTGACACCGGCCTCCTCCACTCAGCACTGCGCCCGGGGGTGGGTGGGGGGAACCCGTCGCCGCTTTCGCCAATCAGCCAGCAGCACGCTTCCGGGCGGGGCGGGGCGGGGCGGGAGGGCGAAGTTCAACCAACCCTTTTATGCCTCTCCCCCCCCCTCCTACTTTTCTCAAGGCCATTTTGGAGGCGGGTCCGAGCGCCGCCTTCCCAATCGCCGAGAGGGTAAGCCGGTTGATGGACAGCCGGGCCCGACCAAACGAAAGAGGCGGGCTCAGGGCGCGAGACCGAAAGCCGCCTCCGGGCCAATGGACGGCGTCGGAGCGAGCCAATCGGAGCGGGCGCCGAACGGGTAGCCAATCGGAGCGCGGCGGGCGGCCAGTGGCGGCGAGTGGCGGAGGCGGCAGCGCGGCAGGCTCTATGGCGTCCGTGAAGGGCACGAGCGGCGGCGGCGGGCGAGGCGCCATTGCGGCCTTGGGGGGCGACGGGGAGCCGGGCGGCGGCCCGGGCGGAGGCCTGCCCTCCTCGTCGCAGTACGGGAACGGGCTGGGGGGAAGCGGACCCGGGGGGGAGCAGGGCGGGGGGCTCCGCGAGGAGGAGGAGGAGGAGGAGATGCTGATCGAGGAGGCGGGGGGCGGCGGCGGCCCGAGGGGCGCCCTCTCCTCCTCCTCCGCCGCCGCCGCCGCCTCCTCGCTGCCCTCCCGGGTCGGCCCGGCCGGCGTGGGCGCCCCCCACCACCACCACCCTCACCCCGAGGAGCTGGAGGAGGAGGCCGGCCTGGGCGAGGGCGACCCCGGCGACTCCGCCATCGAAGACCCGGTGAGCATCCCGCGCCGGGCTGGCTGGGAGTTGGGGGGGGGGGGGAGTCGGTGGGCGGCTTTCTCCCGGGCTTGGCTGGAGGGATGGATGGAGAAGGGAAGGGGGAAGAGAGGGAGGGAGGGAGAGAGGGAGGGGAGGATCTTTTTTAAAAAAAGAAAGAAAAAAAGAGGAAAAATTTACCCAGGGAGGGAGGAAATGGGAATAAGAGGAAGGGAAGGGTTTAAAAAAAAAGAAGAAGAGGAAAATTAAAAACGGGAGGAAAGGAAGGATTTTTTTTTGTCGAAAAAAAAAAGGGAAATGAAAAAGGGAAGGAGATGGGAACGGGAGGAAGGGAAGGGTTGTTTTTTTTAAAAAAAAAAAGAGAGGAAAAATTAGGGAGGAAGGAGATGGGAGGAAGGGAAGGGTTTTAAAAAAGGAAAATTTAAAAAAAGGAAGGAAGGAAGGGAATGGGAATCGGAGGAAGGGAAGGGTTTTAAAAAGGAAAATTAAAAATGGGAGGAAAGGATTTTTTTTTAAAAAGGGAAATGAAAAGTGAAAGGAGATGGGAACAGGAGGAACGGAAGGATTTCTTTAAAAAAGAGGAGAAATTAGGGAGGAAGGAGATGGGAGGAAGGGAAGGGTTTTTAAAAAAAATAAAAAGGAAATAAGTAAGTAAATAGGAATAAGAAGAAGGGAAGGATTTAAAAAAGAGGGAAATTAAAAAGGAACGAAGGAGATGGGAGGAAGGGAAGGATTTTTAAAAAGGAAAATTAAAAAGAAGGAAGTAAGGAAGTACATGGGAATAGGAGGAAGGGAAGGATTTAAAAAAAGGAAAATTGAAGGAAGGAGATGGGAGGAAAGGAAGGATTTTTTAAAAAGGAAGGAGATGGGAATGGGAGGAAGGGAAGGAGTTAAAAAAA
>JAKJMR010000812.1:69787-81460 GCA_024449315.1 Daboia siamensis
CCCCCCCCCCCCCCCCCCGTTTGGAAATGCAGATGTAGTTTTTCAACGTTTTGAGGATTTCGGCCCCCATCTCTAGGTTTTTAAAAGCTTTTATTTTTTCTTTTCTTTTTTTTAAAAAAATTACCTCTTTCATTAACTTGTTTCCTTCTTCTTTTCACAGGGGCCGGGCCAGAGCGACCTCATGGTATTCCCCTTACTAAAAACACAAACACACACACACACCCAAAAAAAAAAAAAAAAATGGTTGTTTTAGGAAGGAGGAAAAAAAAAAAGAAAAAAAAAACGAAGATTGTTACCATGATGGAAAAAAAAAAAATTTATATATATACATATATATATATATATATATACTGTTGGCGGGAGGAGGTTGTTTCTTTAAACGCTGTGCAGAGAAAAGAGGGTTGACCTATAACGGGGCTGGAGGGCAGGAAACAAGCTTGTGGGTCGGCCCAGTTGTTGGTCAAAACTTGCCTGGTAGTGTTGTCCGGAGTTTCCCATCTCTTCCTGCCCTTCTCCGGGTTTTTTTTTTGTTTTTTTTTTGTTTTTTTAGCAGATTTTTGGGGAATTCTTCCTCTTGTGTTTTTACAAAGGGGGCAGTGCTGGGAAGGCTGTGTGAGGCTGTCCCTTCCAGATTCTGTGACGCTTTTTGTTTTCCTTCTCGCACCCTTCCTCTCCACTGCGTGTGTGTTGTGTGTGTGTGTGTCTGTGCATTTATTTCCCTGCTTGGTTTCCGCTGCCTTTGCGTTGCTTTGCCCTGCCCTGCCTTGCCCTTCCTCCAACCTAAACAGATTAGCCCAGAAGAAGCTGGCATCCATGGCTTCATAGCCGGAAAGAAGCTGGCATTCATAGCCGGAAAGAAGCTGACATTCACGGCTTTGTAGCCGGAAAGAAGCTGGCATTCATAGCTGGAAAGAAGCTGACATTCACGGCTTTGTAGCCGGAAAGAAGCTGGCATTCACGGTTTCGTAGCCGGAAAGAAGCTGGCATTCACGGTTTCGTAGCCGGAAAGAAGCTGGCATTCACGGTTTCATAGCCGGAAAGAAGCTGGCATTCACGGTTTCGTAGCCGGAAAGAAGCTGGCATTCACGGTTTCATAGCCGGAAAGAAGCTAGCATTCACAGCTTCATTGCTATCTTTTACCCAGACATCTCTCGCCCGATCTATGTTTTTTGCCCACGACATCCTCGAAAATGCCACATGCCATTCTGGGATTCTTCCCTGCTTCTGCCCACACCCCATCACCCTTTTGGTCTTTTTCCCCTGGATTTTGTCCTGAACTCAAAAGCATTGTTCTAAACCCCCCCCCCAAAGAAACTGGGGTAATTCCCGTTTAAAAACACCCCTCCTTCCTTCCTTCCTTCCTTCCTTCCTTCCTTCCTTCCTTCCTGATGCCCACCATTTCAGGTCATAGGTGTGTCCCGCGCCCCTCAATTCTTTCCTCCATTCTCTCTATCTAAAGGGGTTTGTTTTATATGCCTTGTTTGAGTGTCTTTATCTTTACAGGTTGCTTTATTTTTTAGCCTGAAGAAATAACGCCGAAACCTGAAGCCGTAGAGAAATCAGGGGTGGGGGGAGGAAAAAAATAATAAAAATTAAAAAAAAAAAAATATCCCCGGAGGGGCTTTGTTGGGTTATTGAGAACCAGAATGACTTTAAAAAAAAAAAAAAAAGGGGAAAAAAAATATTTCAGGTTGGAGGGAGGGGAACAGAGGAAGGAAGCCGAATGTTATAAGGGTAGAAAAAAAAATAAAATAAAAAATAAAGATGTTTTTGGAAGAAACGAGCGTGGGTACGGTGCCTTTTGTTTGGCTGCTGCCGAAAAGCAGGCTCAACGGCGAGTCGAGACGGGTTTGCGGGTTCGTTTTGTGACCGTTTCAAAGTTACAAACGGCCCCAGGAAAAGCGACTTGGCGACTGCGTTTCACGCTTAGCGTCGTTTGCAGCATACCCCCCACCCCACCCCACCCCCGTCGCCCTGTGATCAAGATTCAGACACTTGGCAACTGGCTCATATTTATGACGGTCGCAGCATCCCCAGGATCGTGTCGATCCCTTTGGGGGCAACCTTCTGACAGAATTAATGGGGGATTCGGTTAACAATGGCAAGTTGAAAGGTCTTAAAACAAGGCAAAAATTCACAGAAATTTGGGGCTTGGTCGTAAGTCGGGGACTATCTGTAGAATGGTGTGCCTGGCTGATGACTGCTATTGCTCCAGCTGGCTGAACTGGCCGGTACATGCCGTCCTTGACTTAACAACCGTTTATTTAGTGAGGGTTCAAACTCAACAATGATGCTGAGAAAAGGGCGATTTACAATTGCTCCTCGCACTTATGACCGTCGCAGCCCCAGGATTACGTGATCAGATTTCGACTGCTTTACAACGGATGCAGCAACCTGGGGTCACGTGATGGCCAAAGTCAACGGGAGGCTGGACTCGGTTTTAACGACTGCCTGATTCTTAATGTCCAGTGATTCGCTTACCGTCCATGGCCAACAAAGGTAAATGTGGGTGCGGCTTGCTTTGCAACGGAAACACTGGTCTTAAGTCGAGGACTCCCTGTCCAGTGTGGCAGTTTCCTTGTACCTGCTTGGAATTGCACAACTCGGAAAGTTCCTCTGATTTCCAAAGTGCAAATCCCCATTAAGGTGAGCTGGGAGGGAGTGGCATACAGGTACTCCTTCACTTTACAACTTTTCCACTTAGTGACCAAAGTTAATGCACTGAAAAAAACAACAAAAACCCAGCCATTTTTTTTTTCACGGGAGTGTTGCACTATTTTCCCCATCGTCATTGGACCAAAACTCAAATGTTGGGGACTGTTGTGAGAGTTGCAGGGACCTGTGGACCCATTTTGTGACCACCTGATGGGCAAAAGTCCGCGGGGAAGTCAAGATTCCCTTCGCGACTGCGTTCGCTAACTTACGACTGCACTCATTTCCCTTAACTGTGGCAAGGAAGGTGGTAAAATGGGGCAGAACTCTTGCCGTCTAGCAACAAAGTTTGGGCACAACTGGAGCTTTTAAGTTTTGAGGACTACCTACGTTGATTTGAGTTTGAAGTAAGGGATGGAGCGCATTCTGGTTCGTGTGTTTTCCCTTGGTTTCGACGCTTCTGTGTCGTATGAGTGTGCGTGCGAGTATGCGCATGGTGGTATTTTTGAGAGCTGGAACACAATGAAATTTAAAGTGTGCTGATTAGCGCGCATTTAAAGTACAAAGTTTTTATTCTATGCTGCTCTGTTCCATTCCGTTCTGTTTTATTATTTTAGTCTAGTCTATTATGCTATTCTGGGACGCGGTGGCTCCGTGGGTTAAGACACAGTTTGTCGATCAGAAGGTCGGCAGTTTGGCGGGTCGAATCCCGAGTGTCGTGTAACAGAGTGAGCACCTGTTACTCGTCCCAGCTTCTGCCAACCTAGCAGTTCGAAAGCACGTAAAAAGGCAAGTAGAAAAATAGGGACCACTCCGGTGGGAAGGTAATAGCGTTCCGTGCGCCTTTGGCGTCTAGTCATGCCGGCCACATGAGCGCGGAGAAGTCCTCGGACAAGCGCTGGCTCTTCGGCTTTGAAACAGAGATGAGCACCGGCCCCTAGAGTCGGAAACAACTAGCACGCATGTGCGGGGGAACCTTTACCTTTATTATTATTCTATTTATTCTAGTCTAGTCTATTCCTCTCGACGCTCCATTCCAATCCCATCCCTTTCTGTCTCCTGTTCTGTCCTGTAATTCTGTTTCTATTTCTAGTCTATTCTTGTTAGTTGCAAAGTCATGTCTGACCCATCGCGACCCCATGGACAATGTTCCTCCAGGCCTTCCTGTCCTAGTGTGTTTCTATCATTTATTCTTACTCTATTATTCTATTTATTCTAGTCTATTCCTCTCTGTGCTCCATTCCCATCCCATTCCTTCATTCTATACCATATTCCATTCCATTCTATTTTATTCTGTTCCATTCCATTCTATTTTTTCTATTCCATTCTATTCCCTATTCTATTCTATTCCATCCCATTCCTTTATTCTATTCTATTCTATTCTATTCTATCCCATCCCATCCCATTCGTTTCTCTATTCTATTCTATTCTATTCTATTCCATTCCATTCCATTCCTTTATTCTATTCTATTCTATTTATTCTATTCTATTCTATTCTATCCCATCCCATCCCATCCGTTTCTCTATTCTATTCTATCCTATCCTATCCCATCCCATTCGTTTCTCTATTCTATTCTATTCTATTCTATTCTATTCTATTCTATTCTATTCCATTCCATTCCATTCCATTCCATTCCTTTATTCTATTCTATTTATTCTATTCTATTCTATTCTATCCCATCCCATCCCGTTTCTCTATTCTATTCTATCCTATCCTATCCCATCCCATTCGTTTCTTCTATTCTATTCTATTCTATTCTATTCTATTCTATTCTATTTATTCCATTCCATTCCATGTTTAATATCCTATCCTAGGAATTGAAGTCCGCACCTCTTAAAAGTTACCCAGGTTGAAAAGCAGCCTTGCAGTCTGCCTAACCATCATGTTCTACGGACCAGCAGCGCTGTAGCTTAAACCTGGCAACGGCAAGATTAAAGTTGGCTTCTTATACTTAACCTGCTTCCTGCCTTTGCAGCCAGAAAGTCAAGTGTTTGCATTTACCCACCAACCGTTTATTTCCCCCCCCCCAACAGGATGAGAAAGAAACCAAGCAGGCGGGTTGCAGCCAGAGGATTGCAGAATCCGTACCGAGCTTTCCCGGGAGAAATCCTGATCCAACAAATCTTGCCACGTTCCAAAATGCGGTTTTGTTTGCTCCACTTTGTCCCTGTCCCTTTGCAAAAAAAAAGAAAGAAAGAAAGAAAAGGGCCGTGAATGGAAACAAAGCCAGATTAAAAAATAAATATTTTTAGGGCGCAACTGAAGATGGGCGAGAACCGGTTTGCTGCCACGGCTAAAGGCCTGGGAACTGCAGTCTTGGGAGTTAATGCTCCTGTTTGGCCACACACCGGCTGGATGGCTTCTAAACCAGTTTACTGGCTTAAGGAGAAGATGTTACAATTCTGCTAATTCTTAAAACTGTTGCATCAGTTCCGTAATGGAGAGGGAGGCCCAGTTAACACAGGTAATTCTCCGTTTAACAACCCAAGTTAAGACAACACTAATAAGCAGGCATATTCATAGAATGAAGGCTATTGCTAGGCACATTGATTTGTGCTTCTTAAGATTGTAAGCCGCCCTGAGTCTTCGGAGAAGGACGGGGTATAAATGGGATTTTTTTAAAAAAACAACACTTGGGGTGGGGGGGGAACCCGACTTAAAACAGCTGATCCGACCGTTGCCAGTGCCCGCCGTCCTACGATTAAAACTCGGGCGCTTGGCAACTGGTTTGTTGGTTTAATGACAATTGCAGCGTCCCCGGGACCCCGCGATGGCCTTTTGGGACCGTCTCAAGCCAGCTTCCGACGGGCGTCGATGGGGGGGAAAGCCGCGCGCGCTTAAAAGGCCGAACGGTTGACTCGACAAGCGCACGGATTTGCTGAACAACCGGGGCCAAAAAAAAATAATAATAAAATGGTAAAAAAATCGGGGCGTGACACGCCATGGAAATTCTACTCCCAACCGTGCTCATAAGTTGAGGAACACTTTGTACCACCTCGGGGAAGAAAATCAAGAAGTCAAGGCGATAGGATCTTGCCAAAGGCAAACCCCCACCCCACCCTCTTTTGGTTGTCCCAAAGGTGTTTTTTTTTTTTTCAGGAGGCAACTGGATTTTCTTGTTTTTCTTTGAAGACATTTCGCTTCTCGCCCCAGGAGCTTCTTCAGGTTCTGACTGGATGGTGGGGAAGGGAACGGATTTATACTCCTTTGCAGACAGCTGCTCCTTGGCCTACTTTTAAGAGCAGCGATGGCGAACCTTTGAGAGACCGAGTGCCCAAACTGCAACCCAAAACCCACTTAGGTGTCGTTGGGTGCCGGGTGGGCGTGGCCCATTGGGTGGGCGTGGCTGCAGGGGTAATGGCAGACTGGGTGGGATTAAAAAGTCCAATCAATCATCAACGCCAACTTGGTGAGATTTTTTTTTTTCCTGAGAAAAGTTGAAATTGATTGATTGATTGAACCTTTTTTTTTTCCCCCGCACATGGCGGCGGAGGTTTTATAAAACTCAGCTGAAGGCCTAGGCTAGGAGTGGGCAACCTTGGCTCTTTTATGACTCGTGGACTTTAACTCCCAGAATTCCTGAGCCACCCACGCTGAGGAGAAATGGAGAGGTTTCCAAGCTGAGCCATGCTGGCTCAGGAATTCTGGGAGTTGAAGTCCATGAGTCGTAAAAGAGTCCAGGTTGCCTACCCCTGGCCTAGGATGATGGCGCGTGTGCCCACAGAGAGGGCTCTGCATGCCACCTGTGGCACGGGTGCCATAGGCTCGCCACCACGGTTTTAGAGGATTGTGGAGGCCACCTGGAGGTTTTATCTGTGTCCTCATGGTCACCTGAGCGGTGCAAACGGGCGTGGAGCCTCCTTGGAACTGCTGAAAGGACCGTGTGGTAGACTGGAGATAGTTGGTGTCGTGTCCCTTCCCCTCGGTTGAGAGAGGGCTGTTCCAATTTTGATATTGTACCTTGGGGAAACAAAACAACCACTTCACAAGCTCCTGGCACAACACAGGAGAACGAACCCATCAGGACAAAACTCAACCATCCACCTGCCTTTCAAAGACCAAGGCCGCCATTTCGAAGACAGCAAAGTCCCCATTTTGGACAGAGAAGCCCGCTGGTTTGAAAGAGGGATCAGAGGGGCCATCTAGGTCAAAACTGAACAGCTCTCTCTCAATGGGGGGCGGCGGGCAATACGAGAACACCATCTATCTCCAGTCTACAACAAAGTCCTTTCAGCAGTTTGAAGAAGGCTCCACACCCATTTGCGCCGCTCAGCGGACCCTGAGGACACAGATGAACTTCTCAAGTGGCCTCAGCAATCCTCTAAAAGAATACTAACGACCAGATGACTGCAAAGGAGTACAAATCCTCCCATCCTCCACCATCCAGTCAAGAGCTGAAGAAGCTTCTGGGATGTGAAGCGAAACGACTTTCAAAGAAAAACGGGAAGTCCAGGTGCCTCCTGAAAAAAAGGCACCTTTGGGACGACCATGACCGGGAGGGTGGAGAATCTCCACAGATGGAATGGCCAATTCTAACAGATAAGACCCACCGAGGACCTGACGTTGCCCTGGTGGCTTCCGTGGCAGCTATCTGTTCCCATCTCTCTGCCTGATTGTGTTCTTGAGGTCCTAGAAATATTGGGGAACTTCTGGAGGGTCCCTGATGCCGTCCCCCGCCCCAAGAGGCAGGACAGCCCAGCCAAAAGCCCTAAAGAGGGTCAAGGCTGGCAAGGGAAGGAACCTCAAACTTGGGACCCTGGATCTTTTCAGCCATGGGTCATCGGTGGCACTCATTCCCTTGCTTTTGGGGAGACCAACTGCTCTCTCAGGGCCCCTAAGTCATAACCCATCCTTAGGAGGACACTCCAGTGTCTTCCGAGCATGCAAACCCCAAAACAACAAAACAAAGTTGGGAGGGGCCCTGGAGGTCTTCTAGTCCAGCCCTCTGCTCAAGCAGGAGACCCTATGCCACTCCAGCCAAGTGGCTGTCCAATCTCTTTCTTAAAAAACCTCAAGTGATGGAGCAGCCACAACTTCTGGAGGCAAGCCGGACATAATAATAATAATAATATAATAATATTAATTGGAAGGGACCTTGGAGGTCTTCTAGTCCAACCGCCTGCTCAAGCAGGAGACCCGCCTGTACCATTCCAGAGAAGTGGCTGTCCAGACTTCTTAAAAGCCTCCAGTGATGGAGCAGCCACAACGTGCTGGAGGCAAGCAGTTCCACTGGTTCATTGTTCTATCAGGAAAGTTCTAGGTTGATGAGTTTCCATCCATTGCTTCTTCTCCTGCCTTCAGGTGCTTTGGAAAAGAGGTTGACCCCCCCCCCCCATTTTTGAGGGGCAGCCCCTCAAGTATTGAAACACTATCATGTCACCCCTCGCCCTTCTCTTCATTAAACTAGACACCCCCAATTCCAGCAATCGTTCTTCGTATGTTTTAGCCTCCAGTCCCCTGATCCTCTTTCTTGCTCTTCTCTGCACTTTTTCCAGTCTCAACACCTTTTTTGTTTAATATCATGGTGACCAAAACTAGATGCCGTATTCCAAGCGTGGCCTTACCAAGGCCTTGTAAAGCGGTATTAAATTCTTGCCCCTCAAGACTCCGAAGCTTAGCCAAGGATTTTCCCGAGTGGATTTTGTTTCCCCCCCACACACACTTTCTTTTATTTAGCTTATTAACAGTCAAGTGTTTTATTTCCCTTTAAGTCTACAAAGCAGTCCAAAAAAATTGAGCCTCCTGGGGGGGGGGGCAGAGGAAGGGGGGGGAAATGTTGCACGTTTAACTGTCAGGAAAGCAAAAGTTAAGCGTGTTAGTGCACACGTGTGTGCTTCGGCCTGAGTGATCCCTCCCTGGGTATAACGCTGTGCCAGTCCTTCAGTGATCCTCTCTCCTTTTATTGGTACTAAAACCTGCTATTAATTCTGAGCCCTGAAAAAAAAAAAACTGGATACAGGAAGTCCTGGACTTGCAAGTTCGTTTAGCGACCGTTCGGAGTTACAACGGCACCGCAAAAGGACTGTTTGTCATACGTACGACCATGGCAGCCTCTCCCTGGACACGCTATCAAAATTCAGAGGCTTATTGACTCCTATTTATGACGGTCGCAGCATCCCCATGTCACACGATCTCCTTTCCTGATGTTCTGACAAGCACAAGGGGAAGCCAGATTCGCTTAACAACCAGGCTACCGACTTACGACAAGCTGAGGTGATTCACTTAACGACGGTGGCAAGAAAGGTCGGAAAATGGGGCAGTTAACTCGCTTAATTCTCACTTAAGCAAAAGACGCTTGGGGCTCAACGGTCGTTAAGTCGAGGACTGCCTATATGTTCCAGATTTGGGAGGGCGAAACCGACGGCTGAAATCGTCTTTCGTGTACAGCGGCCATTTTGTTTCTCTTCACTGCAAGCAAATAATGCTAGGGGAAAAAAAAAAGATTTCTGCATAGAGATTTGCACATTTATATGTCCCAAAGGTGCTTTTTTTTTTTCCAGGAGGCAACTGGATTGCCTTGTCTTTCTTTGAAGACATTTCGCTTCTCATCCAAGAAGCTTCTTCAGTTCTGACTGGAGAGTGGGGAATGGAAGGATTTATACTCCTTTGCAGTCATCTGGTCATTTGCCTTCTTTTAGAGTGTTGTTGAGGCCACTTGGTTTGTCTGTGTCCTCAGGGTCGTCCGAGCGGTGCAAATGGGCGGGCAGCCTTCTTGAAGCTACTGAAAAGATTGTGTGTTCAATTTTGACCAGTGCTTTTTTTTGTAAAAAGGGACGCGGTGGCTCAGTGGGTTAAGACGCTGAGCTTGTCGATCAGAAGGTCGGCAGTTTGGCGGGTCGAATCCCGAGTGCCGCGTAACAGAGGGAGCGCCTGTTACTCGTCCCAGCTTCTGCCCACCTAGCAGTTTGAAAGCATGTAAAAATGCAAGTAGAAAAATAGTGAACACTACGGTGGGAAGGTAACAGCGTTCCGTGCGCCTTTGGCGTCTAGTCATGCCGGCCACATGACCACGGAGACGTCCTCGGACAAGCGCTGGCTCTTCGGCTTTGAAATGGAGAGGAGCACCGACCCCTAGAGTCGGAAACGACTAGCACGCATGTGCGGGGGAACCTTTACCTTTACCTGTTTTTTGTAAAAGAAAAAGGTGCCGGAACTCACACGTCATACAACCAGCCTTGCCTACCCTACAAGGTTCCATCCAAAAAAGGTGCCGGAATTCTGTTCTAAGCATCCTATGACAAAAAAAGCCCTGATTTTGACACAGAACTGGCATCCACGTGGCCTCAACGACTCTCTAAAAAAGGCAAATGACCAGCTGACTGCAAAGGAGTACCAATCCTGCCATTCCCCGCCCTCCAGTCAGAACTTGAAGAAGCTTCTTGGATGAGAAGTGAAACGTCTTCAAAGAAAAACAAAAAGAGTCCAGGTCCCACGTGAAAAGAAAAAAAAAAAAAAAGCAGCTTTGGGAGAATGACTGAGAATCTCCATAGAAGTTAAATGAAGAATTGGCCAAATGAAGAATAGGCTGATGGGACATTTTTGGATGCCCAGATCAAACTCGTCCACCTCGAGAAGCAAAGGATAATTAATCCTTGTCTGATCTAATCGGCGGTTTCTTTTGGGGAGGAAAGGAAAACCGTGCACTGGAAACAAATCCGAGGTTCAACTTTTAGGATTTCGTCACCTCTGATCCAACGTCCTGAATGCGAGCCCTTTGCAAAAAGAGATGTGTGTCACGGACACAATTGTTAAAAAACGAGAGGAATGCATAGGTCAAACCCTTAGTTCCTGTCTCGGATTTCAATCCACAGGCTGACTCCGGGCCCTAACATCGGCAAAACGGCAAAACCAAAACCTAAACAGAATTATTTCCCCACGTCCCCAAATCGAAGAACTTTGGAAAGAAAATCCCAAGAGAGATTTAAAAAAAAACTGGAGGATCAGCCCGACCTCCTAGCTAAGCACTTCGACACTTTGACCCCGTATCCTTTGATTTGTAAAGTCCCAAAATCTTTCCGTTGCCAAAAGCAGAAAGGCTGTTAAAAAATTCTCTTCCGGGAAGAAAGTTTTCAGATTTTTTTCTCTCTCTCTCTTGCAAAGCTTCTGCATCGTCCTTGAAAGTCTGGCTTAGCTTTAATTTCAAATCTCAGGTTGTTTTCGGAAGAAAGAATGGCGGGTGGATGTGTGGACTTCAACTCCCAGAATTCCCCAAATTCTGAGAATTGAAATCCACACCACTTTGAAGTGCCTGAGATCAGGAAATACTGCTCTGGCTATTTTTGGGGCAACTAGCTACGAATCCTAGTTCCCAAGGGCTGCAAATGGAGTCCGTCCATTTTAACAAACGAGTTGCTGCTACTGCTTTGGGTGCCATCAGAAGCAGGAAAAGGCCAAAAATCTGATTATTATTTTTTTCCCCTCATGGCCTCCATTCGGTCCTTGCGTTTGCCGGACGAGCCAGCCGTGGCATCAGCTGGCAGGATTCGGGGTGGAAAGCAACGGCACGTCATCTCGCCGCGTCACCCCCTCGGAGTCCCGGTCTGCCGACTGGCCGGCCCGCCGGAGCAACGAAGGCCTCCGATAAAGTTCTCCGTCCTGCAGGCCTTCGGGCAAAGGTTTGCGTTTGGTCTCGGGCAGAAGCAGCAGGCAAAGCAGGGCCAGGATGTTGAGGGAGGCCAGGACGATGTGTTCGAGGAAGGAGCCATGCTGTTCTCGCACCCACAACAAGGGGGCGCTCAGCCCGCCGAGAGATGCCAGAGCCAGGATAATGCCAAGACCCTTCCCTCTGCGGGAAGAAAATCGCCCTGTTATATTAGCAGGAGTCTCGAGTTTTCCGCTCTGTTGTCCTTCCCCCCCCCCCACTTCATATTTTTATTCATTTATTTATTAAATTTATATACTGGCCATCTTGCTGTTTGGGATGAGGGAGGAATGCGGAAGGAAGGAAAAAAAGAAAAAGAAAGAAAGAAAGAAAGAAAGAAAGAAAGAAAGAAAGAAAGAAAGAAAGAAAGAAAGAAAGA
>JAKJMR010000812.1:86622-98368 GCA_024449315.1 Daboia siamensis
ATATTAGGGAAGGAGGGAGTTTAAAAAGAGGAAATATTAGGGAGGGAAGGGAGGAAGGAAGGCAGGGATTTTAAAAAAGAGGAAATGGGAGGAGGAAGGAAGTTTAAAGAGGAAATATTGAGGAGAGGGAGGGAGGGAGGGAGGGATTTTAAAAAGAGGAATTAGGGAAGGAGGGAGGGATTGAGAAAGTTTAAAAAGAGGAAATTAGGAAGGGTAGGGAAGGGAGGAAGGCAGGAATTTTAAAAAGAGGAAATAGAGCGCAAGGAAGGAAGATTAAAGAGGAAATATTAGGGAGGGAAGGAGGAAGGAAGTTTAAAGAGGAAATATTAGGGAGGGAGGGAGGAAGTTTAAAAAGAGGAAATATTAGGAAGGGAAGGGAAGGGAGGAAGGCAGGAATTTTAAAAAGAGGAAATAGGGCAGGAGGAAGGAAGTTTAAAGAGGAAATAGGGAGGGAGGGAGGGAGGGAGGAAGTTTAAAAAGAGGAAATATTAGGAAGGGAAGGGAGGAAGGCAGGAATTTTAAAAAGAGGAAAGAAGGCGGGAGGAAGGAAGTTTAAAGAGGAAATATGAGGGAGGGAGGGAGGAAGGCAGGAATTTTAAAGAGGAAATAGGGCGGGAGGAAGGAATTAAAGAGGAAATATTAGGGAGGGATGGAGGGAGGAATTTTAAAAAGAGGAAATAGGGCGGGTGGAAGGAAGTTTAAAGAGGAAATATTAGGGAGGGAGGGAGGAAGTTTAAAAAGAGGAAATATTAGGGAGGGAAGGGAAGGGAGGAAGGCAGGAATTTTAAAAAGAGGAAATAGGGCGGGAGGAAGGAAGTTTAAAGAGGAAATATTAGGGAGGGAAGGGAAGGGAGGAAGGCAGGAATTTTAAAAAGAGGAAATAGGGCGGGAGGAAGGAAGTTTAAAGAGGAAATATTAGGGAGGGAGGAAGGAAGCTTAAAGAGGAAATATTAGGGAGGGAGGGAGGGAGGAAGTTTAAAAAGAGGAAATATTAGGGAATGAGGAAATATTAGGGAGGGAGGGAGGAAGGAAGGAAAGGTTTGCTAATTGAAGTCCTATAAAAATAAAAAGCCACAACAGGAAGGAAACTGATCTTCCAAATAAACGGTCCTGCTAACCAATAGGGAGAAACAGGTCTCAGCCAAGGAAGATGAACAAGCCAGGATGAAGTGTGGCGGGAGGGACTTCCTTGCCCAGATTTCAAGATCCGGTGGTTCTATAACCACGGAGCAGCCTTTGAGTGAACCTGGGTGCTCTGTCCTGGTGGGGCCTACCTCGAAGGGCTGCGAAACGTCTCCCAAATTTCAAAATCTCCCAAATTTCTCTCTAATGGGTGGCCAAAATGGGCTTTTGGGGCCCATTTTAATTTAGTTTAATCTTAATTTGAACTGGGGTTTTTTATTAATGCAGGGATTAATATAATTTTTTAAATTTGTTTTTAACTTTTATATCTGTGTTTTTTAATTACCCTGTAAACCGCCCTGAGTCCTTCGGGAAAGGGCGGTATATAAATGTAATAAAATAAAATAAAATAAATAAATAAATAAATAAATAAAATTTAAGACAAACGGAAACATACGGAACATAGCCTCGTAAATCTTATTGGAATACTTCCATGGCAATTGCTGAATTTCAAGGTGTCAACTTTTCTTCTCACTCAGCCAATTGTTCTCTTGAAGACAGCCGAAAGCAGGAAGTAACCCGAGGCCTATGACTTATATATATTTATACACGACTAATTTTTTAGACATGCATAAATATCGATGCATCTTGTCAGAGCATGCACAGTCTTGTTGCTTAAGATAACTCAGGAGTAAACACAGTAAACAGTGGTCTATAGTAAGTGGTGGTTTATCTTACACTATCTACAATATATACACATGAGCTAACACAGCAGGATCCAACAAACCACGTTTACAGCAGGAAACGGAAGAGAGAACACATCAGCAGAGCCTTCCTTTTAAAAAATTGCTCTTAAAGAGACCCAGACCCTGCTGAGTCATCCCCATCATTACATCTTACTTCTTACATTACATACGCTGGTTAGCTGTTAAATCAATACCTTGACACATCTCCTTGGTTTGTAAGGGAAGATTCCTCTTCCCCATGTACAGGTAATCGAGTTACGACCACAATTGAGTCCCAAATCTCTGTCATTAAGTGAGACATTGGTTTAAATGAATTTTGCCCCGTTTTACGACCTTTCTTGCCACAGTTGTTAAGTTAGCGAATTGCCACAGTTGTTAAGTTAGCACAACTCTGTTGTTTTAAGCGAATCTGGCTCCCCAGTTGACTTTGCTTGTCTGAGGGTCGCAAAAGGAGATCACGTGATCCTGTCGCAATATGAGTCAGTTGCCAAGCAGCCAAATGTTGATCACGTGACCGCGGGGATGTTGTGACGGTCGTAAGCCTGAAAATCGGTCATAAGACACATATGTCTGTGCCACTGTAACTTTGATCGGTCACTAAATGTACTGTTGTAGGTCGCAACGCCTGCGTAAGTGAGGCTGGAAGCACAAGCGACACTTGCACAAGTGAGGCCCGAAGCACCAATGATGCTCGCACAAGTGGGGCCCGAAGCACCAATGACACTTGCACAAGTGGGGCCTGAAGCCCCAACGATGCTTGCACAGGTGAGGCCCGAAGCCCCAACGGTGCTTGCACAAGTGGGACCCGAAGCACCAATGATGCTTGCATGTGAGGCCCAAAGCCCCAACGATACTCGCACAAGTGAAGCCCGAAGACTAATGACACTTGCACAAGAGGGGTCAGAAGCACCAATGATGCTTGCACAAGTGGGGCCCAAAGCACCAGCAACATTCGTATGAATGAGGCCTGAAGCACCAGCGACGCTTTCACAAGTGAGTCCAAAAGCACCAGTGTCGCTTGCACGAGTGAAGCCCAGAACACCAGCAACGCTCACACGAATGAGGCCCGGAGCACCCGCATGTGCGCCCACCAGCCAGCCACTCACATGGCCCCGTTGCAAACAGGCCGTGGACCAATAGTGGGCCACAGCCCACAGGTTGGGGACCCCTGGTTGAGTGGTTCTGGCACCCCTCCCTCAACACTGCCTGGCCCGGTGTGGAGAAAGGCAAGTCAACTTACCCATAGACTAGGCAGACCCCCATTCCGGCTGAGATCAAGCCTTGGAGCACCTTCCAACTGCCGCAGGCCCACGCCAGCCCCAGCAGGAGGAATTGTCCTCCCACCTGAACGAGGTCTCCCGCCATGGCGACTGGGAGTCGTTGTGAAGGACAACACAACTCCAAACCTAGGAAAAAGAGACATGTCGGGCAGGTTAACGGAGGTGCAATGCAGGTCGTCCTGTACGTGACCAGAAGGGAGCCCCAATTTTCTCTTGCTACGTGAGAGATTGGTGAAGTGCCCCATTTTACGACTCTTCTCGCCAGATTTTAGGAGAAACCGCTGCATTTCGTAACTTGAGGAAAACCGCTGTTAAGTGAATCTGGCTTTCCCCCACGGCCTTGGCTTCTCAGAAGGTCACAGAAGGGGATCGCGTGACCCCCCCAGGGATGCTGTGACCGTCGTTAAGTGGGAGTCAGTCGTCCAGCGTCCGAATGTAACTCGTGTGACCATGGGGCTGCTGCAATGGTCATGAAGTGTGAAGCGTGCCCTAAGTTGCTTTTTTCCAGTGCTGCTGTAACCTTGAACGGTCACTAAACTAACTGCTGTAAATCCAAATTTCCAAATTGTTCCTGAAATTTTAGAGCAGCGTTGTCCAAAATTGGCAGCTTTAAGATGGGTGTGACGTCAACTCCCAGAATTCACTGATCATTTTCCGGAAAAAATGGTGGACAATTGGCTTGCTTAACAATCATGACATTCACTTAATAACCTGTCTGAGATGGTATGTTCTTCTGCTTGAGAAGGGGGGTGGACTAGAAGACCTCCAAGGTCCCTTCCAGCTCCTGTTCTGGTCTATTCTATTCCTTGTTTCTATTCTATTCCATTCCATATATTCTGTTCTGTTCTATTCTATTCTATCCAATAATTCTTCTCTATTATTCTATTATATTCTGTAATTCTATTCTATTCTATATTTTCTCTATTCTATTCTATTCTATTCTATTATTATTCTATTCTATTCCATATTTTCTATATATTTTATTCTATTCTACTCTAACATTATTCTATTCTATTCTATTCTATTCTATTCCATTCCATTTATTCTATTCTATTCTATTCTATTCTATTCTATTCTATTCTATTCTATTCTGCCCCTGACCTTCGCTCATTCCGCCGGGACCTGAAGACCTGGCTCTTTGAGCTCTCTGGCCTGGTCTGAGCATATTAATTGGGATTTTTTTTTTAACTGGAGTTTTATTGAAAGGTTCATATAATTCTTTTAATTGATTTTAAGTTTTGTAACTGTTGTATCTGTTTTTTAAATAACCTTGTGAACCGCCCTGAGTCCTACGGGAGAAGGGCAGTATATAAATTAAATAAATATTCTATTCTATTCTATTCTTTTCTATTCTACTCTATTCTATTCTATTCTATTCTATTCTATCATTATTCTATTCTATTCTATTCTATCATTATTCTATTCTATTCTATTCTATTCCGTTCCATTCCGCTGTGCTCTATGGATTCATTTAACAACCGTGATTCACTTAACGAACACTGCAAATAATGTCCTAAAATCAAGTCAGTCACATGACGAGCCATTTAATGATTCTGAGCTCCATCAGAGTCCTAAGTCGGGAACTATCTATTTTTTTCCTATTTTGTCTGGGAGAGGAACCAGTTAAAGAAACAATGATAACATAGGCAAAGAATTTTGGACATAACATAGAACTAGAAAGCCTTTGGGAAATAAAATAACAAAAGCGGTAGCGTGCAAAGACAATTTGCATAAAGTGTTTTATAGATGGCACTGAACACCAGTGAGGTTAGCAAAAATATTGAAAAATATATCAAGCAATTGTTGGAAATGTAAACAAAAAGCAAGCACTTATTACGATCTTTGGCGGACACGCTCTCAAAGCTAAAAGATTCTGGGTAAGAATACATACAAGGTTAGAGAAAATGACTCAAAAACAAGACAGGTTTTAAGCCAGAATTATTTTTGTTAAGGCATAATTGTAGGAAATTATGAGAAAGAGTGTATATGTTTAATTTTACATAGATTAACTGCAGCAAGAACTGTCTTCGCTCAACCTTGGTAAAATGAAGATTTACCACTGGAGGAAGAGGTAATTAAAAAAATCTTAGTGTGTGCAGAAACGGATAGACTGACACTGAAAATGAAAGAAAATTCATACACCTTTTATCGTTGGCTAGAAAAATGAGGTAGAGAGAAAGGAACTTAACTAGAACTAAGGAGACAGTTAGAAGAATTAATCAGTGGAACAACCAGCCTCCAGAAGTTGTGAATGCTCCAACCCTGGAAGTTTTTAAGAAGAGACTGGACAGCCATTTGTCTGAAATGCTCTGAAATGGTATAGGGTTTCCTGCCTGAGCAGGGGGTTGGACTAGATGACCTCCAAGATTCCTTCCAGCTCTATTAATCTATTTACAACGATTGCAAAGTCTTGGGGTCACGTGATCCCCTTTTGCGACCTTCCGACAAGCAAAGTTTTCCTGACTGAGCAGGGGGTGGATTAGATGACCTCCAAGGTCCCTTCCAACTTCTTCTTCTTCTTATTGCTATTAATGTTATTAATGTTATTATTAACGCTATTATTAATGCTATTGATATTATTAAGGTTGTTATTAATATGTATTAGCAAGTTAAATGTTGGAATCCAGACAATATATTGCTGATAAAATATTAAGCACGTAATTATAAAAATTAATAAAAATATGTGTGTGTGTGTGTGTGTGTGTGTATGTATATGTATATGTATATATATATATTAAAAACATGGATTTACAGCCAAAGCTTCAGTCCATTAAAAAAAGAAAGACTCTTGTGGGTCACTTCCAGCAGTCCAAGCCTATCCAAATTTTGGGGTGATGCACGACCGTTTCAGGGTGATACTTACGGGTGACGTAGAGGGTGAGTTGTAAGGCCCCCAACATGGCGGCCCAGAGGCTCCGGCCCAGTATGAAGATGGAGGGGGACGTCGCAAAGGCCGCCAGAATGCCTGCTGGACAGCCAAGAATCAGAGACAGGAGGAAGGTACTTCGCCGCCCTACACTGCAAGGAGCAAGCGAAACGGAGAGATTACAGGTTGGTCCTCGACTTACGATCGCAACATGGGTTGTTAAACAAGACGGTCATTAAGCGAGATGTGCCTGAGTTTTGTTTTTTGTTTTTTCGCCAGGGCTGTGAGGCAAATTGTTGACTCCTGTGGTTTTGCCTGGTTTTGCCCCACTTTACGACCTGTCTTGTCACAGTTGTTAAGTGCATTGTGGCGGTTGTTTAGTGACATGGTCGTTAAGCGAATCTGGCTTCCCTCAACGACGGTTTGTCAGAGGCCGGCCGGGAAGTTGACAGATGGCAATTGCGTGACCGCGGTCACATGAACTGCCAACCTAGCAGTTCGAAAGCACGTAAAAATGCAAGTAGAAAAATAGGGACCACTCCGGTGGAAAGGTAACAGCGTTCCGTGCGCCTTTGGCGTCTAGTCATGCCGGCCACGTGACCACGGAGACGTCCTCGGACAAGCGCCGGCTCTTCGGCTTTGAAACGGAGATGAGCACCGGCCCCTAGAGTCGGAAACGACTAGCACGCATGTGCGGGGGAGCCTTTACCTTTACCTTATCCTATTAATATTATCCTATCCTATCGTATCCTATCCTATCCCTTATTTCTATTCTATTCTAATATTACTCTATTCTATTCTGTTCTGTTCCGTTCCATTCTGCTCTGCTCTACTACGGATTCACGTAACAACCGTGATTCACTTAACGAGCACTGCAAATAATGTCCTAAAATCAAGTCAGTCACATGACGAGCCATTTAAATGATTCTGAGCTCCATCAGGGTCCTAAGTCGGGAACTATCTATTTTTTCCTATTTTGTCTGTTATTTAATTTCACTTATTTTCAAAGCAGGCTGCAGGACACCCAAGGGCACTATCATCCATTCCATTCCATTCGATTCCATTCGATTCCATTCCACTCTCTTCTCTTCCTATTGTATTGTCAGAATCCATTTATATCATATTCATAAATGTATGTTTAAAACGTTGTTCTTGGATTCTGCCATCTCCCGAGGAGGAGGAGGGAACGAATGTGTATTGAGTCTGTATTAGGCATTTCAAAGGAAAAGAGAAGCCTTTTGAACTGGGGGAACAAAAGTGGGGGCTAGCATCTGGCTTGTGTCACGGAAGAGAACAATAAAAATAAAAGGTCCTAAGTTCCTTTTTCCCACGAGAGGGATGATACGAGGTAAATGATGGGGGGCTGACCAAATGGGGTTAAGGGGGGGGGTTGAACCGGGAACTCTTTATAAGGTTTTAGCTTGTAGAACAATATTTAAGTCCTGTCTTGTATTCCTACAACCAAGCATGTCATAGTAAAGATTCCTTTTGGACTAGATTTGGCTCCAAGAGTTTTGTCTTCCTAAGACGTGGTTTGGGGTGGGTCCTGACATTTATACTATTCCTATTTCACTGCATTCTATTATCATTCCATTCCATATTTTCTATTGTATTCTGTTCTGTTCTTTTGTTCCATTCCATTCCATTCCATCCACTCTGCTCTGCTCTATTGTATTCCCATTGTATACTATTCCATTCCATATTTCCTATTCTATTCTATTCTATTCTATTCTATTCTATTCTTAAATTTATATGCCACCCATCTGAAGGTCCCTCTAGGTGGCTTACAATCATTAAAAAAAACAGTGAAAAGAAATATTAAGGTTAATCCAATTTAGTTTACAAACTGAAAAACTCCCATCCCAAACTTCTAACTTACCTGTCGGCCAGGTGACCCAGGAAAACGGCTCCTGCTGCAAAACCCAGGAGGAAACAGATCTGTTGCAGAGGGATGACCCAACTTCCAGAACGATCCAGGGACCACTGAGGAAAAAAAAAAAAAGGAATAAGAAATTTTAAAAAATAATCAAATCATGCTTCAGGATAAACGAGTGCCTAATTGAAACCTGAAATTGGAAGGAATCTGGCTGCATCTTTTCACACTACAGACGGTCCTCACTTAAGGGCCTATTTGAGATTACGATGGTGCTGAAAAATTGGTCCTCGGCTTACAACAACTGGGCCCAAAAGCTTCTGTTGCTAAGCGAGGCAATAAATTCAATAAAATTCAAATTCAAATTCAAATCTGTGAAGCGAGTTTTGCTCCGTTTGACGTCCCTTCTTGCCACAGTTCTGAAATGATTGCCTGCAGTTGTTAAGTTAGTGACACAGTCGTTAAGCGAATCTGGCTCCTCCCGCATTGACATTTGCTTGTCAGAAGGCCGAAAAAGGGGAATCACATGAGCCCGGGACACTGCGACCGTCATAAAGAGGAGTCAGTTGCCAAACGTCTGAATTTTGATCATGACTTTCATGGCAGGAAACGTCGTAAAATGGGGCGAAGCTCCCTGAACAACCGTCTCACTGAGCAAAAGAAATTTTGGTCGTATGTTGAGGATCATCTACATCATTCACTAAGCATTTCATTTATTCTCCTGTATTTCTTTATTTTCATTCTCTCTCTCTCTCTCTCTCTCTCTCTCTCTGTTTTGCCACATTCAGCCATCAAATTTCAGCTCTCTAGTCCTACAAAATGTCTTAAGTGTTTTGGGTTTTTTTTTTTAAAATAAAAAGCAGGCAATAAATTTCTTCCTTCTGAGAGGAACAAAAAAACACGGTTTCTTCACTTCCTGACTGGCAAAAAGCCACGTGAGGTTTCCCAAATTGACTCCGTGGCCACGTCTTGAGCAAAATTAAAAGAAAAAAACCTTTTGCTGATCACACTTGACAAATTGCTATAACTTTTCCCTTCCTTTGTAGAGGAAAACAATGACCATCCCCCCCTGCCCCATTTGTTAGGCTCCAGAAGCGGCCCTGAGGTGCACTTTGCACTTTAAACAACCTCACAAACAATCCATATCTGGATTTTAACATGTTTCCAGTTGCACCATCATTGACAAAATAACCTTTTTAACATTCTCACTTTGGACATTTATCAACTGTTTTCCTTTGGTGGCTTCCCAGTCTCTGTGATTAATAATTTAAGAATTAAGAATTAGTAATTCTACTTAGATTCCTAATTCTACATCATCGCAAGGCTACTTTTAACAAAATTTCACCAGCGTGAAAGAACAGTCCTCAGCTTATGACCGCAATTCGGCCGACAAAATTTTTTTCCCGTTGTTAAAGAGAGTTTGGACTCCATTTTACCACCTTTACGGTTGTTAAGTGAATCACTGCAGTTGTTAAGTTCATCACACGGTCGTTAAGGGAATCTCAGCTTCCCCTATGAAATTTGCTTCTCAGAAGCTCACAAAAGGAGAACATATGACCCCGGGGAGATGTTGCAACCGTCATAAATATGAGCCAGTTGCCAAGTGTCTGAAGTTTGATCACACGACGCTGGGAATGGAACGGTCCTAAGTATGAAAAATGGTCACGTCACTTTTTTCAGTCCTGTAGTAACTTCAAACGGTCACTAAATGAACTGTTGTAACTCAAGGGCTACATGTACTCAATCATTCCCCGCAGATTCGAAATTCTACTTTAATGTAATGCGACATTAACAAAATTTCGCCAGCTTGAAAGAACAGGCTGTCCTCCGCTTACGACCACAATTCAGCTGAAAACAATTCGTTAAGCGAGACACGCGTTGAATTTTGCCTCACTTTACGATGTTTCTTGCCACGGTTGTTAAGTGAATCACTGCAGTTGTTAGCCACAAGGTTGCTAAGTGAATCTTAGCTTCCCTGTAGACTTTGCTTGTCAGGTCACAAAAAGGGGACCATGTGACCCCGGGATGCTGCAACCGTCGTAAATGTGAGCCAGCTGCCGAGCATCTGAATTTTGTTCACACGATGCTGCAACGGTTGTAAGTGTGAAAAACGGTCATAAGTCTCTTTTTTCAGTACCCTTGCAACGCTCACTAAATGAATTGTTGTAAGTCAAGGACCCCCTGGTTCAACCTTCCACAATCTCTTTTACAGACACGAGGTTCTTTTCTCTTTATATATTTTATTCTATTATTATTATTCTATTATTATTCTATTCTATTTTTATTCTATTCCATATTTTCCATATTCTATTATTATTACTATTATTATTAGTCTAGTCTAGTCTATTCCATATTTTCTATATTCTATTCCATTCAATCCTGTTTCAGACAAATGGCTGTCCACTCTCTTCTTAAAAACCTGCAGTGATGGAGCACTCACAACTTCTAGTGGCAAGTTGTTCCACTAATTATTTCTTTCTCCTTCCTTCCTTCCTTCCTTCCTTCCTTCCTTCCTTCCTTCCTTCCTTCCTTCCTTCCTTCTTTCTCTCTTTCCTTCCTTCTCTTCTTCCCTTCCCTTTCCTTCCTTCCTTTTTGTTTCGTCTTTCATCAAAATAGAGCTGGAAGGGACCTTGGAGGTCTTCTAGTCCAACTCCCTGGTGAAGCAGGAGACCTTGCTGTTTCAGACAAATGGCATGCTGCCGCCCACCTGCCGCTCGCAGTGCTCCCACCGCCTGGGCAAGTTCGTGGAAATGCTGCCGCCCACACGGTACTAGCAGCAAGGGTGCCACGAGGAGGGGTGAGCGCGCACAGACACGCACGCGCACTGCCCAGCTACTCACACACACCCCCGGTGGACCAAGAGGCCACGGCCTGGTAGCAGGCCACGGCACATAGGCTGGGGACCTCTGGCGGGAACGCCTATAGCTTGTTTGTGCACACGCGTGGCTGCATTCACGCTTGCCTGTGTGCGTGCAAGTTCCCTGCCCCTCCCTCTCCCACTGGGGGGGTCGTCCAACCCATCAAGTTTGGAGACCCCCGTTCTAGGTAATTTATTTGGCACTGAAGACCATTGAAGACCTTAATTTCCAATTTTTAACGTGTTTCACATGAATCACAGCAGCGGGAAAACGAAGCGGCGGATATACTCGCCTCGGTCACCGGGTTGCTGGTCAGGATGGGGAGTCTGGTGGACCCCCCCCTCTGCCAGTGGGGCCCGTCACAGGTGGCATTCTCGGGCAGCTTGGTGCCGTTGGGGTCCCGGCACTGGCGCACAGGGGTGAGAGCAAAGAGGGCATCGGAACCCAAGGCCAGGCCCATGAGAAGGCAAGGGAGGCAGCTGAGAGCCAGCAGAAGGCGCTGCCGACGTTGGCCCCGGGCCCCCAGGCGCCCCAGCAGCCATTCGAAGGAGGGAGGGCCCAGCTCAGAAGCCGAGGTGGTAAAATCCCTTCGGGGACCCCCGGGATCTGGGATCGGGGGGCTGGTATCCATGGGAAGAGTCTGTGAAAGGGAGGAGGGGGGGGAAAATACAATTAATAGGACGGCAAGAAGGAAGAACGACAAGAGAGAAAACGGAGTGGGTTTCCAATCAGTGCTGTTCAACTTGGGCTCATTTCAGAGGGGTGGACTTCAACTCCCAGGATTCCCCAGCCAGCACGGCTGGCTGGGGAATTCTGGGAGTTGAAGTCCACCCGTCTCAAAGGGGCCAAGACTGGTTTCAATGAATAGTTGCATCTGTAAACAGCCGTCCCTTGGTTTGGGAACCCGAGCATCCTTTAGGTCAGGGGTCTTCAAACGTGGCCCTTTTATGACTTGGGGACTTCAACTCCCAGAATTCCTCAGCCAGGATGCTTTGCAACAG